>JAANYP010000956.1:0-315000 GCA_020465985.1 Centrapalus pauciflorus
ATCTACGTAAAATGTCGTGTAGAATGTAAAGTATCATATATACTGCGTAGATTACATGATAATCTACATAGATTATATGATAATCTACATAGATTATATGATAATCTACATAGAGCGTCGTAGACGAACTGAAACAAAAAAAAAAAATTCATTTAGACATTTTATCAAACACTTGGTATGCAACTGATACAAAATATATCAAGAACACATTTTTAAACAAAAAAAAAACATTAATATTGTGAATCGTAAACAAAAACTTTTTTAACAAAAAAACATCTAATAACTGTTACATTCATTATAAATCTAATATCTTAAAAATAACCTTCATTATAAAACATGGAAAATGAATGTCATATTCTATGTAGAGTATCGACGAACATATTCTATATGGATTATCATGTAATCTACATAGAATGTCGTGTAGAATGTCAAGTATCATATATTCTATGTAGGTTACATGATAATCTACTGTGTTCTTACATATCATTCTATGTAACATTCTACATAGATTATGAATACTAATGTTAATCTACGTAGATTATCATGTAATCTACGTATATTATCATATAATTTACGTAGAATGTCGTGTAGAATGTCAAATATCATATATTCTCCGTAGATTACATGATAATCTACATAGATTATATGATAATCTACATAGAGTGTCGTAGACGAACTGAAACAAAAAGGAAAGATTTCATTTAGACATTTTATCAAACACTTGGTATGCAACTGATATAGAATATACCAAAAACACATTTTTAAACAAAAGAAACCATTAATCTTGTGAATCATAAACAAAAAACATCTAATAACTCATTACATTCATTGTAAATCTAATATCTTACAAATAATCTTCATTATAAAACATGAAAAATGATGAAGTATTTATATTTGGATTGGTTTGTAATAATGTTTTGATAGTTGAATAGTTTAAGATGACCTTTTTAAACTTTTTGGTGGATACAATAAAAAAGGTGGAGAGAGAAAGATAATTTTTTTCTCTTCCAAAAATACTCTTTTGATCCAAGGGCTTTAAAAGGTTCCTAAGTTCTCATCATTTTTGAGGTTATTAAAAGAACCTCTCCATATATATATATATATATATATATATATATATATATATATATATATATATATATATATATATATATATATATATATATATATATATATATATATATTTATTTATTTATTTATTTATTTATTTATTTATTTGTGTGTGTGTGTGTGTGTGAGAAATAAAGTATCAAACTAATTAAATTAATAATTAATATCTAAGTTTTGTGTTTCAAAGTATCAAACTAAAGCACAAGTTTATTAAAAATTAAAAGGTAAACAATTATTTTTTTAATAATTATATCAAATAATGTTTAAATTTAGTAAAGAAAATCATAAGTTTAGAAAAGAATGACTCGACTTTAATAGAAAAATGTCCAACATTTTTCGATTTTAAACCAAAAAACCAAACCGTTTTCAAAGGCCAAAAACCAAAAAACCCAATAGTGTAAACCGAAAAACTGATAATCAAAAACGAAAACCGAAATCGGAAAAAACCGAAACCGAACATATGTCTGGTTTAAGCCCAAAAATCAAATAGCCCCATGTTCATTCCTCTTAGCCACCAATACTCATTTGAATGATGATAACAAATCTTCGTGCCCCCTCCCCCCAACCGAAGACCAAAAACCAAAACACCCACGAGTGTAAACCGAAAAACCGATATTCAAACCAAAAAATCGAAATCGGAGAAAACCGAAACCGAACAGTTTCAACATTTTTCGGGTTTAAACCCAAAAACGGAAACGCTCAATGCTCATTCCTATCAACCACCTAATAATCATTTGTAGAATGAGAACAAATCTTCCTGTTAGCTGTGGTGAATTTGTTCCGATCATTCTGCATGGTGAATTTACTAAAATATTAATTCAAAGACTAAGTTGTAAGTTTAATAAAATAAAGTATCAATCTAACTAAATTAACAATTAACACCCACTTTTAGTAAATCAAAATATCAAACAAAAACACAAGTTTATTAAAAATCAAAATGTAAACAATTATTGTTTAATTATTTTATCAAATAGTGTTTAAATTTAGTAAAGAAAATCATAAGTTTAGTAAAGAAAAGCTCAACTTTAGTAAAAAAAAAATCCAACATTTTTAGGGTGTAAATCAAAAAACCAAACCGTTTTCAAAAGACCAAAAACCAAAAAACTCACGAGTGTAAACCGAAGACCGATAATTCAAACAGAAAAACACTGAAACCAAACGGTTTCAACTTTTTCAGGTTTAAACCCAAAAGCGGAACCGCCACATGCTCACTCCTATTAGCCACCCAATAATCATATGAAGGGTGAGAACAAATTTTCATGTTAGCTACGGTGAATTTGTTCTCATCTTTCAGCCCCCTCCCCTTCACCCACCAAAATGCTAATTAACATTTGCATGTAATCATTTCTCTACTTTATATAAATTATATTTATATGTTAAATTGCTAATTAATTAATATGGTTAATTGTTATGCTTATTTTAACGGAGAATTTCATATATACCACTCTTAAACTTCATAATATCATATATATACTCAATTTTAATTATTAATATCACATATGTCTCTATTAAACATCATTAATATCATATATATACCCAAATTCATTAATTTAATTATTTTTATAACATTTAAAACTCATAATAAATATTGCTTATTAATTAATGACCATTATACCCTTACTTATATTTTTTTTTCAACTAAACTTCAAAATATCATATTTACTCAACTTAAATTAAAGTGTCATATCCCTCTTAATAATTTTATATAATATATTTTTGTAAACTTTACTATATAAATTTTTCATAGTAAAACAAATTAACATTAATAATTTAATTATTAAGAAACTTTGGTTTTTCCGCACTTTACCTACCACAACTTACAATACATAGATTTTCTGAGGCAAATAAGAAATATATAAATAATCTTAGTTCAATGACAAAATAAAATGAGAGAATTTCATATATACCATTCATAAACTTCATAATAATGTTCTTTTAAGAACCTCAAAGATGGTGAGAACCTAAGAACCTTTTAGAGCCCTTGGATCAAAAGGGTATTTTTGGAATAAAAAATATTATCTTTCTCTCTTCACCTTTTTTATTGTATGCATCTCTTTTTCACTTTCTCTCTCTTACTTTTTTTTTCATCTTCATTTTCTCTTTCTTTTATGAGAATTGATTTTAATATTAAAAAAACGTTTTTTATAAAAAAAATAAATTTTTTTCTATATAAAAAATTATTTAATTGCTAAAAAATTAATGTATTCTATATAGAAATATTATGTGTCTATATACAATGTTATATAATTCTATATCTTTTTATGTAGATTAACATTACTATTCATAATCTATGTAGAATGTTATGTTTCTTATATATTTCATATATTTTTATGTTTATTATACAAATTTATATCTTTTTGTAGATTAACATTACTATTCATTGTGTTTTTGGTATATTTTATATCAGTTGTATACCAAGTGTTCGATAAAATGTCTAAATGAAATCTTATTTTTTTTGTTTCAATGTGTTATTGGTATATTTTATCATTTAATCTACGTATAATATATGATACTTGACATTCTACACGACATTCTACGTAGATTGCATGACATTCTACGTAGATTGCATGTCATTCTACGTAGATTGAATGACATTCTACGTTGATTGAATGTCATTTCGATGTAGATTGCATAACATTCTACGTAGATTATACATGGAATATGTTCGTCGATACTCTACGTAGATTGCAAGCCATTCTACGTAGATTGCATGTCATTCTACGTAGATTGAATGTCATTCTACGTAGATCGCATGTTATTCTACGTAGATTAACAGTTTTATTCTATGTATTTTTGGTATATTTTATATCAGTTGCATACCAAGTGTTTGATAAAATGTCTAAATGAAATCTTCTTTTTTTGTTTCAATGTGTTTTTGATATATTTTATCATGTAATCTATGTAGAATATATGATATTTAGTCATTCTACGTAGATTGAATGTCATTCTACGTAGATTGCATGTCGTTCTACGTATATTGTACATAAAATATGTTTGTCGATACTCTACATAGAATATGACAGATTCATTTCAATGTTTTATAATGAAGATTATTTGTAAGATATTAGATATATATGAATGTAATAGTTATTAGATGTTTTACATGATAATCCACATAAAATATATAATACAAGACTACTTGTAAAAAATCACACATAATCTATGTAGCATGTTATGTTTCTTATATATTTCATATATTTTTATGTTTATCATACATTTCTATATCTTTTTATGTAGATGTACATTAACATTCAATGTGCTTTTGGTATATTTTATCATGTAATCTATGTAGAATATATGATACTTGACATTCTACACGACATTCTACGTAAATTGCATGTCATTCTACGTAGATTGAATGTCATTCTACGTAGATTGAATGCAATTCTACGTAGGTTGCATGTCATTCTATGCAGATTGAATGTCATTCTACGTAGATAGCGTGACATTCTATGTGGAGTATCGACGAACATATTCAATGTACAATTCCTGTAGATTGGACAGATTCATTTTTCATGTTTTATAATTAAAGTTATTTGTAAGATATTAGATTTATAATGAATGTAATAGTTATTAGATGTTTTACATGATAATCTATGTTGATTACATGACAATCTACGTAGATTACATGATAATCTACATAGAATATAATACAATACTATTTGTAAAAAATCACACATAATCTATGTAAAATGTTATGTTTCTTATATATTTAATATATTTTTATGTTTCTTATACATTTCTATATCTTTTTATGTAGATTAACATTACTATTCAATGTGTTTTTGGTATATTTTTATCATGTAATCTACGTAGAATATATGATAATTGACATTCTACACGACATTCTACGTAGATTGAATGTCATTCTACGTATATTGCATACCATTCTACGTAGATTGAATCTCATTCTACGTAGAATGCATGACGCATTCTACGTGGATTGTACATATAATATGTTGTAACATCCTCGGATTTAATTTATTGTATTTTGAATTAATTAAGTGGAAAAATATATAATTAAGTTGAAATTTGAGCAATTATTATGTATTTGGGTTATTTAGAAGTTTGTTGTTATTTTAAGAAAATTTGAACTCTGAATCATTATTATGGAGTATTAAGATTTTAAAAGTTATTAATGATAATTTTAAGATTAAATTAGTATTTTACGGAACCGGTTAAGTCGAGGGGAGAAATGTACTAAATGGTGAAAATGGAAATAAAAAGGATAAAAATATTCATTTTCCATTTACATACTCTCTCACTACTCTCTCTCTCTAGAATTTTCTCTCTACATCTCTCTAAGATATCTCACAAACCGACCGTCAGATTATCGAGAATTATACGTCAACGGAAAGATCTCGTGGAGTACAACAATAATCTACAAACGGATTTCTGATTTCGTACGAATTGAGGTAAGAATCGAATCTTTTAAGTTGGTTGTTTCGGTTTTGAAGTAAACTAGAATTCGAATCTGTCATTTTATGTAAATTGGAGCTTGTTTTGCTTGAAATATTGCTAGGATATGATAGTATATGCATAATAGAATCGAATCTAGGTATGATACTTGTTATATGCATGATTTTTGACTTAGAAATGAAGGATTTAAGCTGAAATGATGAACAGACTCGAATATGCCAAGAACAGAGTCGAAATGCAAGAACAAACTCGATTTTTTGTACTAGATTCGAGTGTGTAGCACTAGATTCGAATTGGGGGGTTCGAATCTATCCCCAGATTCGAAGGGGGGTTCGAATCTATGCATATGGTTCGAATCTATGCATATGGTTCGAATCTAGTGATCAGATTCGAAGGTAGACCCATTAAATTCGAGTTTAATGCCTAAAATTGAGAATGCTACTCTCTAAAACTCGAGTATTATGAATGAAACTCATATACAACACATAAAATGATATAAAATATACAAAGGACAAGATGTAAACTTGAAATGGGTTCAAGCTTAATTATGGTGTGAATTTAGGCATGGAACCGAAATGGAGAAAAATATTGCAAAAACCTACGAAACTTGGTTTTATGGATTTAAACGGTTATTGATACGTGGTATTGTTGTAATTAATATAACAGGTCCCTTGTGGTGTTGATTTACCCACAGTGGGGTACTTGGTGGATCCGGTTGAAAGCCCGAAGAGAAATAATAATTGGTTAACATTTAATTACGCACCCACTGTGAGTACATATGATTTCGCATGTTTATATCTGCTTTATGATTGCTTTTGCTTACTGAGACATGTTGCTTCATTTTTCGTTTGGAATTCTACTAACTTGCGTAAATTTAGATGCACATTCTTATTTGATGCATGTCCGTTCGTTTGTTGTGCATCTACGATGGACCGGTGGGTCGCATCTGTTACTCTGATGTTACTGCTCTATATGACGCTGGAGCTGATCCCTCCAGGTCCGGTAGGCAGTATGTCATCCCCGATGTTATGTCTGTCTCAGTAGTATGTTTTAAAGGTCGAGCTGTGGGCTCGTAGAGCGACGGCTCTTGTGTGGTCGTACTTTGTGTACGTGGAGAGTGCACGACGTGTGTCGTCGGTGCTACTCTTGTGGGCATCATAAGGATTTATAAAATGTGTAAATCTGTGTATTCACTAAGCATTCGCTTACCCCTCAGTTGATTTTATTTTACAGGAAAGGGAAAGTCTACAGCCGGACCTTCTAGTTAGGTCATTTGGAAGATTTGGAAGACTCAGCACTATTTCATCGGTAATTATGTTATGAGACAATGTTGTAATATATTCTGGATGATTGTAATGATTATGGGTGTGTAGACTTAGACTTGGTACCTTATAGCCCTGTAGGGTGTTTGATACTATTGCACTACTTTATTTATGTTTTTAATGCTTCCGCACTTATGTTAGGTTATCAGATCATTATGTTATTGTATGTTGATGATTAATCCTGGGTGTTTTGTAATTGGTGGTTGTGGTGGCAAGGGTGTCACATATGTTCGTCGATACTCTACATAGAGTATGACAGATTCATTTTTCATGTTTTATAATGAAGATTATTTGTAAGATATTAGATTTATAATGATTGTAATAGTTATTGGATGTTTTACATGATAAACTACGTAGATCACATGATATTCTACGTAGATTACATGATAATCTACGTAGATTAGATGATAATCTAAATAGAATATAATACAAGACTACTTGTAAAAAATCACACATAAACTATGTAGAATGTTATGTTTCTTATATATTTCATATATTTTTATGTATTTTATACATTTCTATATCTTTTTATGTAGATTAACATTACTATTCAATGTCGTTTTGATATATTTTATATCAGTTGCATACCAAGTGTTTGATAAAATGTGTAAATGAAATCTTATTTTTTTTTTTTTGTTTCAATGTGTTTTTAATATATTTTATTAGGTAATCTACGTAGAATATATGATATTTGACTGACTACACGACATTCTACGTAGATTGCATATCATTCTACGTAGAATGCATGACATTCTACGTTGATTGTACATAGAATATGTTCGTTAACATATTCTATATAGAAAAAAATATTCTATATAGACACATAATATTTCATATAAAATACATTATTTTTTTAGCAATTAAATACTTTTCTATATAGAAAAAATATTTTTTTATAAAAAAACGATTTTTTACTTTAAAAATCAATTTTAATGAAAGAAAAATAAAATGAGAATGAAAAAAAGTAAGAGAGAGAATGAGAAAAAGTAGATTTTTTTCTTCCAAAAATCTCCTTTTCACAAATTTTCAAGATTCTCAACTATCAAAATTTAAAAATAATTACAAAATTGTCATCCAATATATCAACCATTGATTCTATTAATCCAAAGGTCATAAAAGGTTCTTAAGTTCTCACAATATTTATGGTTCTTAAAAGAACCCTTCCCTACATAGGCGGACTTAGGTTATAATGGGGGGTAGCCCGTGCAATGGGTCCCCTCCCAAATAACCTCGTTTCGTAGTGAAAAATTTCTAAAAATTTTATATGTGCAACCAGTGAACTTTTATGTGTGCAACTTATAACATTCAAAATTTATGTGTGTGCAACTTTGTTGAAAGAATTTTGATACCTTAAAAAAAATTGATTGCCTAAATAATTAATACATTAAATTAATAAATCAACAACATTCAATCATATTTCCAAAATTAAAACCCAATAAATCGAATACTAATTTTTAAACTCATTAACGCTATATCGTTTTTAAACCCAATATTAATTCTAGCCCAATAATAATTTTACTTTAAAAAATATAAGCCCAAACCAAATTTTATCCAAAGCTTAGGAGTCTATTATTTGAATATTTGATTCTTATTACTTGAATTTAGGGTTTAATTGTGAATTTGTGATTTGTGTTGAACAAAGTTTATGTTTTTTAGTTTTTAAATTTCTTTGATTGAAAGTTTAAAGTGTGTAATTTGTTAATTGTAGGATTAACGGATAAATTTTTCAAAAAAAAAGTTATCGGAAAGTGGTAGTAACGATAGTCCATCTTCAAAAGTTAGTAGAAACGAAACTAACGAATCCGATAACAACACACAACCACATTCACAGCCTCAGCCTCAGCCATATAATCCTTCCATTCCTTCAACACCAATTAGTATTGAAGTAAGATTATATGTTCATATTTAAATCATCAATATATGTGTGTTGACCCGACCCGACTAAAATAATCAATTTTAATTTTCGAATTGTGAACGCGACGAAGATTTGTGCAACGGGTTCCTTCGGTGGCTGGGTCCGCCACTGCTTCCCTATATATATATATATATATATATATATATATATATATATATATATATATATATATGTATATATATATATATATATATATATATATATATATATATATATATCCAACTTAAAATTTTAATATAATATATATCCCTACTAAACTTTATAATTTCACATATACCCAACTTATATTGTTAATATCACATATATCTCTCTTAAACTTCATTAATATCATTTACCCAAATTCATTAATGTAATTATTTTAAAACGCATAATTAATATTACTTATTAATCATTGATCATTATACCCTTATTTATTTATCATTTTAACTAAACTTCATAATATCATATTTATCTAATTAAATTAATTCTTAATATTATATCTCGCATAGTAATTATATATAATTTATTTTGTAAAACGTTTACCTTATAAATTCTTGCTCTTAAAACAAATTAATACTAACAATTACGAAACTTTGGTTTGTCTAAAAAACCCGAATCTTTTACTAATGTAAATACCCCTATATTTATAAATAAAAAAATTAATTTACTAGTAATATACAAATTTCATTTGGTAAATTTATATTAAAATATTATTTTGTTACTAATTTTTAAATGAATTATTATAAAACTGGACTCTAAATATATATGACTGTGTATATATATATATATATATATATATATATATATATATATATATATATATATATATATATATATATATATATATATATATATATAGATGAGATCATTGCAGAACCTAAATTTAGTGTAGAACTGTAGAACCAATATCGTCCATAGATTAGAATAATCTAATGGTCTTGATTAAAAGAGTTAAGTTTGGAATTAGTGAAAAAAAGATTGGTAATAGTGATATTTTAATTCTTGGAGGGGTAAAAAAGGAAAAGATTGGAAATAGCAAAAAGATTGACATTAGCAAAATAAATATCTTTTTTTTTAATTAAAATAACATTAATATTATTAATTTTTAAATCAAAAAAATTATACCATAAAAACGAGAATTTTATAATCTTTAAAACGAGACCGGCATGATATATTTTTTTCGAAAAAATTTTACGTGTTTATTTTTCGTAAAAAAAAAAATTATCCAGACCACGATGCAATATATCATGGTGAGATAATGAGATCATTCGATATCGAATGAACACTTTGATATCGTATATTTAACGTCAAAGCAACACTGCATATACGCTCATTATTAACAAAGCTAAAATAATAGTCACAATTAGTAGTCAAAGTTGGTGGATTTAACGAGAACGGTTATGATATATATTTTTTATTTTTCGTAATAAAAATTTTACACAGACCACGATGCAATATATCATGGTGAGATCATGAGATCATTCGATATCGAATGAACACTTTGATATCGTATATTTAACGTCAATGCAACATTGCATATACGTTCATTCCTAACAGAGCCAAAATAATAGTCACAGATAGTAGTCAAAGTTGGTGGATTTAACGAGAACAGTTATGATATATACTTTTTTATTTTTCGTAAAAAAAATTTTACCCAGACCACGATGCAATATATCATGGTGAGATCATGAGATCATTCGATATCGAATGAACACTTTGATACCGTATATTTAACGTCGATGCAACACTGCATATACATTCATTATTAACAGAGATAAATAATAGTCAAAATTAGTAGTCAAAGTCGGTGGATTTAACGAGAACGGTCATGAATATATTATTTTGAAAAAAAAATTACGTGTTTATTTTTCGTAAATTTTTTTTACCCATACGACCATTCGATGTCGAATGAACACTTTGATATCGTATATTTAACGTCGATGCAACACTGCATGTCCATTATATATTAAAAGAGTAAAAAAAAAAGTCAAAGTGGACAGTCAAACTTGGTAGGCTGCTATTAATTCAATGTTAATTGTATAATTACCATTTTATCCCTAGTGTTATATTATAATCTAATGGTTTAGATTGGTTCTATGGTTCTGCACTAAATTAAGGTTCTGCAATGATCCCAACCCTATATATATATATATATATATATATATATATATATATATATATATATATATATATATATATATATATATATATATATATATATATATATACACACACACACACACACATATATATATATATATATGTATATATATATAATCTTATCGTCAACACAAAATATACACAACTAATAACATTGGATAACAAGTTATAACTCAAATACTTGATTAAACATAATAACTCTAAATAGAAAAATAAAAAAATAATTATTATAAAACGAAAGCAAACTTAAAAAAAAGTAGAAACTAATGTATTAGAAAACAAAAAATATATACTAAATAAAAAAACAAAATGTGATACAACTATAAAATTAAAAAAAAAAACATAATATGTAATCAGTTAATTATATATAGAAAACTGCAGATAAAAAAAATAAGAAAAGATAATAAGACAATATGATTTGATTACAAACGAGCAAAAACATAATACAATTATTTTTATTTTTAATGTTCAATAGTTTTACTTTGAAGAATTTATTAGTAAAGTTTACAAAAATAACTTATATAAAATTATTAAAAAGGATATAATATTTTAATTTAAGTTGGATAAATATGATATTTGGAAGTTTAGTTGAAAAAAGAAATGAGTAAGGGTATAATGATTATTAATTAAAAAGCAATATTAATTATGAGTTTTAAATGTTATAAAAATAATTAAATTAATGAATTTGGGTATATATGATATTAATGATGTTTAAGAGGGATATATGTGATATTTTTATTTAATTTGAGTATATATATATGATATTATGATGGTTAAATGAAATATATGATATTAAAATTTTAAGTTGGGTATATATGATATTATGAAGTTTAGGAGGGGTATATATGAAATTTTTTCTTATTTTAATCATATGTGATATAGTGAATGTTAATTAATTGATATAATTTATTATATTTCTAAATGATGAATTTACTATAATATTAATTCAAAGACTGAGTTGTAAATTTAATAAGATAAAGTATCAACTAATTAAATTAATAATTAATATCCAATTTTTGTAAATCAAATTATCAAACTAAAACACAAGTTTATCAAAAATCAAAAGGTAAACAATTATTTTTTTAATGATTATATCACATAGTGTTTAAATTTAGTAAAGAAAATAACAAGTTTAGTAAAGAATAGCTCAACTTTAGTAAAAGAATGTCCAAAAATTTCCGGGTTTAAACAAAAAAAAAAAAAACAAATCATTTTCAAAAGACCAAAAACCAAAAAACCCACGAATGTAAACCGAATAACTGATTATCCAAACCGAAATCGAAAAAAACCAAAACCAAACGGTTTCAACATTTTTCGAGTTTAAACCCAAAACCAAACCGCTCCATGCTCATTCCTATTAGCCACTCAATGATCATTTGAAGGATGAGAACTAGGGGTGAGCAAAAATCAAACCGGAAACCCAAAAAACCGGAAAAAGCAAACCGAAAAAACGGGAAACCGAAAAATGAAAAAACTGGAGTAAACGGTTTGGTTTTGGATTCCATGTCAAAACCGAACCGAAAAAACCGAACCGATTTCTGAAAATTAATTTAATTTTTATAAATATTTTATATATTTATTGAGTTATTTCTACTTTCACTTATATTTGATGTTATGTTCTACTTCTATATTACAAAGCTTCTTTTATTTATATTCACATTGAAGCATTTTTCAATTATATATGTATAATTGATAGTTATGATGTTAAAATGCTAATTAATTGATATTGTTATTATGCTTATTTTAATTATATATGATGTAGAGAATGCTAATAAATTGGTATAAACATTCTTATTATAAATCTACTTGATGAACTTACTTAAATTAATTCAAAACCTAAGTAAGTTTAATAAATTAAAGTATCAAACTAACTAATTAATATTTAATATCCAATTTTAGTAAATCAAAGTATCAAACTAACGCATAAGTCAATTAATAATCTAAACGTAAGCAATTATTTTTTAACGATGTATCAAATAGTGTTTAATATTAGTAAATAAAATCATAACTTTAGTAAAGAAAAACTAAATTTTAGTAAAAAAACATGTCTAAAATTTTTCGGGTTTAAACCCATAACACAAATCGTTTTTGAAAAACCAAAAACCCACGGGTGCAAATCGAAAAACCGATAATCCAAACTGAAAAACCAAAACCGGAAAAAACCGAAACCGAACGGTTTCTCCATTTCAAAAACCGTTTTCGGTTTGGATTCGGGTTCGGCCAAAAACCGAACCGAACCGCCCCATGCTCACCCCTAATGAGAACAAATCTTCGTATTATATACATGTGCTCACCCCATGCTCACCCCTAGTAAAAATTATGATGATTAAAACCATAAACGAGTACAAAATGAATAAAATCATAAACAAAACAATTATAAACTTGACTAACTATTATATACATGTGTCTAAACAAATAAAAATACTTATTATTATATGATATAAATATAATAAAAACATACATAGATAATCTAAAATATAAATAAAATATATATTACTATGTAAAAAGTAATCAGTATATGGTGATTAATCGGATTACAGGACGAGTATCATAATCTCATTCTCGTTTAAAAGAATCGGATTCGGAGAAAACCCGTTCTTAATCGGTTTTCGGTTTTCTCTGTGGGTTCGGTTTTTTTTTCATCATGGAACAAATCTTCGTGCCCCCTCCCCCAACCCCAACCCCAAAAACCTTATTCATACATCTAATTTGCGAAAATCGTTGTTCTTTTTGGGTCTCTCTGTACAAAGCCTATCATTTTCTCTTCAGCCCTTAGCTGCCCCTACACCGTCGCCGGCGACCTCCCTTTCCCTCATAGTCGACCGTCTGTCTCTCTTTCCTCCTCACCGTCGAGCGGCGACTGTTGTTGGTTCTCATTGTTGTCGATTCTCCGTCTCTCTTTCTTTCTCACCGTTGAGCTTGAGCGGCAACTTTTGCTATAAAGTATAAACAACCCTCTGTCGCTCTTTCCTCCTAGCCGTCGACCCACCACTCAGAATGTTGTTTCTTTTGTGGGAGGTTTTTCTTATCTTCTTGCAACATGAATTTTTGGGGCTAACTGCTTAAAATAGCAACCAAATAGCAACTAATGTTTTATTACATCAATCTACATAATTTTTTTTTTCCTAAAATAGCATCACACAACAAATATTTTTTTTTTCAATATGACATCATACTCCAATCAATTGATTCATTATAGCATTATGCAATGACTGGATGCCGACACAATGTCCACATAAGCAACCACATCAGCATCAATGATGACTTGGACATTTAGAAAATAACAACGAACTCATGATAGCTATAAACCCTGCGATAGGGTTGTTTAAAAATATCAGAATCCGAGAATCCGAAAACCCGAAGTGAAATTATCCGAAAGTTCGGATTATCCGATTTTCGGATATCCGAAAATCGGATAATCCGAAATTTCGGATTCGAATTTTGCATAATTTCGGATTTTAGGATTATCCGAAAAATCCGAAATCCAAATTTTTTTAATTTTTTTTTTAATTTTTTAAACTTTTGTTTCATAAGTTATTTGACTAAGAATAATTATATTATTTAATTTTAAATGTATAATGTTGCTCTAACATAATTATAACTCATTTAAATGTATTCTACTATTTTTTGACATTTTTTTGTTGTTTTAGGTTTAAAAAGTATGATATAATTTCGTTTACGACACAATTACTTTTGTATATATTAAAAGGTATATAGATTTGTATTTTGTATATTTGAATTCATTTTATAATTTTAAGTTTAATTTAAAATTTTAAATTTCGGATAATCTGATATCCGATTTTCGGATAATCCGAAATTTCGGATATCCGAAATTCGGATTATCCGAAAATCGGATACGAATACTAAAATTCATGTATCCGATTTTCGGATTATCCGAAATTCGGATAATCCGAAATTGAACACCCCTACCCTGCGATATGTATTTTCTTTTTATTTTTATTTTAATATATTATTATTATTATTATTATTATTAATTAGTTAATTAATTAATCAAAACCATTTTCAAAACAAACCCATTCTCCTTCTTCAGCCGCTTCCACCGTCTGTCTCCTTCAGCCGACCACCACCACCACTGCCTCATTGTACTCTTTCACAACCATCGCACCTCGCATCATCAGACCACCATCGCACCATCGAGCGAAGCACCACCACATCATCAGACCACCATCGCACCATCGTCTGGCCTCGAAGCAGTAAGAAACCAAGAGGGTTTTCAGGTAGGGTTCTGTCTCGAATCAACGCCTCTTGCTCGATGATCTCACCTTCCAATCCTCCATCTCTGTTGAAGGCTAAGGAAATCCATTTGGTCTCTGTCGAAGGGTCAAAAGCCAAATCTGATTTCAGTCTGCTACTGCCAATTGGCGGTGGTGATTGTTAGCAGCGCAGGTAAAGAGGAAATCGATTAGGTTTTATTCTCAAACCATGAACCACCAGTGAGAATTTTGAACCACGAACCACTAACAGAAGTGGAAATCGAGTACAAGTGGATCTGGTTTCGTGTTCAAAACTGGTGTGTATACTTCAGGTTTCGTGTGTATACTTTAGGTCTCTAAATTTTTGATTTTTCACCATTGCTCTTCATGTCAATCGTTGCACTCCTTTTTTTATTAGGTCTTTTGGATTTCATGGTATAAGGGTTTATTCATTTTCAAGGTTTTTAGGTTTATTCTTTATTAGATCTAATCTGGATTTTCATTTGTTGTTCAGATCTTCAAATCTGGATTTTTAGATCTACATTTTCATTTGTTGTTCTTGTATTATATTATCAGATCTGTTTATTATAATTTTAAATCAGATATGTTGATTATAAATTTGAGTAATCAGTTGTTGATTATAATTTTGAATCAGATCACTTGTTCTTGAAGTTAGGGTTCATGTTAATAGATTATCATCATAAAATTCATGGAAGTTTGAATTTTGTTTTAATGATAATAATAATAAATTTTCAAATTAAAAAAATGACGTGTACAAAATACATTGTTAATACGAGTATGTTGCTATTTTATGAAGATCCGATATGCATTTGGTGCTGACATGACAACCTACATGGACATCTAGTCGGTGACTAGTCATCATGCAATGCTATAATGGATCAGTTAATTTGAGTTGGATGTTTTATTAAGAATAGTTTTTGTTTTGGAATGCTATTTTAGAAAAAAATTGAGTACAATGCTATAATAGAACATTTGTGTCTAGTTGATTGCTATTTTATGCCGTTAGCCCTGAATTTTTATTTTATAATTTACAAATTTTCTAAACTGGTAGAGCTGCAGATAAACAATCACTAATGGCAGAGATGGAGTTATACCCCCCAATCGATCCGACCAACTTCGACCTAATCGTCATTGGCACTGGCTTGCCGGAGTCCATCATTGCTGCCGCAGCCTCTACAGCCGGCAGAACTGTCCTTCACCTTGATTCTAACCCCTTCTACGGCTCACACTACTCATCCCTCACCCTCCAAGACCTAACTTCATTCCTCAAGGAACAGTCCCAAAATCCTAAACCCAATCCCCACCAATCTGACACTGCTACCTCGTATCACACCACCACTTTGGATCTCACCACCCGCCCCCTCTACTCCGATGTCGAGATCTCTTCTTATGATGATTCTCTTGAGGAACATTCTAGGAAGTTCAACTTGGACTTGGCCGGACCTAGGGTTTTGTTCTGTGCTGACCTTTCTGTGGACTTACTGCTCAAATCAACTGCTAATCAATATGTTGAGTTTAAGAATATTGATGCGAGTTACGTGGGTGATGGAAATGGTAGCCTAATGAATGTGCCAGATTCGAAGAGTGCTGTTTTTAAAGATAAAACGTTGAAGTACAGTGAGAAAAATCAGTTGAATAGTTTCTTTAAGCTGGTACAGGGGCATCTTGAAGCTATCAAGTCTCTTGATGTTGGTGTTGATGATGGGAAGATCATTTCGGATGAGGATTTGGAGATCCCGTTTATAGTGTTCTTGGACAAGATGAAGTTGCCTCCTAAGATAAAATCGTAATGTTCCCTGGCCTCTCTCCTCTTTCTATTGGTCATCTATCCATAACAAGTTAATTTGATTAATTATACATTTAATGTTTAATTTTTTTGTTCTTTTAGTATGTCGAATCCATTGAAATCATGAATGGATAGGTAATCAGTACACAGATTAACATATAACAAGCAATTAAACAAGGTTTCATTCTGGGCAGTTAATAACGGCGCTGTTGCGGTTGGCGGACTTTCACAAAATAGCGGTGACAAATAGCGGTCCCGCTATTAGCGGTGCTATTTACCACTATATGAACGCAATATTGGATAAAATAGCGGTCAAAATAGCGCTATGGAACCTTAGTTGGCCATTTGATGACTTTAATTATATTTTTTTCATAACCTTTTATGATTTTAATTTTATACATGTATCATGTTATGTATTTATATAACCTTTTATGATTTAATTCTATATATGTATTATGTCATGTTGTTATATAACCTTTTATGATTTAATTATATATATGTATTTTGTTATGTTTTTATATAACCTTTCATGAGTTTAATAAATCATATATGTGTGTGTGTGATATAGACACACACACACACACACATATATATATATATATACCTTTCATGAGTTTAATAAATCATATATGTGTGTGTGTGTGTCTACATGTGTGTGTGTGTGTGTGTGTGTATAAAACCGGCTAACCGCTATACCACAGCGATAACCACAATAGCAAATAGCAGACCTTGACCGCTATTTGATTTTTGACCGCAATAACTACATAGGTTTCATAGTTAAGCATTGCATATGGTGACATATGTGCGGTCGTTGGTGAGTTCTGAGTTTGCATAGAACTATAGATTGTAGAGAAATTTAGCTTCAAACCTAATTATTTAGGCCTCTGGGGTTAAGATTTTGATCTCATACGGCATTTTTAGTTGACACTCAACAGATCTCTGATGATAATAATGATGGTTAGGAACCACTCAACCACCCTTTAAATTTTGATATGCATATTGTACCTTTAAGATCTTGTATTCTTATGTGAACATCCTATGGGTTGAAGAATAATGCTACTATTTCTTTAGTTCCTGATTACACTAAACTGAAGGATGAAAATGTGTTCTTTTTCATTTTAATATCTGTTCTGCGAGTCAATCAAAAGATTTAAACACCATTGCAACTTTGTTATAGCCCATAGGATTCCTTTTATTTTATGTTGGAAGTTGGAACACTTGCTTTTTAAGATTTGATATATAGATCGCTAGAATATCTTCAGCAATATCCCTTCCCATTTGAGTGTCTTTGCTTCTTCATTGCTAGTGTATAAGTTACTGCCATTCTGGGTTCTCTTTTTTACTTTTTCTTCCTCCCTTGCTGAAGGTTTTGATCACTTTTTCCCCAAGAGAATATGCTTTTGTGTTGGTACTTGGAGTAATTTACGTCTACATTAGGTGCTATTGAAACCCTCCCTGAGCTGAATGGCCATTGCTGTTTGTTTAATGGAAAAGCACGAATGTTGTCAAAATTTCACCCTAAGTTTTGGAGGATTATTATTTAGTGAATTTGATATTTTCTAATGGAAAAACATGAACGTGACTCCACTTAAATTGTTAATTGCTTGCATGTTTACATGTTAAGCAATGTGTAAAAAGTAATAATAATCTACGTGTCTTAGACACTTGTATATTTGTCTCTGTGTGTTAAATCATAAAATTACTTCTGTATCTTTGTAGGATCATTCTTTATGCCATAGCCATGGTTGATTATGATCAAGATGCTGGAGAATTGTGTAAAAATATTCTCAATACAAGAGATGGGATAGATCGTTTAGCTCTTTACCACTCATCAGTTGGAAGGTAGCTTATTATTCTGCTTATTGTCTAGTTACTTTCTAATCTAGAAACCTCTTGTGCGATGCTCACCCGATGCTCAACATTCATGGATAAAGATCTTGTGATCTGCATCGTTATCAATGACATAGAGAGGTGATATCCTTGAGATATTAGCAAAGGAAAAAAGTGAAAAGGAAAGGTTTTTTCTATTAAGATTGACTGAGTAAATGTCCTGATTACATTGTTTGTCATTGTAAACGTATGCATGCACCACTTGAGGCTTCTCTAATGTATTGTTAAATGACTTAAACTTCTAAAGCACAAGTAATTTTAATTAGAGCCTTACCTATAATTGTATCTGGCGATTGAGAAATTATACATTTTATGATGATTATATAGCAGTTTCCTGAACACTTACTGTACTATTGACTATCTAGGTTTCCTAATGCACTCGGAGCATTAATTTACCCCATTTATGGCCAGGGAGAACTGCCACAAGCCTTTTGCCGCCGTGCTGCTGTCAAAGGTTGTCTTTATGTAAGTACCAAAATCTTGGTTTCCCGATGATCTTTGTATTATTGAACTTGCTTTGTTTGTTGGTATAGTATATTTCATGCACTGCTTGATATATTTGTGAAATTGTCCTATGGTAGCACTGTACTTCATTGATATTTTAACCTAATATAGGGGAGCATTTGAAGTCTATGTATTTTACGTTAGTTACATTTAGAAAGTGTTTATTTCGTGTATAAATATGTATTTACTGTTCAGTTATTAAATTTATGTTTTATTATGATATGTAATGTTGTTACCTTTAGTAATTTAAATGAAACTTTATTTTAGGAATTGGTAAACTGTTAGACGTTATTAATATATAATATTTTATGTTCTTCTTTTTTATATAATTTCCATTAAAAAATATTATTTTCGTATATGAATTTTTTTAATGTTTGATTAACTGCATTTTTTAATTTATAACAATTTTCTGCTTTGTATAAAATTAAATTTTGTTTCCATTTTTATAACTCAATATACATTAAAGTCATAGAAGCTGGTGGACGGAAGCGTCACCTAAAAATTAATTTTTGCTGATGCTATTTTATTGTTGATTTTACTAATTTCTGTTGATGTTTGGTACTCTTAATGGTGCCAGAATTAATTTCTGAATTGCTGCTGTATGCTCTGCACAGCTAACACTGTTCTATATATATGGAATTATTTTTTCTTTTACAGGTTTTGAGAATGCCAGTAATTTCTTTACTTCTAGACAAGGTTTGTTGAAAAGTTTTATTGATTTTTTATCATGCAAATATCAGATTACCGATTTTCTTTATAACTCGTCTGTGATTTGTCATTTGCAGGATAGTGGGAAGTATAGAGGTGTCAAATTGGTTTCTGGCCAGGAAATAACCAGCAATCAGCTGGTAATTGATCCGTCGTTTACCATAACATCTTCACTGGTTAATTCTCCTTCTGAATCTCTCCAAGATGTTGCTAACGTCTTTGATGTCAGAGTCAGTGGGAAGTTGGCCCGGGGAGTATGCATCACAAAGAGTTCTTTAAAGCCTGACATATCCAACTGCCTGGTCATATATCCTCCTCGATGTAAGATCACCACTGTCACTGAACAGTATTTTGTAGCTTGTTGACAATTTGGACGTGTGATCTGACTCTGTTTCTCTTTAGCTCTGTACCCTGATCAGGCTACATCAATCCGGGTTCTCCAGCTTGGGAGCAATTTAGCTATTTGCCCTTCCGGCATGTGAGTTCTATGATTCTTTTAAATGACCCCAGATTATAATTGCGATAGTGCACAGATGGTAGACTGATCGTCTCTTGGTTTTGTTATTTGAATAAACGTTTGGTTTGGTTGCACAACTAACATATGTAAATTCGTTTTACCTTTTCAGGTTTGTTTTCTATATTTCAGTTCTATGTGCTGATGCCCTTGCTGGGAAAAAATCATTACATGCAGCCATGAACAGTCTCTTTTCGGTACAAATCTTGGGTAAAACTGATAGCAGTTCCACTGATCAAACTGAAAGTACAGAAATGAAGCCCACTTTGCTTTGGAGTGCGTTGTATATACAGGATCTTATTGAGGTGTGCTTTTCTTGTTAATTTCAAACCCATTGCAACAATAGACTCACCAGGCACTTAACTTTTTTTAATTGGTAAATCAAGTCTCATAATTAATATAAACTTCACTTGCTTGCTCTCTTTCTTTAGGGTGCGTTTGGTAGGGTGGAATCACAAGGAACGGAAATAAGGAAAAATGAATGATATATCACTCGTATATTTTGATATATATTTCATAAATTCTCAAGTTGATAACAAAGAAAGTCAGATAAACACCATCATTTCTCTTGACTCTACCAAAATGAGGAGAATTGCGTAGACACTATAATTTGTGAAAAAGAATGTAACCCAAGTTTTTGGTTTGTGTATTCTCATTTCTCATGGTTAGAAAAACGATGTAAATTTTCTCATTTACATTCCTTGCAATTCCACCGTACCAAATGCTTTAGGTTTTTTGTTTTTTCTGTGTGTGTGGGTTGCCTTTCTTGATTTCACCTAAATACTTCTTCCTTTATATATATGTTTGTGTAAAATTTTGGAGCTACCCACCATATTTTTAGTGAAGTGACTGCATCTCCTGATTTTAGGGTTCAACGGGACCTGTGGTCATCACCCCTACTCCAGATGGAAATTTGAACTACAATGATCTTCTGGGTGAAACTTCAAAGGTATATATATATATATTTCGTTCGAATATCTTCGCTTTTTTCCTTGTTTATTCCAATTTCCAACATGACCTAGAAACGGAACTGTATTGTTTCAAGGAAATGTTAAAGAAGTGGGATGGTCTAATATTGTAGTGTGTGGGTAGCTGTAGGACATTTTTGTCAAGCGAAAATCACATTGCTTTTTCTCATAAGAAAGTTAATAATTTCTTTAAAATTTACTTTTTTTTTTTACATGTACGCCGAATTGGAATGCTTTGTTATGATATTGATGCTTTCACTTGGAAAAAACCAGATAAAATTTGAATCTTTTGATGTTTGGTATGCTTGTGTTTTATTATAACTTTTTTTTTTGTAATGTGAATGTTATCATGATTCCTTTTGATAACTGGGTGTGTTTTTGTGAGACTTTTATCTTAAAAAATAGAAATGAAAAACAAAAAAGGGTCTAAATTGAAAAAAAACTAATGTACTTTTACATTTTTATTGATCTGGTCCTTTTGTTGCTTTTTTCTTATTTTAGTCCCTATACTTTTTTTTGTCATACTCATTTGGGTCCCTCTACCTAGTATGCATGGACCAAACTGATAAAATATAAAGTAAATGGTTTTTCTTCCCAATGACATATGAACAATAAAACCATTATACTTTTACCTCTATATCGGTCGTGTATTGTGCCATGCTCATTGAGAAAACGAGCAACCCGTGCTCACCAAATACTAGGATTTACGGGTGTTGTGGACGGAAGTCTAACATGATTTTTTCATTGCATTTCATAAGGGTGGTGGGGGTATACACACCCCTCCCAAATTCCATCTTTTTGGACATTACAACGCCACGTCAGTTTTTCTCACTCCATCCATCCCTCCATCTTTCTATCTAGGAAATATCTTTCTATCTCAATACCCATTTCTTATTAAAATGTAGAGAGAGATAGAAAAGGAGTAAGAGAGAGAGAGAGAGAGAGAGAGAGAGAGAGAGGGAGGGAGAAGCCGGGATGGGGTCAGGGTGCCGGGGCGGGGTAGATTTGTGCGGGGCCGGCTAAGCGGGGCGGTTTTGCCGCCAGCCTTGGTCCTTGCCACGCTCACCATTTGGGGCAAGTATACTGTTCGGCCTAAGGTGATTGTTGTCATGACTTGAATTTATAATTTGTCCTATTTTCGTTTTTGTGTGTATGACAGATCTTTCAGAAGCTGTACCCTGATGACGAATTCTTCCCGGAGGCATGCAACACAGACTCTGACAAGCTTGAAGAAGATAGTGAAGTCGGTGCAGAGTCTTAATGATGATTCCCTCGATCTCGGCACCTTTTTGAAGTTTGAATCAATCACTCGCTCGTATCGCAATGGTGAAAGCGTAGATACAAAACATAGAGAAGGCTATGACTAGCAAAATGCACAAAATGTCTTTTTCTGTAATCATTTTGTATGTTGTGTTGTATCAAAGTTGGAAATGTGGTTTAACATTTATTTTTAGGTTAAAAAAGTGGTATTTCTACTTTTATTTTTTGTACACCGATGAGAAAGTATTTGCTAGGAGATTAATGATATTTTTAAAACTATATACTTTTTTCATTTTCGCGATTTTCATGATTGTACAAGTCCTAAACTATTTTTGTCTTTCAAAGTATATGTTTTTGACCGGCCACCGGATGAGCTGGTAAAACACAATCGACAAAAAAAAGGTTTAGGGACTTAATTGTTAAAATGTGTAAAGATTGTAGGTTTTTTTCCAATATTTACCAGATGAAAAAACCAAGATTAATTATTTGGTAAACGGTTGAACAAGTCAAATATATATATCTTTGAATAAAACAAAACTAGCTTAACGACTTAAACAATAAAAAAAAAATATTTAGAAACTTAATCACAAAACTGAAAAAAGTTTATAGGGTATTTTCAATATCAACCATTTTTTATATTCAAGTTTTATAAAATTTAATAGTTTTCTCAATACTAATGTTACTTTGTGATAGAATTGAAGATAAAAAAATATCAATCTTTACATTATAATAACACAAACTTTTAATTGTACGTGTTATTTCCTTTTCAGACTTCCTAAATTATTTTTTCATATTTCTAATCTATTCAATAATTATATTTTTTTCATGTAATTTTCATTTATACAACCTTTTTTTTTTCATGCTATATTTATTTATATAACTTTTGCGGTTTTCATTTATACAAATTTACATTTACATTATTTCTATTTAT
The DNA here is from genome assembly GCA_020465985.1 of Centrapalus pauciflorus. Taxonomy (NCBI): domain Eukaryota; kingdom Viridiplantae; phylum Streptophyta; class Magnoliopsida; order Asterales; family Asteraceae; genus Centrapalus; species Centrapalus pauciflorus. The sequence continues at coordinate 23,702 of JAANYP010000956.1, forward strand.
ACAATTTTAAAAAATATATATTTATTAACACATATCATATAATTACAAGATGTTAATTAAATATGTGTAATATACGCAATGAAATATTTCTAATTTAACAATCACTAACTAATGATCTATTTAATTTTCATTTCATTTATATCTTATAATTATTCATTTTTTTTTTATTTACTAAATATTTGTTTAAACAATTCCATATATTATGAGTTAACAGACTAGTTTCAGGGGCGGATCCATAAACTTTTGTTATTGGTGTCAATATTTTAGAGTAAATTTAAGAGGTAGATTTTTAAATTTTTTTCTATGACGAATCGAGTCATCGAAATGGATTGCCAACACAAAATTAACAAATAACAAGATTTTTGGGCTTTTTAAATGTTTTTAAATGATTATTTGCTTCTTCTCTTCTTCTTTTAAATTCTGTTGGGCTAAATTTTTGTGATTAAAACTCAGTATTATTTCAATAAATTTGGATAATAAAAACAAAAATATAAACTAGATATGTGTATAATAATTTTATATATTTTTCGTAGGTGTCACTAAAAAAAATTCTAAGTGCCACTCGAGTTTTAATACATAAGTAACACTGTATATTAAAAAAAATATCGGTGTTGAGTAAACAATATTATACCGCTGCCAGGACTTGAACCTGGAACGCTTGGGTTAGAAGAGTCGTGTTCTCAAATATTTTGCTACAACGGAAGATGTTAATTTGTATGTCACTTGGTATATATACACACATGCACACACACACGGGCTTTGGAGAATATTCCACAGCCAAATTTGAAGGGCATGTAAACTACCTATGGGGCCACCGCAACTCGTTTTTATCATGGGTTTAAGCAGTACAAATTAAGTCTTTTTGTTTCGGGTTGTCGCATTCGTATTAATGGGTTTTTGTTCGAAATCATGGACGTGATTTCGACTCATTTAGTTTTCATATTGGATATTCGCTTTTTAATTTGATTTTCCGTTTTTGGCTTCAGTGTTTTATTATTAAAGTACGTATTTGGTTTTTTTTTTTCCAATTTGAATTTTAAAAAACATGGATTGAAAGAACCCAAATAAAAATTAAATAATACATTTGGACTAAAATAAATTGATAAATTTCATTTTCCAACATAATTATAAATTATAATATATTTAAACTTATTTTTTTTTAAATCTAAATCAGTCAATCGGGTAACCCGGGTTGAACATAACCCGATCCAAAAAATATTGTGTCGGCCCATTTTCAATTCGCTTCGGGTTTGAATCGGGTACATATCGCTTATCATGTGTCGTGTTTCGGTTCATATTAACACACGTCTTATGTGGATTATTTTAATAAAAGTTATTTACATAAAATATATGTAAACTTCAAATTAAAAATACCATATTTATTTCTTTTCAAAAAAAGCATAACAGAAAACTATTGTTATTTGTTATAATCTGTATTTATTTTTAATATATTTTAATAAACTTATAAAAAATAAAATATTTTTTAGTTAAATATTATTAAGTATAAATAGGATAATATTTGAATGTAAATCTAAATTTAATTTAGATTAGATTGATGTTAAATAATTTTTAATTAGATATATAAATAAGTATTGATAATATAATTATTTATTGAAAATTAATTTAGATTATTAGGATGATAAAAAAATGAAAAATAAAAAGATGCATCCAGAGAGCGTTACGTGTCAACTTTTTTTTTTTTTTTATTAATATATTAAGATTTTTTTTAAATGAATCAATATGATTACATGATACATAAATCTTTTTTACACATATGATCCATGTATTTAGAATTTGTAACATCCCAAATATAAAGCAGCCACATAGAATTTCTGTATTCGTTTATCAATTTAATGATCTCGATGTGGACTCCAGTTAGTTTGATATGTGGGATTGAGCACGTGAAAAGACCACATGAATTATGAGTTTAGGGTTTAAGTTTTATAAAAGATTACAATTTAATTAACCATCAGTTGATTTGGGTCCTAACTCCTAATGGTACAAGATCTTAATCATTGATAACGGGATCGAGTATTGTTATCAAACTGTTTAATAGGAAATGTATATATTCTTCTCCTTTGTGTATCATTGCTTTCATCTTTCACGTTTAAGAAAACACTTCAAAGGGGTGTGTGTGCGTGTTGCGTCTTCTGGACAACAATTGAATCATTACATAGGAATGCCAAAGTTACTCGAATTCGTTAGTTTCATCATCATCTTCATCTCCTTGTGTTCTTAAAACTCATAGTAATTAGTAAGTTTTGCATCAAATTCATGGGTTTATACTTATTACTTGTTAATATATGATTGGAAAGTGTAGAGTGTTTATATATACTTTGGGTTTGTCTGTGATTGTTTAAATGAAAAACCTAGACAATATAAATAGTAGTTTAATACATAATTACCTGAAATTATGCTAATGATGCTCAAAGATTATTAATTATATTTACAATGTTATGAATATTTTAAAAAATTTTATTACACCATTATAATATTATAATAACAATATACCTTTTGAATAATTATTTCAGTATCTTTTATAGTTAATTATAACCTCTGTATTAATATATTTGTCAAAAAAATGTCACTTACCCATTACCCAATTTATCTTCATGATTACCGAATAAAGAGTCAGCCTTTTCAAGGGATTCAAACCTCGAGCTACAAAGCTCGGCTTAGTATATCTTTATACTTGTTAACTGTACTTGAAATGTGTAGAAAATGAGGGTAAGAAACTATAATTTTCTTAGTGAGTTATTAGATTAATATGACATTGAATGCATAGAACAATATATAATAATATTTCATTTGGGTGGGAGTTGTCAAGTGAAGAGATACCACTGGTCCAAAAAAAAAGTCTCTGGAACTAGCCCAAATGTGAGGATAAAACTCACTATACAAATATGGGAATAGAACCAAATCCAACATGTCAAAAAGGTGAATTGAGAGCATGCATGTTGTCAAGCCCCAATTAGAACCGAGAAGACGACAATTATAAAACTAACCGACACCCGAGGTCCGCTACCTACTATGTAAGCTTCCAAAAGTAGGAACTTATATGCACAAACACGTAGTAAGACGTTTAAATATAATATTAAGTTGGATGTCTAGTGAATTCCAAAGAAATTACGTAGGCTCAATCAGGTAACTGGTAATGATATATGAATGTTGAGAGCATGCAATATCATAGGTACAATGGTACAAACATATGTAACACATATCACAATTATGATAATAATATGTGCATAATGACACAATGAGCATTAACATGTATATATGTATGCATCACACACATTAATGCTAGAACTCACAAAAATTGGCAATATATATATGTCCAGTGTAGTAAGGTTCATCAAAATGTCACTTCAATGATGGAACTAAAGCCTCACCCTCCAAATTGAAAGCTACCTTGGATTCTTGATCACAACCTACAAATCATTCATATTTCATATAAATTTAAGGTTACTATATCATATAATCTTGTTTGGAACTCATTTGATGTCATTAAATGTTTTCGAGTTACACTTTCGATGTTTATCGATGCGTTTTAGTTCTGTAATGTTTATGTGGACTTTTAGTTGTGTTTATGAAACACCCATACAATATAAATAGTTATTAATACATGATTGTCAGAGTTTTATACTAATGGTCTCCAAAGCTCATTAATTGTATTCATAATATTATGGCTAATTTAAAAATTTTCCATTATATAAATGGACTTAAGTGGACACCATTATAAAATCCTCACAACAATATATATCATTTGAATAATCATTTCAAGTATCTTTTGTAATTAATTCTAACCTCAGTATTACCCTATTTATCAAGGAAATCAACTACCCATTACCCAAAGTGTCTTCGTGATTGCCGGAACAATGAGTTCCACTTCCAGGGATTTGAACCGACGAGTCAAGATACTTGGATTAATAACTACTTTACATTTGATAATTGTACCTGAAATGCGTGGGAAATGAGGGGTAAACAAATATGATTTGCTTAGTGAGTTACTAGATTGATATGGTATGCAATGCATGTAACAATGTATAATAACCATTCGTCAGAGTAAGATCTGCCAAATGAAGAGATACCACTAGTCCAAGGGGAGACCCTGAAAATAGTCCAAATGTGGGAATAAAACCCACTATATATAAATGTGGGTATAAAACCCATTTTCAAATAGGTCAAGAGGGAGACTCAAGAACCTGCGCATTGCCAAGCCCGGATTAGAACCACGACCTGACAACCAACCAACCGGCACCCGAAGTCCGGCCACCTACTCCTTAAGCTTTCCGGAAGTAGGAATTTTATATGCACAAACACATAGTAGGACGTTTAAATCTAGTGAAACCAAATGAATAAACATGACTCAATAATATGGTATAATCCAATAGGAACATGATAGTGTCAAATGAGTAATCAAGTATGTCATAAAGTTCAACATGTATAAATGATGACAATCAAGATTAAGGCACCATGACCATATGTCCAACCTTTTTGCAACTAAGTGCAAGCTGATAAAATGCCTCACATGATGCCATGTGATATATGCAGAATGTCATAATGATGATATACATGTAATATGTTTACAACACACACATCAATACTAGAACTCACAATATTAGGCTAAGAATAGCCCTTAAGTAGCAATAGCCATCAAAAGCCTCCGAAAGCTTGATTTTCACCCTTAGCTTTCCAATTCAGCAACCAATACTCCTTTTTGGTCCAAACCTATCAAACATTGATATACAAAGTATAGAAATAGATATGACCGAATTATTAACAATTATTATAATGCAAACTTGAGAGTACAATATGTGAATAAGAGAAATAACAATAGCCCTATATATAGAGCATGAAACCCTACAGGATATAAACCCTAAAAGCCCATTGGGTCCATTGGGCCTAACATTATTATTACACTAATACCCCCCCCCCCTCAAACTCACAATGCCACAACAATGAACATTAAGAGTTTGTCCAACAGAAAGCGAAAACGAGAAGCAAAGCGCGACTTAGTAAAAATGTCAGCAACTTGTAGAGCGGAAGGAACAAACGGCAAGGAAAATCATCTGAAGATGATGGCGAGTGAAGTGACAATCAATCTCAATGTGTTTCATCCGTTCATGAAAAACGAAATTACGAGCAATCTGTATAGCACCTTTGTTGTCACAGTGTATCGGGATAGACTGAGATAATCAAACACCCATGTTAGCAAGTAACCAGCATAGCCAAACAACCTCACTAGTAGTAGCAGCCATAGTCCGATACTCAGCTTCAGTAGAATAGCGAGAAACAACATCTTGCTTCTTACTCTTCCATGAAACAAGTGAATCTCCAAGAAAGACGCAAAACCCAGTAGTGGACTTACGATCAGTAGAATCCCCAGCCCAATCAGCATCACTATAAGCACGTAGGTCAAAAGTAGATGACGAAGGAAACACAAGCATCTGGAACTGAGTGCCCCTTAGATATCTCAGAATGCGAAGGACCGCCCCCAGTGTGCAGTCGTAGGAGCAGTCACAAATTGACTAACAATATGGACAACATGATCAATTGCAGGTCTGGTGACCGTGAGATAAACCAAACTACCCACAATGGTACGATAAAGAGTCGATCATCAAGAGGAACACCATCAGTAGGAGAATAACGAGCGTTAGTTTCCAAGGGAGTATCCACGGTCTTGTTGTCAGATAGGTGAACACGTTCAAACAAATCCGAAATGTACTTAGACTGGGATAAAAGATATCCTTTGTCATAGTGAGCAACCTCTATGTCCAGGAAATAACGAAGCAACCCCAAATCCTTCATAGCAAAACGATGAGCTAAATCACGCTTTAAGGACTCGATACCGACATAATCATCACCAGTAATAATCATATCATCAACATACAAAGACAAGAGTATCTGTCCTGCACTCGTACATTTAACAAACAAAGCAGATTCATGGTTACTAGAATGAAAACCAAGAGAGGTGATGACGGTGGAAAGCTTTTCAAACCAAGCACGAGGAGCTTGTTTGAGACCATATAAGGCTTTGCACAGATGACATACTTCTCCGGGCTTGTGAGCAACGCCAGGAGGAGGAGTCATATAGACCTCCTCATGCAAATCACCATTCAAGAAAGCATTCTTGACATCCATCTGAGAAATCTTCCACTTGCGGATAGAAGCTACTGCAATCAACGTACGAACTGTAGTCATTTTGGTTACAGGAACAAAAGTCACCTCATAATCCAGACCATATTCTTGCGAATACCCCTTAGCAACCAGACAGGCTTTATACCGTTCAACAGATCCATTCGAGTTAGCCAGTTTACACCCACTACAATAAGAGATATTAGATTTGTTTAAATGTCTTAAAACGCCTGTAGAGGCTTAAAACTGTAAATGAGATGCAGACACATGACTCAAACGAGAATGTCATAAATAAAAATTAGACGACAAAGAAGGCAAACAAAATGAAGACAGATCAACACTCGCAACGGCAACATTAGATAGCTTGAGATCATCCACAAAATATAGCTCCCCTAGCTTATGGTCTGTCCCAATCACTGTCTGAGAACGAGGGTCCTGCACACAACAAAGAGTATCAGAAAAGAGCACATGATATCCAGACTTACACAATTGACTGACCGAGACAAGATTCAAGGCAAGGGTAGGAATATAGTATACATTAGTAAGTGACACATTAGGGAGACAACTGAACTAACACCTTCTACAGGCATAGGGTTTCCACTAGCGGACATAAGAGACAGAGACAAATCAGGGGATAATGAAACAAATGAAGATAAATGAGGTGACATATGATTGGACGCTCTTGAATCTAAAATCCATAAGGATGAAGGTATACATGAATTACCAGACGAAGACAAACCTGAATGAGGTGAGGCTGACATGGCAGTGGATGTAGTGGATAGAAATTGACGAAATTGCTCAAACACGTGAGGATCCAAAACAGATGGAGAGGGATTTGTATCAGTAGATCCCGAATCAACAGAAGGTGTGACAGCAGCATCATTAAATTGAGGTGGACGAGACGTCCATGTAGAGGATCTCGGTGACTTATTCTGCAACAAAGAACGGTTTGGCTGCTATTTACATTTGTTGAGCAATGAAGGGCACTGAGACTTCCAATGATTCTTCTATTTACAATAAGCACACTCATCTGAAGCAATCTTGGAAGCAGGTCGCGTCTGACTAGAGTTAGATGAAGGAGACCATTGTGGGACAGCAAAGACAGCAGGTGTAGCAGTAACAGATGATTTAGCCACTTGTCACCCTGAGACTGCAAACGAGTTTCTTCTGCTATTAGTTCATGAACCACCGAATCAACAGTAGGAAGAGGAGAACGATGAAGGTTTGTCCCTCGTAATCCTTCAAATTCATTATGTAAAGCCATCAAGAATTGTACCAAACGTTGTTCCTCCCTCCTATCAATATACGACTGAAAGGACTTCAAAGCAGCAGATTCAGTAAAAGCCAATTGATCCCACAAGTCAGACATGACAATAGAAGTCCTGAATACTCATTGTATTCTGTTGAAGTGCACGCATGTCAGTTTCCAAATGGTACTGCTTAGCAAAATTTGATTGCGTGTAAATTCTCTCCAAATGATCCCAAACCTGTTTTGCGGTATCATACTTTGCTAACTAAATACCAATAGACTGAACCACAGAATTATTGATCCATGTAATAATCTTAGAATTATTAGTCTCCCATGTATCAATAGCGATAGCATAATCAGTAACATCAACATCTCTAGGTTTAACCTTAGTGCCAGAAATATATCCCCACATAGACTTTCCATGGAAAAAGTTTTTTCATCACATAACTCCAATAACCATAATTTTTACCATCTAACTGGGTACCAATAGCCTACAACGAATCATCTTTTTCACCCGCCATGATAACTAAACGAACAATACTCAAGAAAATAACAGAAATAACCACAACCTGAATACCGACAGTCAACATATCAAAACCGCAAAACCAAACTACGACAAGTAAAGTCGCAAAATCGATCAAGCAAAGCAAATACCCCTTAACATGCGAACAATTCAAACACAAAAACATACCAAACGAACAAACAGGAGCAACGATCAAAAGAAAACCGTACGAGCGGCGGCTAAAACTCTAAGTGACCATAGCGTAAATAAGAAACATACCGACAAGTATCATATGAGCAGCAGCTTACGAACAATAGCAACAGATCGCAACAACAGCCAAGACGAAAATAGCGACATCCAATACTCTAAGCGGCCAAAAACAACGAACGAACAAAAAGCAGTGGCGACCAAACCAAGAACAGCGGCGGCGGCGATTTCATACACACAACAACGACAATTTCATACAAATAGCAGCGGCGACGGCGATTTCATACAAATAGTTCGATCTGCAAAACCGGTGTTTAACAAACAATCAAACATAAATCAATGTCTCTGATACCATATAGAAATAGATATGACCAAATGATTAACCTTTATTATAATGCAAACTTGAGAGTACAATATGTGAATAAGAGAAATAACAATAGGCCTATATATAGAGCATGAAACCCTAATGGATATAAACCTTAAAAGCCCATTGAGTCCATTGGGCCTAACATTATTATTACACTAATACAAAGTATTTATATGGTTATTATATCATATCATAAGGTTTGGAAGCCATTTGAAGTGTTTAAGCGTTTTCGGTTTAAGTTCCCAAATTCTACCGACACCGTTGCACCTTTCGATTATTCTTATAGACTTTTAGGTAGTCATTGGTGTTAATTTATGTGTTATATAAGTATATGATGGTTACATAAGGTTATATTACTATTACAAGGCTTAACATGAGTTTCGAATCAACAGGGGCTCGACTTGACGAGTCAAACAAGTGACTCGACGAGTCAAATAGTTCTGTAATAATTTTTCCATTCCAAAGGATTTAGACTTGACGAGTCATAGGGGCAACTCGAAGAGTCACCTCCTGGTCTGCACCATTTCTTACAGTTTTGATCCCCTGCTCGTAAGTCCTCCATTCCAAACTCATTTCCAACACCTTTAACCACTGAAATAATTCATTTTTATGCTTCCTTTGACTAGTACAAACATATATAAACATACTTTAACATACATAACATAAGAATCAACCAATTTAATCATCTCCCCTTCTTGAATTAACCTAAACAAAACAAATTCAAGCTTCACTAGCTTCTTTGTTTCTTGTGCTTATAAATTCAGAAATTGTACCAACAACTTGTTATTTACCATAAAAGCTCTCTGAATTATCATATTTTGGACTCACCATTATTTCACCATATGTGGGGCAAGGTTAGGAAAGGAGATGAAGATGAATACACACTTCTACAACTCAAAACATGAGAATGAGATTACCTTGTGTTTGTTTTAGTTGTTTGCACAACAATTCTTGAAATCTCCTAGGCAACTTGCAAAAAAATTTCTCCAGCACTAGCATTTGAGTTCCTCTCTCAAATGTGCAGAAAATTGAAAAGAGAAGGAAGTGAAAGAGGGCTGCCATGATTGGGGTCTTTTTGACCTCTAATTGGTCACAAATTTTCAACTAGCCTCCTTCCAAGTTCCATTCTTCTTATTTCAGCCACCATACTTGTATTCCTCACATTTTGATTACTAACATTTATGTATATGTTTAAGTTGCTCATACATATTTGTATGGATTATCAATTTACAAGGTTTAAAGTGCACCTAGTACAAGTGAGTGAGGTTTGTAGCTAATAATTTCCATACTAATTATAATTAAAAATTTAAATGCAATTCATTTGGTAATTTAACTAATTAAATTATTACTTTGATTGTGAGGATGTTACAATTGTTTAACTAAAATTTGAAATCTATTATTAGATGATTATCAAATCAATTGCTTCTTGTGTATTAATATTAATAAATCATTTAATTTATCAGTTAAGTATATATAATTAATAGTTTAAATATTACATTAAAATTGGAGGGTGTTACAGTTTAGGCTTCTAATTTTGCATGTTTATATGATGTATTAACATTACTTCCCAAAAGCATAGATTCTCATTTGAATTTTCATAGACACAAGGTTTACCATGAGCAAATACCAAGGACAAATCGTATAAAATAAAGGAAATATACTTTCGTGCATGGGTTTCATATTTTGGTCATAACTCTTTTATACGAAGTCAGATTTAGGTGATTCAAAAGCCCAGACAAAAAGAACACATATGGATACAACTTTTATGTTTTAAGAATTTACCCATTTGATACTGACTCGATGAGTCGGGGGAGGGGGAGATGACTCAACGAGTCACCCCCTTAACTACACTTTTTGTTCCTCTTTTGGCCACTGCGCGAATCCACAACATTCCAAACCACTACCAGCCTAAAAAATCCACTCCAAATACCTTTGTTACACAAATTTAAGCTACTTATACTATATACATACAATATTTAACACTTTAATCATTCTTAAAAGTATCAAGTCATCCAATTTTATACACAACATAAACACATGGGAATAATCTTCCAATTGGCAACTAAATCAATGTATCTAAGATTGAAAAATTACGACAAATGGTTTGCTACTACTAGCATTCAAGATCTAAAATTGGGTTAACTTGATGATTCCTCCTCCTTTTCATGCTCTTTCATTTCTCAAGAACAATAGACATGAATGTAAATATAAACACACATTAAAAGGTTAATGTATTTACCTTGAGACACTACAAGAAAATGGGCTTTTTGGCACAAATGTTTTTGGCAAGGCAAATAAACAGTGCCAAATACTAGTATTTGACACACAATTGACTACAGTGCCAATTAACTATGTATTTGGCACCAATAAAAAATTTCCCTTCCAAATGTGATGCATTTGGAACAGTTTCGTATTAACGGACTCAAATGCCCTAATTTTTTAAGACAATATTTCATTGCGTGATAAATACACTGTGCCAATTACTTCCCCCCCCCCCCCCCCCATAATTTTCGTTTGCCTCTTCCATCCCAATTGAAATTGATTTTGATTTCTTAAAAACAAAATACGCATGATTTCCCTCCCCCTATCGTAAACCCCTCTTCAACTCCTTCAACTCCTCTGTCTCTCGTTCCATTATGCGATTCTGATGATGTTCGACTATGGATTTATGGTGGTGCGATATCACGTTGCCAACGGATTCATTGGTGGTACTGCATTGAGGCAATATACTTCCTTCCTTCCTCCCGATTAGGTTAGTAATATCAGGTTATATCATTCTTAATCGATTTGTGGTTATTGGGAATATATTTCGTTTTTTTTCTTGCTTCGTAAACCCTAACTGAAGTTTTAATGATTATTAGTGGATACTGGATTGAAATCATGTTATTTGATGATAGAGTGCCTTAATTGTGGGTGGATATTCACGCTTCTTTGCTACTTGAATTCGTGCAGACTTCAGCTATTGAAATTTATATACTGCTGCCACTTTCTTGCTCCTTGATTTAGTTGGTAAGTATCACTTTTGCCCCCTTTAAGTGAACTATAGATTGCTGCTACTTTATAGACTGCTACGCTGCTTTGCTACATGTTTTTATCTGTTATTCAAGTGAGTTATATTCGTATGACATGCTGTGTTTTTTTGAATTATAGCTTATCTAATTGTATCCCAATTTAGTTATTGTGCTAATGTACTATCATGTAAATTTTCAAGTCAATTGGTGCTTTTGTTCATTTGGTTATTCATTATGATATATTAGTTATTGATTTAGGTTTCATGTTCTTGGTTAAATCTAATTTCTATACATGCATTATGTTGTCGATTTGGAATTTGGGCTAAGTTAGCAATATAGACATAACCTAATAATTAGGCTAAGCTAGTGTGTGGCTCTTTGATCTACACACCGTCTTGTTTTACTAGTGTATGTCTATAATTTTTTATTTTAGCGATTATAGTTGAATTAGATACAAACAAGAAGGAAGGAGTCTCGTAATCTCGAGTATAGTACACCGATAGTGAAAATGAAAAGTTGAAGTTTTTCTGTTTTCTTTTTCTGAGTATCAACACGCTGTACATTTGCAAGATGCATCTGTAAGCGCGTCTTTGGTTAGCATTCATGTATCTTGTTTGGCTTATTTGGTCTAATAAGCTTCATAATGGAATCATAACTATCTTTTTTTATGTGGGTTCCTACTACATCAATGATGGATGATGATGATGATCCATTGAAGTATAACAAGAAGTGGTGGAACCAAAATATATGCTTTTGTCAATTCTTATGTGTGCTTACAGCTCTTAAAACTGTTTGCTTTTTAGTGATTAATGAATCTATCAAGTGTTTGCATAACACTGATGTTGATGTTGTGTATGCATTATGTCCTCCAGAATATGCTTTTATTGTGCAGGTCATTATAGTTGTTACTTAGATTACTGGTTAATTGTATAAATTGTTTTCAATGTTAAAGTTTGATTTGGTATCTTACATTGCGTAGACCGATTACTAATTATATGAAAACCATAGTATTTTAAAATATGTCTATGCTAAACGGGGCTAATAAAATTTAAATAATCACATGATAAACGACTGTGGTTACTATTTCTACTCTCCTGTACACACACACAAATGCATTTATAAAACAAAACTATACATAAAACATGTTGAGTTATAGATTTGGCTTAGATGAAATTAGGCTAAGATAGTGTCTAAAGAAATCTTTAGTTAGTGTAGAAAGTCAATTTTAATATCCTTTAAGGCATAAAATTGCTACAATACTTGTGAATTATCGCGAGATATATTATCAGTGTCAATAATCTGCACTCACACACCTATATTCTGCTGCTACTTTTGTGTATATAACATACAATCACATGAAATATGGCTGCTGATTTTTGTCCTTCTATTCAACACCAACATCAGCAACCATGCTTATTTATGTAAATTATTAGCAAAACATAAAGATTGAAGAGTCAATGGAGAAGGAAAGTTGATAAATTAAACAAATTAGACACATAGCACACCCTGAACAACCCCCCAGTTATGCTACTGTTCAGTCCCTCTGTTCAATTCTATACCTTGGGACTTGCAAGTCTCGGGGTTCCCGGTTCAAACGCAAACTGTAACAGCATCTAGTATACATATATATTTTTTCAAACAAAAAGGAAGAGGGTGCATTGAAGGTTCAATTGAACAAGATTGCACATAGAAGTACAAAACACACTCAAAATGTTGCTGATCTTGCTGTCATTTAACAGCAGACACACACACACACACACACACACACACACACACTCAAATGTGTAATATGTAGTTGCTGATTTTGACATTTAACAGCAGACACATGCACCATATGTAATACATAGCTACTGATTTCATACTATAACACCACCCTGAGACTAAGTTATACTCCTGAATAACATAGACTGCAACATCCATTCCTATATATATATATATATATATATATATATATATATATATATATATATATATATATATATATATATATATATATATATATATATATAGACAGTAAACATAATTAAAAGAAGGATCAATCAAATGAAAGAATTAACAAATAGAAAACCAGGCAACAAGAAATTCCAACAGAGCCAAAATAAAGAATTCTTTCCAGGGCCGAGACTTATTCTCGGTCCCTTCATCTCTTATAAATTAAATGTCACACAAATGCTATAATACATCAATTGGATGATAAATGAATGCATGCAAAGGTTTATTTTGATGGTTTTTTTGATCAAAGATTAGATACTAACATGAGGGATTTAAGCTCTTATTTGCATATTATGGTCCTGGAAATGTCCAGTCCATAAAACCTCATTACACGCATATTTGACTATAAAACATTAATTACCTTGTTATCTTGATGATTTCTTCTAACTTGATGATATATTGTTGATCTCCAAAGGATTTTAGCAACAATCAGTACTTGAAATTTTATTCTTGTTTGAAATGTAATTAAGTCAAATTCATTTCAATAAACCCGTAAAATGACTGTGATTAGTCATCCTAAAATTTCCTTCTATCTCTCTAAATACACACACAAATACATTCTACTCAACTACTAAAGTCAATACACCTAAATGTATAATTCTAACTGAGCCCATATATAGTTACAACCCACAAGCAAGTGATTAATCCAAATGTATGTTTATGTAGCAATTAAGCTTTTACTTGAAGCATCAATCAGTGCATCATCACATATGAACATCGATTAAGTTCTGTCTTTCTAAGAAAGTATTGCTGAATATGTTACAAATAACATTACCACATGCTGTCCATACTTTTTTGGGTAAAGGGTTTATTCTATAAATAATAAAGAAAATTACTATACGAAAATCATTTTCCCAAATATCCACACCAACAACCAAAAACAAAACTATAATTAAATTTAGAGGCAGTCGAATATTTCCCACAATGCAGGCCAAATACTAGATATATCAAAGCTATCACAGTTTTAGCTGGACGAAAACAACCACAAAAACTGAGATCAATAAGCATGGCAACAACCATAAACAACCAGAGTAGATACCTTTTTATTTGTATTGCATATATAATATAAATTACATACCTTTTTCTTCATATCGATGATTATTTGATAATTAGATAACTTTAATTAATAATTTTTTCTCTCTAAGGATGGATACAAGTTGGATGTATTTGAAGGATAGAACATTATTGAAATTTAGGGAAGGTGTTAAGTTTCTTTTGGATTCAATATATTCAGATGTAGGGCCAAGTGGGTGTAAAAAATGTCCATGTGCAAGGTGTTACGGGCGTTTTTTTCGTAATAAAGATCATGTCATGGATGACCTTATTGTTAATGGTTTTATGGAAAATTACTTGCCATGGTCACTTATGCATACTTATGACACTCCTCATTATGATACCGACCACCAAGAGGATGTCATAAGAAATTTTGAGAGCGATGACATTGTTGGCATGGTGTATGATGCAACGGGAATTGCAAATTTGGGTGAATCTTCGGATGTGAATGTTGAAATGATAGATGATGATACGTCAAAAATCTTCAAGATGCTACAGGATGGACAAAGGCCTTTATTTAAAGGTTGTAAAAGATTCACATCGCTTTCATTCATTACTCGACTTTTGCACATAAAAGTACTAGGTGGGTGGTCAAATAAGTCATGCACATTGGCCATGGAATTAATTTGTGAGGCACTTGAAGAAATAGGGGATGTTGTAATGCCCAAGTCTTACTATGAAGCCAATAAGATAGTTTCTGAGTTGGGCTTTTCTTATGAGACATGGGATGCATGCCCAAATGATTGTATGTTGTTTCGTGGAGATGATAAATCTCTTGACAATTGTAGTATCTGTGGAAGTTCTAGGTATAAAAGGTTTAGTGGCGACAAGGCAAATGATGATCAGAGTATGGTTTTGAAGAAAATAATTGGCGCTAAACAAATACGTTACTTTCCACTAAAGCCAAGGTTGAAAAGGTTGTTTATGTCACCTCACACTTCATCTCAAATGACATGGCATTCAAAGGAGCGAGTTGATGATGGTGTGCTAAGACATCCAGCAGACAGTCCAACATGGAAAACGTTTGATAGACTGTATCCATCTTTTGGTTGTGAAAGTCGTAATGTGAGACTTGGGTTAGCCTCCGATGGATTTAATCCATTTAGGACCATGACTATTTCACATAGTACATGGCCTGTTGTTTTGATTCCATACAACTTACCGCCATGGTTGTGTATGAAACAGCCCTCGTTCATTCTTTCTATTCTTAATGATGGTCCAAAAGCTTCTTGCAAGATTGATGTGTATTTGCAACCGTTAGTTGATGAGCTAAAAGAGTTATGGCATGATGGTCTCAATACATATGATGCATCAACAAAGAGTATTTTTAACTTACATGCTGCACTCTTATGGACGATCAGTGATTTCCCTGCTTATGCTAAATTGTCTCGTTGGAGCACACAAGGAAAATTCGCTTGTCCTTCTTGTAACAAAAAAACTAGATTTTTCCGACTAAAGCATTGTCGAAAGTTTTGTTATTTAGGACACCGAAGATGGCTAAAAAAAAGTCATAAATTACGAAGAGATAAAGCTTCTTTTCATGGCGAACCAGAATGTGTCACACCCTGCTACCCAGGTTGGCAGCGAGGCGTGACGAGTGCGGAAACGTAACCATAATCATAACGAACGACCACTATATGGACGTTTTTCAAAAATACATTGATTTAACTTCAAATATAAATATTGTTTTACATAACCAAAATACAGCGTAAGTAGTTCTTAAAATACCAAGATTTAAATACACAATTTAGTTTATCAGGAAATATGCAAATAAATCTCCGAGTTTGAAAATGATGCGACTCCAAAATGAACGGAAGCCTTGGAATGCTTCCGATAAATGCGCATGCCTTAATCACCTGAAAATACATGCTAAAATACGTCAATAGATTGTTGGTGAGCTCATAGGTTTACGCGAAAAGACCAATTGTATGGACATTATCAGATGAGTTGAATTTATAAAGCATAAATGCCATGTATGTATTACATAAACCATCATGAAACCGAAACTTAATTAAATGAGTTTGCCCTGTGCAGTATTCCCATACGTAATACCGTGTGTTGAATATATATGCATCCCGCCGTTAGCCGATTAAGACTAACCCGAATGGGGGACATGACTCCCGATAGATCTATCCACAATATATTCGCACTTGCAAATAAATGCAATTAACCGTTCATGATTTTGAGGGCTGATGGATCCACACATGTGTAATACATATAAGAAATAAACCGTGATGTCCATATGAAAACAGTGCATGTATTTCCACCCCAATAGATAGTGAAAATAGGGGCTATGAAGACTAACCGCATGTTGATGGCAAAATGAGCGTAAAAACGACGATTTACGTTGTTGATGAGTGATGACACATGACGCGTTTACCCGAGTCCTAAATGATATAAGGGATTTAATAACTCCCATATATGATAGTATGTATGTATAAATGTTGTTATGTTTTAAATCACCCAACATTACAAGTTTATAAATAAAACCTACTTAAAACGTCAAGTTTATATGTATATAATTTTCCAGCTTTTTGAAGGTTTTTCGGCCTACTTTGAGGCTGTTTTTGTCCAAGCTCCAAAATGATTTAGGCTTTGGTTTTCTTGGAAATTAAACTAATATATACAAAGAATTTTTAAACTCAAGAACGCCATTTTTTGAGGTGGTTAGGTTAGGGAAAAAGCTCGTTAAAACCCTATGTTGGCCATTTTTGAGCTGTCAAACTTTCGGGTTCCCAAATAATATTTGGTGGTTATAAACTCCATATTAAATTATGAAAACCTCCAGATTTTTAGTTAAGACATAGATCTAACTTTTGAGACAAGAATCAACTCATTTCGTTAAGTTATGAATTAGTTATGATTTTTCAAAGTCGACGTAATATTTCTGCCGAAAATCCGGATTTCATAAACTTGAAACAACTTGTGATTCTTGTTGTTTATTCAAAAACCACTTGTATAAAGGTTATAAAACACATTTATATAACTTGTTTATAATATTTGTACTTACATAATGTGTTTATATATTTATAGACACATTTGAAGAAAACAAACTTAAAACAAAACTAGTGATTTATAAACTTGACTTTTTTATGAAATGTGTTGTTGTTGGTGATTATATATATTATGCAAGACTTATATCAACATAAATATAAGATATAATAAGTTAGTATTTACTTACTTTGATGTATTAGTTTTCCTCAGGTGATAACGATTTTTCACAGTTGCAATCACTTATTAGCTTCATCCAATGGCACTACTTCATATCCGACTCTTTCTGGTTCAAGATGTGTTGGAGGCCCTTATGGTCTGTGAGTGTAGTACACTTGTTACCGTACAACTAATGTCTCCAAGTCTTAAAGATAAAGACTATTGCTCCAAGATCTAGATCATGCGTTGTGTCATTCACCTAGTGAACATTAAGTTTTCATAAAGTATAAGCTATGACCCCATCTTTCTATATCAACCCTTTGTGTGAAGCGTCACAGTAATCTACGAATTTCTTGCTTCTCTTGGATAAAATAAGCGTGCTGCACAGTTTGTGCTTTAATAACTGATATGATGTCTCATGATCCTTGCCCCAATCATACTTAATGTCTTTTCGGGTCAGTTTTGTTAGAGCTCGGTGATCCTTGAGAAATTTTTAATAATTGCCTATAATAAGTGGCGAGTCTTAAGGACTGTCGTATCTCTATGGGGGTTCTAAGGGTTGACCAATTCATGATAGCCTCGATCTTTGCGGGGTCGACTTGGATCCCTTTACTATTGATCACGTGCCCGAGAAATCTTACCTATCTTAGCCAAAATTCAAACTTAGAAAGCTTGGCATATAGTTGTTCTTTCTTCAACAACTCTAGAATCAGGCTTAAGTGTTTGCTCGTGCTCCTCCTTGTTTTGTGAGTAGATTAAGATGTCATTCATGAATACAATCACGAATTTGTCTAGATAAGGTTTGCACACCTGATTTATGAGGTCAATGAATACCGTTGGGGCACTGGTTAATTCAAATGGCGTTAATAGGAATTTATGATGACCGTAACGGAATCTGAAGGCTGTCTTTGGACTATCTTTCTTGTGAACCCTAACTTGATGATAACCAGACCTTAGGTCGATCTTCGAATAGAAGCTTAATTCTTGGAGTTTGGTCAAACAAGTCATTGATCCTTGTGAGCGGATATCGACTCTCTTAGTTTATTTAGCTCTCGGTAATTGATGCACATTCTGAAGGTTCCATCCTTCTTTTTTTATAAACAAAACTGGAGCTCCTCCAAAGCGAGGAACTCGGTTTGATAAACCTTTTATCTAAGAGCTCCTACGGTTGGTTGGATGATTCTTACAATATTCATGGGTCTAATCGGCCTGGTGCTCGAGCCACTGGTGCAGCACCTGATACTAGGCCGATTTTTGAATTTGACTTGCCACGATGTTGGGAGTTCAGGTATGTGTTCTGGAAAAACTTTGGGGTAACCATAAATAATAAGAATATTTTCGAGCCGCTTTTCCTTTGGCTCCCTCTCTGTCAACACTTCAGGGCCCTAATGTTAGGGATGATGCTTAGTTTGGTATTTCTTGTTTTGCCTTGGACAGTAAGGACCTTCTTATTGGCTAAAGGTATATGAACCGTCTTCTTGTTGCACACTATTTCCGTACGGTTTTTTGATAGTCAATCCATGCCTATGACCACGTCAAAACTTCCCAGTTTGACGTGCATCAGGTCTATTTCAAAGAGTTGGCCTACTAATTCTAAGAAGCATCCTCGACTTATATTATTCGTCTTAAGCGTCTTACTGTCATCAACTTCAATAGCATAAGTGGCACTTAATGGTGTAAGAATGGAATTTATCTGCTTACTGAACTTAGTGGATATAAAGCTCCTATCAGCACCGGTATCAAATAGTAGAAATGCATAAGTGGTATCTAATGGGGTAAGAGGATAAGTCTATGGGTTTGAAATTTCTTAGGCAGATTGTCGTACTACATATCCTCATGCTCCTAGTTATAGATAAAACTTAGTTTTTCATTATAATGCTGGAAACCTAATATTTGTACATGATATGGTTGGAATTTTTCGATAAATTCTTAAGCCTTACACACCCTAAGATGTATCAGATAGTAAAGCCTAGAGAAATACTATAAAAAGGTACTAAGTATGAGATGCCTCCGGGGTTTCCTCGTACTCCAGAGCGTTAAGTCGTTGGGTTAGTTCTGCACTGCGGGCTTTAGGTTCTGTCACAATTCGTTGATTCCGTCTTGTTGAATCACCTGGGTATTCTGGTTGGCCCAAGGTTTATTGGTGGTTTATATTGCCTCCTGCTTAATCATTGCAAAGATCTCACCGACCTCTTGGTGGATTTTTTCGAAATTGGAGGTCGTGTCTGGCGGCCCTTGCCACCAACAGAGGCACCGTTTGTTACGTAGGTTTCTGGGTAAGTGTCGGCACTTGAGAGGAAGATGGTGTTCCGACTTCAAACTAACCTTGGATCCCTTCCTCGTTTCTCCACTCTTGGAGTGTGTGAGGCATCCATCCCCGCTTTCTTATGTTTGCCCGTTACTACTGCGACAAGCTTGGCTGATGGGCAGGTACCGGGATAGACTCCTGTTGTGATAGTCACACCCTTTCCCTAGGGGTGAATTTCTTCAATGGTCCATTGGGATGGTTTCTGAATAGGGTGTAGGGTGGAATATGTGGTGGTGATGGTGGAGCAATTTGTGTTGCAGGGCCACAGTTGCCCTCCTTGTGCTTTGACGGGTCCATTACATCGTCATTGATTTGGTCTGGGTGGGTTCCCGATCCAAAGTACACCTCAGTGTCACCTTGGCTTCCTTGTTCCATGGGTGGGAATTCATCCTCTGAGTCAAAGAGGATAATAACCGTATTGTTCGACATGTTATTGTCATCAGGGTCCATATATGTGTTCACAGTTCTTGAAGAAAGTTTAGTTTTTTTAACAGTTATAGTTTACGTACTAATGCAACCTAGTTCACTATAACTATGGCTCTGATACCAATCTGTCACCCTGCTACCCCGGTTGGCAGCGAGGCGTGACGAGTGCGGAAGCGTAACCATAATCATAACGAACGACCACTATATGGACGTTTTTCAAAAATACATTGATTATATTCAAATATAAATATTGTTTACATAACCAAAATACAGCGTAAGTAGTTCTTAAAATACCAAGATTTAAATACACAATTTAGTTTATCAGGAAATACGCAAATAAATCTCCGAGTTTGAAAATGATGCGACTCCAAAATGAACGGAAGCCTTGGAATGCTTCCGATAAATGTGCATGCCTTAATCACCTGAAAATACATGCTAAAATACGTCAACAAATTATTGGTGAGCTCATAGGTTTACGCGAAAAGACCAAGTGTATGGACATTATCAGATGAGTTGAATTTATAAAGCATAAATGCCATGTATGTATTACATAAACCATATGCAACTGAAGCTTAATTAAATGAGTTTGCCCTGTGTAGTATTCCCATACGTAATACCGTGTGTTGAATATATATGCATCCCGCCTTTAGCCGATTAAGACTAACCCGAATGGGGGACATGACTCCCGATAGATCTATCCACAATATATTCGCGCTTGCAAATAAATATAATTAACGGTTCACGATTTGAGGGCTGATGGATCCACACATGTGTAATACATATAAGAAATAAACCGTTTTAATGTCCATATGAAAACAGTGCATGTATTTCCACCCCAATAGATAGTGAAAATAGGGGCTATGAAGACTAACCGCATGTTGATGGCAAAATGAGCGTAAAAACGACGATTTACGTTGTTGATGAGTGATGACACCGGACGCCTTTACCCGAGTCCTAAATGATATAAGGGATTTAATAACTCCCATATATGATAATATGTATGTATAAATGTTGTTATGTTTTAAATCACCCAACATTACAAGTTTATAAATAAAACCCACTTAAAACGTCAAGTTTATATGTATATAATTTTCCAGCTTTTTGAAGGTTTTTCGGGCTTCTTTGAGGCTGTTTTTGACCAAGCTCCAAAACGATTTAGGCTTTGGTTTTCTTGGAAATTAAACTACTATATACAAAGAATTTTTAAAGTCAAGAACAACCATTTTTCGAGGTGTTTAGGTTAGGGAAAAAGCTCGTTAAAAACCCTATGTTGGCCATTTTTGAGCTGTCAAACTTACGGGTTCCCAAATAATATTTGGGGGTTATAAACTCCATATTAAATTATTAAAACCTCCAGATTTTTAGTTAAGACATAGATCTAACTTTTGAGACAAGAATCAACTCATTTCGTTAAGTTATGAATTAGTTATGATTTTTCAAAGTCGACGTAATATTTCTGCCGAAAATCCGGATTTCATAAACTTGAAACAACTTGTGATTCTTGTTGTTTATTCAAAAACCACTTGTATAAAAGGTTATAAAACACATTTATATAACTTGTTTTCATAATATTTATACTTACATAATGTGTTTATATATTTATAAACACATTTGAAGAAAACAAACTTAAAACAAAACTAGTGATTTATAAACTTGAGTTTTTTATGAAACGTGTTGTTGTTGGTGATTATATATATTATGCAAGACTTATATCAACATAAATATAAGATGTAATAAGTTAGTATTTACTTACTTTGATGTATTAGAAGTATGAAAATGTGTAGAAGAGTTGTTCTTGAACTAGTTGCACCAAAGAAACTCTTGAAAAGCTTGAATTCTTGAAGAATAAAGGAAGAAAACAACTTTGGTTGTGTGTGTGTGGCTATGGACGATTTTGAGAGAGTAAAATGAGAGGTTTTGCTCTTGCAAATGTGTGAGGATGAATGAGAAATGATCTCTCTATTTATAGAGAAAAATGGTCATCAAAGTGGAGGTTGAGTGGAGTGTTGGATGAGATGAAAGAAGATGATGAAAAGGATTTGATTTTGATGGGTTATGGAAGTGTGTATTATAAAAATGAAGTCAAAACCTACTTTTACCTCCCTATGGCCAGATTTTTAGAAGATATTTTAATGTATTTTCAATTTTTTTTTTGTATAAATGTATTTAGAATGTATTCTTGTATTTCCTTTTTTTGTAAATTCATAAATACTTTTGAATGCATTTGTTTAATGAATTGTTATAGTCTTGCATAATTAATGTTAAGTAAGTGTATTAGTATATGATTAGTGTCATTAATCATAATTTAATTATGTACTTAGTTGAATTAATCCATCATATCGCAAATCGATCGGATTAATTAATTTGCCGATTTATCGCACCGATGAAATTGATTCTTATTGAATTGAATTTTCTTTTGAACTTTGTTAATCCCTTTGATTAATTGCTAATCACCACTGATTAGGTTATAATTGGCTAGTAAATACTGATTAGGTCATAGTTGCTAACCTGGTTTAGTGCCGGATGTTACAGAATGGGATCCCAAGCCAAAAATATTAACAGGTACCGAAGTACTTGAATAACTAAAGGATGTAGAAACAATATATAAAAGAGAAGATGTTGCAAAAAAGAGGAAAAGGGAAGATTTTCAAAGGGAGAAAGAAAAGGAGAGAAAGGCTGCCATAAGAAGACAGAAAAAGAAAGATACAGAGAAAAGGAAAGGAAAGGGAAAGAGAAACACGAATGGCAAAGGTAAGGTAACAAAAGAGGATGAAATAGAGGGTAATGAACATGACAGAGGAGATAACTGGAAGAAAAAGAGTATTTTCTTTGAACTGCCCTACTGGGAGTTTTTACCCATACGTCACAATCTTGATGTCATGCATATAGAAAAAAATGTGTGTGATAATGTATTGTGTACTCTCTTAGGCATTGCTGGAAAAACAAAAGATCACTTGAATGCTCAACTTGATTTAAAAGAATTAAAAAGTAGAGCTCCACTGCATCCTCAAGAAACTACCTTCTGATAAGATGCTACTACCACCAGCTTGCTTTACATTGGGAAAAACAGAAAAATATCTCTTTTTGAAGGTGTTAAAGGATCTAAAGGTACCTGATGGATATGCTTTTAATATTTCACGATGTGTCCATCTTAAAGAGCATAGCATTTTGGGCTTAAAGAGCCATGACAATCATATTATCTTGCAACAATTGCTACCCTTGGCTATTCGGAGAGTTTTGCCTAAACATGTTGTGAAGCATTGATTGAGTTATCAAAATTTTTCAGAATATTGTGCTCAAAAGTTAACTCAAAATCTGATCTAGAAAATCTTCAAGATCCTATTACACTTACACTTTGCCATCTTGAAAAGATTTTCCCGCCATCCTTCTTTGATATAATGGAACACTTGCCTATACACATAGGTGAAGAGGCATTACTTGCTGGCCGGTACATTATCGGTGGATGTATCCTATTGAGAGGTACATTTGAATGCTATAACAATTAAAACAATATATTTTATAGCATATATGTAACTATACATTTGTTTCCCTTAGGTACTTGTTAACACTAAAGATGTATGTACGCAATCGAGCACGTCCAAGCTTTTATGCACATTATTCATTATAAAAACCACTCCAACACCACACCAAATTCTAACCCTAACACAATAAGCTTTCCAAGAGTATTGGTGAAGATGCAATTGGGTGAAAATAATGAAACCGATTGGGGAATCAGTACTTCACCCAAATTTGTTTCCAAAGCTCCATTTAGCCTTGTTTTCTTTCACCCTCACCCCTTTGAACTTTAACACTGTGTTTATTAACACAATTTAACAAGAGAAAGTTAAGGAAATGAAGAGAAAATGGAAGGGAATTAAAAATTTGTTGTGTTCTTTAAACTTTTGAATGAAGGAAAAAGAAAGAATTAGAAGGAAAGAATGGTGAAAAACTTTCTTATAAAAAGTGAGAAGAAAGGGAAGGAAACAAATGAATAAAAGAATTGTGTTATTTTTAAAAATCTATTTTTTACTTTCTCTTTCTTTCCTTTGTGTTTCTTTTCTTCATCTTTTTTTCTCATTCTTTTCATTTTCTTCTAAAATTAAAAGAGGGTAAGGTAATAC
The DNA here is from genome assembly GCA_020465985.1 of Centrapalus pauciflorus. Taxonomy (NCBI): domain Eukaryota; kingdom Viridiplantae; phylum Streptophyta; class Magnoliopsida; order Asterales; family Asteraceae; genus Centrapalus; species Centrapalus pauciflorus. The sequence continues at coordinate 48,223 of JAANYP010000956.1, forward strand.
AACCAATTCCCTCATATCCAAATATGCCTACGTTTAATTCTTTTGACGACTATTGTGCATTATAAGTCTGTACCTTGTGCTTTAGTTACTTGTACATATCTCATGGCTATCATCTTACAATTATTGAAGCCTAAAGTACATGTTATTCAAGCACATATTATATACCATTCTTGTTTATTTAACTTACTTATTTATTTAAATTTTAGGTTTGCCTTTGTTGAACTCCTTGAAATTTAAGTGCAAGTATTTAATGCTTAATGTACAAATTGGTCATGCATGCATAGTGTACTTGATCATATTATTAAGTTGATGTTGTTATCAACATTGTGACCATAATAGTTTATTTAATTATAATTTGTAAGGCATTTTAAATGATTTAAATATTACCTTAAGTTTGGGTTAAGTTGTATTTAAGTGTTTAAGAATGATGTTTTGATGTATTCAAGATTTCAAGTGTTTAAGAATGATGTTATGATGTAAAAAGTTTAATTAAAACTTTAAATGATTATTGGGTGGCTAATATGTGAAATATAGAACTTGTTGTAAGTTTAAATATAATTAAAGGAACTAAAAATGTAACTAAAGTAAAAAATTCAAGGAAAGGAGTTTAAATGGAAAAATTCATTGCATTTCCTTGCACTCAAAAGAAAACAAATATCGGCTTCAAGAACAAAGATTTGCTGAAGTTAAGCCACAAAATTCTCGAATCTAATAGTTTTGAAGCAACAATAACTACTACTATCATCAATTTGAGATAAGAATCGATTTAACCCAAGATTTTATGGGTTTTGGTTCGGTTTTTGGGATGGACAAGTTCTGAGAAATCAAATGTACAATGTTGTTGCATGTCTAAATTAGCAGGTTTGGAACAAGGTTAGAGGTGTATACAAACATTAAAAACAAATTTCAAGTCTGGATTCAACCTTTAGGCAAGAAATCAAATACTGAAATCGTCTTATATGAAGAATACAAACACAAATCGGTCAAATCAATATACAGAAATAACAAATTTATGCTAGATATAAGTTGTATATGATTTATGAAATGTTTTGATGATGTTACAATGCATGAAAATAGTTAAATGAAATTATGTAAAAGTCTAGCAAAATTATGAACAGTTAACGATTTAAGCCGGATCCATAAATGATCCGAACTTTGGATTTACCACCAACCAAAATTCTTAGACATGATAACACAAAGATTCAGTAACATAAATATAATGTACTTTACGTTACTTTTCACTTTTTGTAACGTAATGCATTAAAAAATTAATAAAAGGTACAAGTAACGTAAACAGTAGCTGTAACATAAATGTGGTAACGTAAATAATCGGTAATTTTGGTTGGAAGAATATTTTATTGGTAAAATTTGATAAACAAATTACATACATGGGTATTTTGGTAATTATCCCTTCATGTATTCTTGTTCTTGTATTCTACTTTGGAGTATGGAGTGACGTCACTCACTCCCACAGTCCCACTGTATCATTACCCCTCTGAATACATCCATGGCGGCGCGAAGCATTCATTTCTCTTTTTAATTAAGCTTTGCTTTTGCCATTAACAAAACAACCTTCCTTTTGCGTATCTGCATTGCTACTCAAATCAAGCTTTTTTCTTCTTCTCAGTCTAGCTTTATATATACTTATATTTATGGTTATGGCTGACAACGAGGGTAATGATAACCCCGATAATCACAATGATCCTACTAATGATGCTGATGCTGCTCCGGTGCCTCCCAAATCACCATGGAAGTCGACAACACCACCACCGTCTATGGAAGCTGTGCCAATTGACGCCGCTCATTCTGATTCTCATTCGTGGCCGGCGCTCTCTTCGTTAAAATCCCCTTCTTCTGCTACTGCAGTTGATGATGTTACTACTACTACTGCAACATCTCCTAAACAAAACCAGGTCAGTAATGATGAAATTAGAAATTTCACTTGTGTTTTTTGGATAGCTAATCTATTTGGACGTGGTTTTGGTAATGATTACAGAAATGTAGATTCTGACGGTGTTTTTTTTTTTTTTTTTGGTATTAGTAACTCTAAAATTAGGGTTTGTTTGGAAAGAGGTTTGATAATGAATGTAGAAGCCAACTGTTATATGATGATAAAATCAGATATTTCACCTGTGTATTTTGGATACCTAATCTATTTGGATGTGGATCTGGTAATGATAACGGAAATGTAGTTTCTGATGGTGATTTTTCTTGTATTAGTAACTCTAAAATTAGGGTTTATTTGAGCGTTTTATTTGGTAAGATCTTTTATTGACAGAAGTGGACAGGTTTGAATATGAAGATATAGAAGCTAACTGTTGTACGTTGATGAAATGTGACAATCGAAATAGAATTGGTTAATTTGGTTTTTCTCTTATGAAAGATTACACTGAGATTGAATGGGCCAGTTTAGAACTCCTTATAGGAGACACTTTCCTCTTTTAGATAAGGATGAACTGATAAAGGACTTGGTTGGTAAGTTTTATGGTGTATGCTCGTCTTTGGTGATATCCTGATCCTGCTGCTCATTTGCATGGAATGTGTTGGTAGCAGGATTATAAGATATTAAGATGGTTTTTTTGTTACCTGGCCTTCTATGTTATCTATGTATGTCTACTTGTCTAGGATGCTGAATGCCCCTTTAACCGGCCTTTCTATAATTCATTCTTGTTTGCTCAAGTGTCGAGTATTGTAGGAATTAGACCATTATCTGGATTACTGCATTATGGCAATAACAAATCTTTTTGCAGGGAAACAGGAAACTTGTCTACTGAACAACATAGGACTGGTGACAAGAAAGAACATCACATTTATTTATTTTGATGTCAAGTTAGATTATTTCAGTGTTAATGCTGTTTGGGTTTATGCTATAAATACAATATAGGGTTTTTTAGGTTTGTGAAGACATACATTCTCTACTATTTATTTGTGTACACAATATGCTTATGATGCATGCTACAAGTGTCTTATCCCGACTTCAGTTCGGGTCAATAGAAATTATCAGAAACTAAATAGAGATCTTATAATTTATGATCACCATTTTTCTTTTCTGAAAATCAAGCTATCTATTATCTTTTAGGTTCTGGTCTGCTAAAAGTAGAAAAAACCACTCCTTGGACACACATACTTGCAGAAACAAAACAAGATAAACACTTACTACCAGCAAGGACCCAAAAATCATGGATGAATTAGGTTAAAACTAGTGTTAGAATGCTATCTTTTTGTTGAGGGAGGTTTTTCTTATTTACTTGCAGCATGTATTGTAATTTATAATCTGTCTTAGTGAGGACTTTGCTAAATTTTGTAACTTGATTTGAGGTTTTGTTTGTATCTGTGTTTCTCAGGTGGCAGCAGATCCGGAAAAGCCACATGTGCGTGGAAACCATAATTCTGCCTCTAGGCACTCAGCACACCAACATAAAGCAACCTCCAAACATAATCCAAACGCCGTACCATCCTTTCATGGACCATTACCCTTCCACCAACCAGCAATTCCACCTGTTTTTGGTGGCATGCCACATTGGCCCCCTCATATTCCTGTCTGTGGATATGGTTACCCGCCTGCTGTTGGATCATTTTCTCCTGCGAATGGTACCATTGCAGCTCCACCACACGGAAATCCTAATACTTATGCTGTTGAGTTTCCTAGTAGAAGACCTAACATGCAAGAAAACGGAGACCATTTTAATCCTGGAAGGCAAAACCAGAAGCCACTAGGTTCAAATGAGAACATCGATGTGCCACAAAATGCTGGACCAAGAGCATTCATAAGGCCCCCCTTTTTTGGCCCCCCTGTGGGATTTATAAGTGGACCTACCTTTCCTGGTAATTATGTACTTTTAAGGCACCATAGTGAAGGCAAATGTTTGGTCCTACTTAATACAGCAAGTATTGTCTCGCTTTCAATTTTTAGACTCTTTTATGAAGTAGTTCATTTGAGGACCTTTTAAAGAAGGTTCTAGTGTCTGACCTACTTCATACAAAAAAAAAAGCAAATGAAATGTTTAATAGATATTCTTTTGTTAGGATTATGCTACTTGTTTATCGTCTACTTTTCCCCGATACTTATAATTGGCAATCCCTCTTTATATTTCCTTCATTCTCATATTTCTTACTGGTTAATTTTCGTCATCTTTGGTCTTTGTTTTTTTATTAATGTTGGCTGCAATATCATTTGGTCAGGTCCTCCTGGTTCTATTGTCTATCTTCCTGCCCTACCTCCATATACTGTTAGGGTGCCACATCCACCTTTTGTTGTTCCACATCCGTCGAGTCCTGGGATTTCTGTGTTACCTCCACAAGCACAAGCCCTGAGAGCTAATATTACAAAGCAAATTGAATACTACTTCAGGTGAGTAGTTAGTTATTTTGTGGTAAATTTGTAATTGGCCATTTCTTGGCAAATTATAATTTGGTTAAACATATTGTGGTATCTTTACTACATTTTTTGTTTTGTGGAATCTTGTATTGTGTTGCAAAGCAATGTAGATATGTATAGAGTTCAATGTATATGGAACATTTTCTTTTTTATTGTATATGGAGTGGTTTTGGCAAAAGTATGACCTTGTTCTAATATATGTAATTGCATATTAGGGGGAAAAGGCAAGTGCCATGGCTGCATGCCCCCACTGTGCAGTGTTTAAAACTTCAGTCCTTTCAATCTAGCAATCTTGTTTGTTTGGCTTAGGCTCTTTCTATGTTTTCTTTTATTTTTAAAAGCTTCTATCTAAATGATATAGTAATTTAACAAGAACTTCACTTTTAGGGCTTTAGATTTGTTACTTCAACGAAAAATTACCAAGAAAGGTGATATAAAATACAAAATTTGACAATAAAGGTATTGTGAAATTTTCTAGGTTGAGAAATATAACGTAAAATTTTGGCTGAGGGAAGACATGAACTTCAAATTTTAGGCCAAGAAAGATAACTGAATGTTATTTCTTTTTGCCAAAAAAGGGACCATAAATTAAAGTTTTACTGCTTAATTGGTCACTGATACCTTTTTTTTGTCAAAAAACTGAATTTTATGTTACCTTCCTTGGCCTAGAAATTTCACACTACCTACGTTTTCAAAATTGTATTTTATGTTACCTTTCTTGGTAATTTACCCTCACTTCAACATCTCAAATGTGTTGGTTGATCTGATTCGTATTTTTGGTAGAAGGGTTCAATTTCACTTACATATCTAAAATGCTGCCTGATGATGACCAAATAGAGGAAGTGTGAACGAGATTTGTAGTTACAAATGGGTAAATAAGGTAATTAGGTTGGAAAGTTTGCCAAAAATGAAATGTTGAATTTAATTTGGGAAATCTGAAATTGTTGCTTTTTGGGAGGGAGTATGACCAGGGTCAGGACAGTGGTTTTGTTCCATAGGCATATTGGAGTGGAGATGGCAGTGATGCCTGGGCAGCCTGGTGAAGTTTCATGAAAAATAAAGGATAAAATGTTGCTGTGATAACTAAATCCTTTTTCCTACTTTGGTTTTGATAGTGATCAGAATCTGCAGAGTGATCAATACTTGCTTTCCTTGATGGATGCCCATGGATGGGTACCAATATCTACCATTGCTGACTTTAAAAGGGTATGTTTTTATAAATTAATACTAGTGTACTGTGAAGGAATGCTATTAATCCATGTGTCTTGACTCCTTTAATGTGCTAAAGAAACTTATCAGAACCAGATTATGTTTTTTTTGAAATTATTTGAATTAACATGGTGCAGGTTAAAAGAATGAGTACAGATATACCATTTATTGTGGATGCCTTGATGAGCTCTACTACTCTCGAAGTGCAGGTTTGGTATCTCAAATACCTTTAGCATATTCCCAAACCCTGGACCCCTTGCAGAAGATGACACAACTTATGTTTACTGTGACTTTCTATTACTTCATGTTTCTCTAGTGGAAAAAGACTACCTAGTTATCTAACTAAATTCTTGTTATGATTCTTTCTGGCAACTCATGTCAATTTTGAGGGTTTAAACTTAAAAGCTTAAAAGGTGACTTACTATCACCTTTTTACTGTTTATAGCCATGTACTTTTGCACATTTATCGTTTATATCAACATAGTTTCACCTTTTAAGCACTTATACTAAAATTCTTTTGGGTTAAATGTGTAAAATTACAATGTGCTTCAATCTAAGTTCATATATTCAAAGATAAAGATAAAAATTAAGAAAAAACAAATCCAATTTGCATTTATGAAAAGAAGACAAGACAAAAAAGAAGTGATACTAAAAAATTCCCATGTGTGACACTGTGATGGGTAATTAATCATTTCCTTCAATCCTTCTATGCTTGATGTAACTAGGGTTTCAACTCCTTCTGAAGTAAGGAAGGATAAGCAAAAGTGTAGATAAAGAATCCTTGATGACCCTTTTCTTGTGAAAGAAAACAATTAAAATCAACCGTCTCAATATGCTAGCAAAAAGTTACTAATCATATATGCAAATTATCAATTTTACTGTATCATGCATGCATGACCTTTATTCAAATCTTCACCCTTACATCAGATTGATCTAGACCGTTTAAACCTTTGTCTTGTTTACCAAATATCACGGTTTGCTTTGAAGTCCTTTTGCACTTATATTCAGCCCAATTAAGCTATGTGAATTAGTGATATTGATGTGAGAACACAAATTTACGAGCATTACAAAGATTTTGATATGTGCTTGCTGTTATCTTATAGGGTGAGAAGGTGAGAAGGCGTGACGAGTGGTCAAAGTGGATTCCAGCTTCTGCGGTGGTTAAATCTCCTTTGATTAAAGAACATCCCATGGAACAATCTAAAGAAGATGTTACTTCCTTAATGAAAGATAAAGATTCTGGTGAAGGTATTACTAGAGACAACTTCCAAGGGGCCGATGAATCTGCTAGAAGCAAGGATAGCTTCAGCACTGAAAGCGTATCTGTTGTTATTAGCGGAGATGATGACAAGTTGAATGTTGTGATTGATGATGAAAATCGAGCGTCTGATAGGATTAACAGCGATTTATGCGTCAAGCAAATTTCTAAGTCTAAAATTGAGCCCTTGGACACGGGTAGTGGTTATGGTAAACCTGACAGGATGACAAAACCAGTAGATCATAAAAGCAACCAGGGCATCGAGGCATCTTCAACATTCTCCAGACAAAATCTCGATCATGTTTGTGATGATTTTGCAAACACATTCATGTTTGATGAGGAGCTTGAGATTGAACACAAAGCAGGCAAGAAAGATCAGATTTCTTCTAAAACAAGGTACTGCATGAGCCAGCTGTCGTTTGTATGTTATCTTTTTCTCTTAAAGTTCTTTCAAAATTCTCAGTTTCATGGTTCATCATGTTTTATTTCCAGTTATTTGCATATTGGTGAAGTTTGCTTCAAATGTTTAGCAGCAAGACTACAATTAAGATGTATACCTCTAAAAGGAATGGACTTCTTTATTTAGTCGTTTGTTCTTCAATACAAATATTTTACCATCAACACTTATGCTATCGTTACTGCCATGTCCGTATGACACATGATAGCACACAGGCTACTTCTGTTGGTAAATCTCCTCAAGAAAATATATCATATATGTATTATCTTACCATGCCATGTTATTTTTTGTTACCCTTATACTTTCTAATTAGTTGCGATAAACACATTTATAGTTTTTGCTCATGGTAAGGAATGCCACATGCAAACATTGAGGTACCTCTAGAGTCATCAGGGGGAGTTTCAATAAATCGAAGATCACACTCAAATCATTATGGTAGGTGTGTGCTTTGGGGCCATACCGGAGGCAAAATGTAAAAGTTCAAAATAAGGAACCAAAAATCGTATCAATCTATAGAGGTTATAGTTACAACTAGTTTTGGTCCCAAACCAAACTGTGAACCGAATACAAATTTTGGATCTTCTAATTTAAAATATTTAAATATAAATCGACAATGTTTTAAACATTTATTCTAAGTTGGTGGTTTTACCCGTGCTTTACGACGGTGCTAAGATTATTATTCATATAAATAGTAAATATACTGAAATATGAATAAATAAAAACATATCAAATATTAAGGATATGTTTGGCAAAACTAGCTGTAGCTTTGAGTTTTTTGAAAGAGTTGGAGTTTTTGGTAGCTGTAATTTTCGAGAGTTGGAGCTTTTGGAAAGAGTAGGAGCTTTTAGTTTTATAAATGTGTTATAGTTGTAGCCGTAGCTTTTAGTATTAAATTACATAAAAGGTCATTAATATTAATTAGAAGTTGTAGTTTATATGTAGGAGGGTAAAACATAATTTTGTTTGCCCAAAAACTCCAGAGCTTTTCAAATGCGATCTCTACTAGCTCTTTATAAAAGAGCTTGTTTGTAGAAAATGAAAGCTCTAGATTTTCCTTCCAAACAAGGCTTTTGGTTTTTGATAGAGCTTTTAAAAACAAATGCTTCTAAAAGCTCTGTGCCAATTGCCAAACATAGCCTAAATATGACAAGAAAGCCAAATATTATATCAAACTTTCTAATAATGTTTAATAGATCTTTGTATTTGAAAAAAAGTTATTTAAAGGGACTAAAAGTAATAAAAATCCACATATTATGATAGATCAAAAAATAAATTTAATGTCAAACATTCTAAATAAATTTCAAGTAAATATAAATTTTTAAAACAAAAGGTCAAATACAAAACATCATCAACAGTAAACCTAGTATTTGAAAGAAGTTTTATGAAGATCAATTTAAAATTAACAAAAATTACATTTACATATTATGATAACATAGATAATTGTTATATAAAATAGAACTGATTAAACATTAAAGAAGTTTATATATAAATGACATAATTTTTAAGTAAACATGTAAAGCGAAATACAAAATTATGGTCAAGTTATTTTAAAATGGTTATTCGAAGTAACTAAAGTAATAACATATCTTATCATAATAATTAAAAGTTTTATACAGATTATAAATATATTTAATCATATGATAAATAAATATATAATTGAAATTAGTAATTTATAAATATAAAGAAATGTAAAAATTACAAAGGTCAGATACAAAATAAATGGTTTTAAACAAAAATAAAAATAAAACCAAATTAATAAAAACAAAAATAAAGCAAAAATAAAGAAGTTCTAACATGGAATCGAAGGCTGTGTCTCTTGGATATATGTATTGAGCTTTACCACTTGACCAAAGGCTAGATTTGTTTTACTTCTCGAAAACACATTATTTATCATCAAATTTCAAGGAATATTTTATTAATAAATTGGTAAATGTTATTCGTAGAAATCCCTTTTTAAAACAAGAACGGTTCGGTTAGCTTCAATTCTGGTTCTGGTTCTTGTTCTGGTTCCGGACCTTTCTGAACTGAGAACCGGATTTTGAAAAACTCTGGCATGGACCTAGGCAAACATAGACAGTCCTGGTCCATCCGGTCTTAAATTGTCCTGAGGTTTAGTTTCTTGGTCAAGACCGATTTTTGCATATACTTAGGCCCTGCTTGGCTCACAAATGGAAATTGAAATTTATTTATAGTGTGTTCGGAATTTTGGATTCCAAAATGATCGGATTAAAATTTGTTTAAATTTCATCAACATGTATGATTGAAAGGAATTTATCATTCCCAACAATTCATAATAGAATTTGGATTAACATTTCACAACACATACCTCAATCAATAAACATACTATGTACTATAATTTAAATTCCAATTCCAACAAATTTCATTCCGCGAGCCAAACGGGTTCTTAGTTGTTTGGATATTCTGATGTTAATCATGCTGGATAACCTAACCAGAAAGAACAAGTTGTTGGCAATGACACATCCAATTTCCTAAAAATCATATTATATTGTGAGTTAGTTGGGTATGTTTTGGAGATTTGGTAGCAAACATTTTGACAAAATCCATTTTTTAGGTACTAGTGAACCCCCATATTTACGAAGATGGCATATATGACATCTATGCTCTAACTTAAGGCATATTCGATACATGAATAGCTATACTTTAGCATTGTCTTTTAGGGTCTATGATTTGGCCTATTCACTTATATTCTAAGTCTCTTGGTCCTGATAAAATTTCATCATATACATGAACCCTCAATTTTTTATATGCCAGATCTTCAATTATTGATACAAATACATGTGTTTGCCGTTCTTTAATAGTTCAATTTATCAACACCATTTTCTCTAGGATTGATGATGAAGATGACGAGATGGTTGTTAATGACCAAGCAGTTGAGAGACTTGTGATTGTCACTCAGGTAAGGTGGTTGTGTTATCTTTTCATATCATGAAGGAACTCATTTATTTACTTGAGTATAGTTATAGAGTCATCTTTCTTATTTACTTTATTATATTAAAACGAGAATTGTCACTCAGGTAAGGTGGTTGTGTTATCTTTCATATCATGAAGGAACTCATTTATTTATTTGAGTATAGTTATAGTCATCTTTTTTATTTACTTTATTATATTGAAACGAGACATCTTATTGTAACCCAAATTCCAGCCTGCTTGTTGACTTCTGTGGAGAACAATTGACCACAATCACTTGGTATGAGCAAAGAGTGGTGTTTTGCAAATTTTTGTACTTAAAAATTCGTCTCCATAAATTCTGGAACTAGACACAATTCTTTCTTCGTGCCAAATTGCATGCATGAAAGCTACTTGTAGATGTAACTACTATATTATTCCAATTGGCCACTCATGGTTGATGCTTTGTCTTACTTGAAAGTTAGCTATTATGGTTAAATTAGTATTTTTTTCATCTCCACAGCAAAATAAAAGGACCGGTGGAGGAACTAAAGGTTCTGCACAGGAAACAAAACCATTTTCCAACGAGCTTGCTTCTGCCATAAATGATGGCCTGTACTACTATGAACAGGTTATTTTACATCTCATCCTCACTGGAATTTGTATTATTATTATTATTATTATTATTATTATTATTATTATTATTATGATGATGATGATGATGATGTGTGTGTGTGTCTATGTGTGTGTGTGTGTGTGTATACACACACACACACACTGATGCAGAATTGAAAGTGATAACAGGTAAGGAATAAGGATTTCTATTAATCAAATCAGAAACAATGATTCAAACCAAATGGTTCCCAGGGACAATCCCTCCTCAAAGCTGGAAAAGCTATGAGTCCCTCAATGCAATTAAGCAAAAGAGTAACAAACTAACAATAATATTTCTGCACACTTACCTCACCCTCTCCACCTCTTATTTATAGATTTTCCCACTAACTAACTATTACTCAATATTACTAATATACCCCTTTTCTAGAATAATCTATTAGTAAAATCCTATCAATACTTCCCCCTTATTTAAGTCTTGACCTCAAGACTTGTAGTGTTGCAAGTTCTCCTGATGCCCATTCACATGTCTGGTGGGGTAATTAAATCAGAACCCCAAACCTCCGCTGCTTGACAGAAATTCCCTTGAGCATCGACAAATTCATCATCTCCCAACAACAGAACCCTCAATTGACCCTCAGGACACTTATGAGCAGGACCAAATTGATTTCCACATCGAAAACAAAGGCCCTTCTTACGACGTTCATCATATTCGGACCGAGTTAAAGAACGTAATCCACGATCACGAGACGTGTTTGAAGACGACTCCAGTGGAGTGATCGTTGGCAGAGGAGGACGAGAGGAAGGAGCCATAGCCGTACGCATCTGTGAGCGATCCTTAGAGTCCAAGACATGAGACCCATCCATCCTGGACTGGCCCAAATAGGGTTTACGTTCTAATAAAATTTCAGGAGGCCCAATAGGTGAGCGATCCCCCTGAAAGCCCACCATCGATCCACCAGATGGTTGATAACGATAGCGGACGTGAGAGACGGTATCAGCGGATGGACGTATCATTGCTTCAACATCCTTCGCCAAATACATAGCATCTAATCTCGATTGAGGACGGTGAAGATGAACCCAACGCTTCACATCATCACGTAAACCAGCGATGAAATACCCTAGGGCTTGAGACTCTGATAATTTCGGAACCAAGGAAAGAAGATACTCAAAATCATCGATATAATCTAAGATGGAATCAGACTGCTTAATAGAAGCTAATTGCTCGAATGGATTTTGAATTTCTAATCCCCCAAAACGTTGCAGCAGTTCGATTTGTAGTGCATCCCAAGTCAAAGAAGAATGAACTTGATTGACAATGGTGAACCAATGTTGAGCGACCCCTACCATGCTCAATTGGGCCAACCGTATGCGAAGAGGGGAAGGAGTTTCGTTGATGTCAAAATACAACTCTGCTTTCTGAATCCAGCCTTGGGGATCAAACCCATAGAATTCTGGAAGTTTGATCTTCTTCACTGCCCAAGGTAAGATTGAAGCACCCTGATGAGGAGATTGGGCACCACCACCTCCGCCACTCCCACCACCAGATTCAAAAACACCAGAAACATCTTTATCATTTGAAACAGATTTCTTACCTTGTTGTTTCATGAAATTCATCATAAGCTTACGAAATTCACAATTCTCCAATCGATCCATCTCCAAAGTTTTCAATGAGGATTTGATGTCAGCTACATCAGATTGCAATTGGCGGATCTGTTCTTCGTTCTGATCCAAACGGCTCTGAACGGACCTGGTTTCAGTAGGCATACTGAGCGAAACAGAGGACAACAAGGGAAACAGAAACGAAGGGTAGAGGAAAAGGATGGCAGAGAAGAAGAAAAGAGCACGGTAGAGACAGATCCGGCAAGGTCGGACCAATGATGCAGAATTGAAAGTGATAACAGGTAAGGAATAAGGATTTCTATTAATCAAATCAGAAACAATGATTCAAACCAAATGGTTCCCAGGGACAATCCCTCCTCAAAGCTGGAAAAGCTATGAGTCCCTCAATGCAATTAAGCAAAAGAGTAACAAACTAACAATAATATTTCTGCACACTTACCTCACCCTCTCCACCTCTTATTTATAGATTTTCCCACTAACTAACTATTACTCAATATTACTAATATACCCCTTTTCTAGAATAATCTATTAGTAAAATCCTATCACACACACACAGAGAGAGTGGAGAGAATAAGGATCATGAAGGTACTAATACCACCATATCTAAGATAACTCAAGGTATCACTCAAATGAAATTATTTTAAATATCAATGCATACATTAAAATTATATAGGAGTATATAACTACTTTATATAAATTAAAAACAAAATTTTATACATTTAAATATGTGTTCGCATCTGTATAAAAAACATACATATGTGAATGTATGTTTTTTTTAGTTAGTTAGTTTCTTTTTTTTTTTTTTTTTTTTTTTTTTTTTTTTTTTTTTTTTTTTTTTTAGTTTAAAAAAGTGGTGTCTGAGGTTCATGTATTCTTATATTGTTAATTTATACATATATAGATAAAAAAATATTTCATTTTAAATGGACCTCAAGGTATCCTTATACATGTGGTACTCTCTCGAACCTTATTCTATGCACACACACATCAAATGAGAACTCACCTAATAGTGAGAACTGTGGGAACCAATGGTTCACGAAATTTGAACGGATGATTCACTATATGTGCATATATGTGTGCTATTTGTTTTATCAAGTACAAGGCTAATGTTCTGTCCACTTGGGAAAAATAACGTGAGGTTCACAATTGGCCCTTGACATCTTAATGAATTGAATATTTGTTTATACACGTATAATGATATGGATATACTTGATCATAAACCAATAAACATAATATTCAGAAATTTGACAAACTGCCGTTTTAAATAAGGACTAGAAGAACAATATGAGTAACCTTTTCTGTTTTGTGCTTAGTGACCACACAATCAAATCACTCTCTGGGTGATTGGATTAACAGCTGAACTTTTGCATCACTAATTGATATGAAGCATCTTCTAATTCAGGAGCTAAAATCAAAGCGAACTAAAGGTAGAAGAAACCATTCGACAAATGAAATCAAGGATGTGACCTCGAAATCCCCTAAAGTTGCTTCTTCCATAGCGAATCAGAAGGCGATTGCAGGCAGTAATTGTGAGGTGCCTGGAAGTGCTAGTTCTAAAAGGAAGCAAAATAGAGGTTTCTCGAAGCAACAATCATTGAACCAGCGGTGGTTTTCTAGCAACCTCAAGAATAATGGAAGTGGTAGCATTGTATCAGAAAGTCCACCTAGTACTTCAGTTGGGTTTTTCTTCGGTTCAACACCTCCTGACAATCATGTGTGAGTTTCACTCTAGAATTTTTATTCTTCCTGCTTATTTCTGTTTTATTAGTGGATGTATGCCTGCAGTCCTGCTAGAACCTCTGGACCCATAGAGCAGTAAATGAATCGAACAACCACGAATGGGACTTGTTCATGTTCTTATGTTTAAACAAATTCCATGTTCAAGCATGTTCGTGTTCATTAAGATGGCAAATGAACACAAGCATACACGCATGTGAACAATGTTCGTTACATGTCAGGAACAGAAATAAACCCATAAATAAATGGCCTTTTTGGCATAGTTTCATTTTTATGTCTTATTATTTATGTTGACATTTATGTCCTTCTAGTCTTGTTTTTAAGGTTGTATATGCGCCTAGCCCTATCACAACATATGAGTGAACATAAACAAAAAGATTATTGAACGTAAATGAACAGAACAAGACCTCTGTTCATGTTTGTTCATTTAGTTAAAATCATACAAAACTGTGTTTGTGTTTGTTCATTTGATAAATAAACTAACATTCTACTGAACGGTTCACAAATAGTTCAACGAACTGCTCGTTTACATCCCTACTCGTAGGAGAGAACAGAGTATGTAAAGGCTTAAGAGCGACGTGATTAATCCCCATTATTACTGCATGAGGGGTCTAATATTTTTCTTACCATCTTACATAGATTGCGGTCTTCAAAGCTTGGTGCTTCTCCTCATGGCTGCTTAACAGGCAGTAGTCCACCAGTTGGTTCCTTGCCGAAGCCATTTCCGCCTTTCCAGCACCCTAGTCATCAGCTTCTAGAAGAAAATGGATTCAGGCAGCAAAAGTGGGTAGTGAGACCCTGTTTCTTTATGCCCAGACTTGAATCAGTGAGCTGACTGTTTTTACTATGTAGGTATGTAAAGTATCACAAAAGATGCCTAAGCGATCGGAAGAAATGTGGCATTGGATGCAGTGAGGTACATATGCCTAAATCATCATTAGTGTTACTTTAATCTTACAAACCATGTCATTTCATGATTCTGACCGTGCTATTTGCATTACATATTACCCTACTCATGTTATATTTTGTATATTTTATTTTTGTTTTTGCAAGGGTTATTGTCATTTTTGGATATCCATAAAAATGTCCACTTTTGTCCCTCATATTGTTTTGCCCCTAAACTGTTTCTCATTATTCCATTGTTGTGACATTATCATTTTTTTTCTTTATTTTCGGTATCATTTTGTATGATATGGTTAATTTAGCTTCATGTATTGTTTTATAATTGTCAGTTCTATAATGATGACTTGAAAGCAAAAAAAAGTCCTTACACTAGAATATTACCGACAAAATAGACGAGGGACAAAAACTATGAGGGAAGAACTCTGAAGAATGAAAAGGCGAACCGAGATAATAACACAAGCCCCTTAAATCAGTATATGGTGCTTGATGCTTTGGTGAACAACTTTGGTCATGGTCATGATCGGAACTGACACTCGATGCTCTCTAACTGTGCAAATGGAAGATGAGGTGGAGTTGGATCACAGGGTGAATATATGTAGGTTATGGATACGGATACTTAGTCTATACTGGGTTTTCCTATTGTTTGGAAGCTAGATGTGCTAGCTTTCTTTTCTTTTGGTTTGTGAGAGTCCCACATTTGGTTGCAGTTTCATTTAATAATAATTTACAGGAGTAGCTCTTTACCCAAAACGATTGAGGGACAAAAATGGATTTTACCCGTAACTGACAATAACCCTTTTCCAAACTACAAGTGGTAATCTGTAAACTAGAACATATCAACATAGCAAGAAATCATTGTAATAAATTTGTGCATACCACACGCAGGAAATGAATACTCTGTACAGATTCTGGTCATATTTTCTTAGGGACATGTTTGTTCCTTCAATGTATAATGAATTTAAGAAAATCGCACTGGAAGATGCAGCTGTTGGTTACAATTACGGAGTAGAATGCTTGTTCAGATTTTATAGGTACGTCATATTCATTCGTTATTTTATTAGTGAGAATGTTACAATTATTTTGTGCTAATTTTCCTTTAATACTTTACTTTCTTCCAATTAAATGGAAGTACTGGTATATTGTTAATTTCATAAAAAGGGAATCAGCTTTAGGTTTTTTCTCGTTTAAGGTAACCAACATTAAATTTGTTAGTTTTAGGTAACAAACTTTTAACTTTTTCTATTTTTGGAAACTCATTATATTGACGTATGTAGCATTAAATTTTGTCCTAGATATAGATTTGCTATTTTTCAGTGTTGGCCACTAACTAGAATAATAAAAATTGAAAGTTGTTCACCTTAAAACAACAAAAAGTTCGAATGTTTGTTACCTCAATCAGGAAAAAGTTTGAAAGTTTGTTACCTTAAATAGAAAAACTTGGAAGTCTGTTACCTTAAAATTTTTTTTAAAGCTTAGCCCTTCTATAGTTCTATAGGACCGAAAAGATATACACTCGATGCACATTTCTAATTACTTTTTTTTGGTGTAGTTACGGTTTGGAGAAGGAATTCAGAGAAGATGTCTATGAAGATTTTCAACAATTAACACTGGATTTCTACCATAAGGGAAATCTTTATGGTCTTGAAAAATACTGGTAACAACCTTATAAGAAATAACTCTTTCTTTCTAAATATTGAATTTCATATTAAATCGTTGTTCCATCTCTTCGACTCGATACTATTGCTAATACCAAGTTAATGGTATTAGTTTTCTGGGGGCACGGTTAATAGAAGTTTGGCTAAATCTCTTTTCTTGTATGCATTCATCGAAAACACATCCAAAGCTAGGTCCGGTTCTTAGATTTTTAATGCCTAGGCGACCAACAGAAAAAATGCCCCATATAAATACCTGAAGAAAAACACACATCAATTTTTAGGGGTTTGAGACTAAGCCCAGTTTGCCCATATAATAGGGCCGGGCCTGCCAAAAGCTTAGCCACATGGTCTCTTCATTTATCCTTGGTTTGGACTAGCTATGTAGAATGATTTTATATCATTATACAGTAATGTACTTGTTCATTAGTCTCAGTTAGGTCCTTGTTTTTCCTCGTACCAATTAAACCATTGTACTTTCAAACCCGTCTCAATTTCTCCATCATCATGCATAAAGTGTCAATAAAAGGGTAAAATGGTTGCTAAACAAGAGTAACTAAAAGGTCAAGGTGACGGTGAAAGTGTGAAAATCCAAAATCTACTTAATGGTACCGAGAAATAAGAATAATTACGTGAGACAAATGATAAAGTACGGTACTATTTATGATATAACCACCTATGTAAAATTACCAAGTTGATAGGCATAACTACTTTCAAACAGTCAACAGATAAACAGTAGGAAAAACGTACTTAATATCGCATATGGGATTTGATATATAATGTATTACTTGCCTTGTAAATTCTTACTGAAAGTAACTCGTTTCTTGATAGGGCATTCCATCACTATTGTCAGTCAACGGAGCACAAAAAGCTTCCGGAACTAGAAAGGTTACTACGAGAAGAATACAGAAGCTTGAACGATTTTAAGGTCAACCGAGCAAAAACAAGAGCCACTGCCACCAAAATTGATAGCAAGTAATCAGTTGATCCTGTCATTTTTACGAGAGAGGTGAGGTCGGGAATTATAGTTATAAGAATATCATCTAACATCGTCGTATAGAGAGGGAGTGCGTTTTTAGCTCTCTGACTAGCTGACCTCTTCTGTGACATCATTATTGACGGCCGTTGTACATAGTAATACTTCGTCGGGTTACTTGTACGGGTCGACCCGATTTGTTGTTCTGTTCCCTTGAGCTGCTTGGAACTTCCGAACTTATTTATGGGAATGATCTGCTAAATTTGGAGGCCATCTTTATCGGTCGGTAAAACGAGTACTTTTTTTTTTCTTTTTTTTGTTATAATTATAGAGTTCGAAAATTTGTACAGATTTGTTTGTTGTATGTGAAAGCATATTGCATGTTCCGATTCTTACTTACTTTAACCGGTAAGCTATCCCACTGGGCGTTGCTGAAGGTATCAGGAAAAACAAAACCCAAAGCGCCCGAAGGCAATGATTTGTAAAGGTGTGCGCGGGTCGTGTCGGTTCAGTTAGTGCCTTAGTGGTAAATAAGTGAACCGTATTTTCGGTTTTGGTTATACAAGGTTCTATTCATGGTTACTCACTATATACTTTGAGGCAAATTAAAACTTAAAATACACCTGATTAAAACGTGAACTCTTTTTAAATCTGAAGTTTTAGTAAATTATTTGGTTAGAAATATCATATGTTACATTAATTGATTTAACAAAACGTTAAATTAAAGTTTATTTGGGAATCTCGTACTTAATCTTTTAGGGCGACTAAAATGAGATTATAAATAGACGATACTAGTTTATTACCCGCGTATTACGCGGATATTTTAATATATATAAAATATAATAAATAAAAAGATAAAGATATAAATATTATTTTTTAAACAAAAGTATATAAGATGATATTATTATTTATTATGACCTATTAATTTTGTATATTTCTAAATATATATGAAGCGTAATTATTTTCTTATATATTCTTTAAACTTTTATTATATTATCTTATAATTAATAAGTTAGTAGATTATTATATTTTGTTTGATTTGATTTGAATTTAAAAGTGGATTATTTTAGATTTGGATAGATTTAATTAATAAGTTAGTAGAGTATTAGAGTTTGTTTGATTTGATTTGATTTGAATTTAAAAGTGGATTATATTAGATTTGGATGGATTTGATTTAATTTTCTTTATTATTTTTAAAATCTATAAATGCCACGTGTCGATTCATGGTGACGACACGTTGCTTCACCAGAAATGAGTATAGTTACTCTTTTAATAGTATAGATAGATTAACCTTTATATATATAATCGGTTTGAAAGAGGGTACCGGTGGAAGAAAGACCACTGCTTTGTTCCATGGGTGAAGTTCTAGTTGGACGTTCGTGACTAGTGCTTTGATATGCAACCTTAACTTGGTCAAAGGGGGTTCCGTTACCCACGGTTTAAAATGAAAGTATAAATCGTCTCGTCATATGTCAGTTTCTGTTTTGGATCAAGCGGTTAGACTTGATTTCTTAGTTTTTCGGTTTTGTTTACTCTGAACGATTTGGTTGCTATTTGTAATTGAAACTGCGTTTTAGGAACATTTGATCTTTCAAAAGATCTGGCGTGTATTGAACTGATCGATTATTAAAAATGTTAACATTACATAATGCTCTAAATAATTGTTTGATTATTGTTTAGACGTTTTTCTTCTAGTCCAGATCTTCATCAGCAACCAACTTCAGGAGAAGAATGAAATTTTAACACAATAAAGAAAGTTACGTGTTGTATGATTTAGTTTATATCACAAGAGGTAAGTTGTCTGATATCTGATTTCACTTCTGATTGATGAGAGGTGATCTTGATAAGATACTGAAGTCTGAAAAAAGAATTCAATAAGTCTGTTTGTTTGATAATTATCTGATTCTGTTATTTTTTATTAATTTTACATATTCATTTTCAAAACACATGTTTTTACCATCAAAACAATAGTAATATTTTTCTATAAAAATCATAATCAAGTGACATAACAATTCAACTATGATATGAACTTGCTATATTCAAGAATGAAATACACATAACAAATGAACCTGATATATTCAAGAATGAAATACACATAACAAATGAACTTGTTATATTCAAGAATCAAATACAATTATCAAATAAACTTGCTATTTTCAATAATCAAATACACATAATAAATGAACTTGTTATATTCAAGAAGGAAATATACATAAGAAATGAACTTGCTATATTCAAGAATCAAATACAAGTACCAAATAAATTTGTTATTTTCAAGAATCAAATACACAAACAAATGAACTTGATATATTCAAGAATGAAATACACATAACAAATGAACTTGTTATATTCAATAATCATATACAAGTATCAAATGAACTTGTTATTTTGAAGAATCATATACAAGTAACTTTTTATACCTAATATAAAAGAATACCTTAAAAATCAAATAATGCTTGAAAAATAAAATAATAAATACCTCAATTGTTGAATGCTTGTCAATATCAAGACTGAAATCAAAACATATCACATACAAATATAGTTTGGATATAATTGTAAGATGCCTTACAATATATAGATTATCAAATTTTAAGAACAAAAACAAAATAGGTTGATTTTAAGAACAAGAAAAAGGTTGAAATCAAACATATATAAATCGACTTTAAGAACAAAAAAATTCGAACGCAGGGAAAACGAACCAGAAGGCAGGAAAATGCAGTCAGCGAGAGAGAAGGGTGGCGGCGGTCGGCAAGGGAGAAGGCGGATGCGATTGGCTAGGGAGAAGACGGTGGCAGTCGGCTACGGGTTTGGGTCCATGAAAGATAGATAACAGGGAGAAAAGGTGGTGGGGGGAGAAGAGGAGTGTATTTGTTTGATGTGATAAGTGGTGATAGGAAGCATATCAAAATCTGATCCAGATAAGACATGATAAGAGAATTTTGACTCTTATGTCTTATGCATATCAAACGCACTTATCAGTATATTCCTCTTACCGAATAAGAGGCTGCCTCTTATCAAAGCCTGATAAGTGCTATCAAATACCCCCTTAGTGTGCAACACAGGGGAGAGACCCCTGTGAGGCACCTCCGACGTTCAAGTCAGTCATACTATGAGTGGGTAAATGTCGAGAGAGAAAACAATGGTTTGGAGACAAAATGAGATCTTCAAGCGGAGACAAGAGGTTACCATCATGGTACGAAGCACGACCCAGAAGAGGGCCAATGGAATGTCTTCCCATTTCGCGCCTCTTGGTGTTCTGTCCCTTTCTCGTTTATTTTGGACAACGACAGTGGCTCAGAGGCCTAAAATCTCTATCTTGGACGCTTCTTGCCTTGAATGAGAAAACGCCACGCCACGTGTATCAATATTTTACCCACCCAAACAATTATATTTGTGTGGGCTAAACATACGAATCAAACGATGATATTTTTATTCAAAATGATGATTACTCGTGTTTTTTGATAATTCTAATTTTGGTTTTATCAATATTTTTTGTTCAATGATGTTTATAATTATAATAATAAATCAAGGATCGATTGAATCAGTCGTGCTAGCCTTTTTCATTATATATATAGGAGTGGGTTCAATGGAAAAACCTATATGCATCTTAAAAATCCAGGAACCACTTTATAGCCATTGGATCAGGTGATGCATCACGCAGAAAGTCGATGCATCACGCGAGAGATTTGATGCATCACAAGGGAATTGTGATGCATTTGTAGCGGTGCATGGAGGTTTTCCAAGGTTTTTCCGATGCATATTGGTTTTCCATTAACCTCCATGCATCGAAGAACATCGAAGAAACTCCATGTACCACCACAAATGCATCACAATTCCCGCCTGACGCATCATTATTTCCACGTGATGCATCAAATTCCCGCGTGATGCATTGACTTCCACGTGATGCATTACGATTTTCTAGCAATGCATTGTGGTTCTCTAAAGTTTTTCGATGCATAGAGGTTATAAATTTGGGTTCAAGTGAGTACCATTAGTTTTGCAGAGTACCGGAGGTACATCGCATAAAACCATGTTTTGAATTTTTTTTCATAATCATGTTTAAATTTATAAAGAAGACTTAGTTGTAAAAAATCACACATAAACACACATTAGAACTATGTGAAATGTGCATGTTCACATGAACTGCACTGTTGTGAACATATGTTCACACTAAGCATGTTCACATAATTTTTTTTCACGTTCACATAACTTTGAAGATGATAGAACGTGTGAATGTATGTAATTTTTTACAAATAACCTTATATTATTTATATCTAAATGAATATGGAAAAAAACTTTTTTTTGGAGTATGTTCACATCCAAAACCCGTGTATTCACAGGTACTCATAGTACTCTGCATTTTTTAGGTACTCACACGAACCATATTCTATATATATATATATATATATATATGTGTGTGTGTGTGTGTGTGTGTGTGTGTGTGTGTGTGTGTGTGTGTGTGTGTGTGTGTGGAGAAAACCAATATGCATCGAAAATCTCCTGAAACCTATCATAACCATCAATTTTGGTGCAACGTAGTATAAAAGGGCGGTGACAAGATTGTAAATAACTTCAAAAGTGTTAAAAATATCTATATTTAGGCAGGGAAGGGTGTTTTGGTAAACATCTATTTTATCAGATTTTGGAAACTACTCTTACACTTCATTAATTGAGAACCAAATCTCTCTCCTCCCGAGTTTTATTCATCGAAATATATCCCTCTTTCCATTTTTGATTTTCACTATATTGAAAATTTTCAAAACATCAGCTACAATAGATGTTTGAAATTTCGAGTACATCTGACCAAGGAATTCAACATGCATTGAAACTAATCAATTTAACGAAAAACCATGCATTCAAAACATAAAAAAATCAATATGACAGATGCATCAATGTTACTGTGAATGGAATCATGTGTTTATACGAAAATGACATAGAACATTTAAAAATTAATCATTCGAAAAATGACGTGAATCTATTGAATGTTGAACAATGAGTGTTATTAAAATGCATTGTTATAGTGTTATTTTCTATATTTCATCATCTATACAACAATGATCATACATTTACAACAAAACTTGATTTACAAGACTTACCCAATGTTGAATGATGCATCTATTTTGTCCAGATTGCTTGAATCATCCACCATCGATGTTCTTTACGCGAAATCTGATTATATGTATGCTTCGTCGTGTATGTATGAAACACTCATATCAACGTAATAAAATCATTAATGGGGTTACAGTAGATTAATCATAATTAACATGGTTTTTAAAGAAAATCGGGCATGACCCGTTCGCACGGAGTCAATATCCCTGTTTACTTATAAACCATTACCTGAAACATAAGGTGAATTTATAACATACTTTCACTAGATTACAATATCTATCATCAACCCAAAATACATTACATGTCTTTATATATACATGTCAAACATGATGGTAGACAACTACCCAATTACCTTCTAAGTATATAAACATAACTTTGCCGAAGTTAAGGCTTTAGAGCCGGCAATCACCTTGCCTTTACTAACATAACCTGAGGTATATAAAAGTGAGGGGTTAGCAATTAAAATTTGCTAAGTGAGTTACTAGATCGATATGGAGTGCAAAACATACAACATGTAAAAGTATTAAAAATGATTATGAAATGACAAGTGCAATATCTTTTAATAAAATGGTGTGGGCACAGCCCATTAATTTGCATAGGTTGCGATGCATAGCTCGCTAACCCGCCTTTGCCAATCAACCGGCTTCCATGTCTAGTGGTGCAACTCCAACCGGCTTCCATGTCCGGCCACCTACTCGCGAGCTCATGCAGTGTAGAGGAATTTATATGCACAAACACAAAGTAAGACGCTTGATAATAATAATGATAACCTGGATATCCAATGAGGCCAATGATAAATGAGCATAGCTCACAATGGGGTAATCAAGTGTAATCATGTGAAGCATGAAATTGAACAATTTTCAAGCATAGCATGAAGGTTAATATACGTAATGAAAGGTATCAAATGAGGTATGCTTGCCATAGGCTATGATCAAATAATAAAACTGCCAACTAGGGCAATATGTCAAAACCAGTGCAATGCATCATATAAGAGGATGATGTCAATTAGATATGCATAATGTCATAAATAAAGTAAACGTGTAATTATGCATGCAACACACATATCAATACTAGAACTCACAATACAATAGACTATAATAGCCTTTAATGCTCAATATGGCCAATAAGTCACTTAACCCCCCGAACCGATAACCGGCACTCCTCCCAGCTCCAAACCTATCAAATAATGATATTCAAAGCATTCATAAGCTTATAGTAGTATATCATAAGGTTTGGAAGTCATTTGAAGTGTTTAAACGTTTTCGGTTTAAGTTTCTGAATTTATCGCCACTGATACGTCTCTTATTGAGTTTTATCGACTTTTGGGCGATGTTTAATGTTAACTTAAGTGTTATATAAGTATAGGATGATCCTATGATGTTATAGCATCATTATAGGGATTAAAATAAGTGTTTTGGGTGTACACGGACTTGACTCGACGCGTCAGGAAGGCGACTCGCCGAGTCAAAACATGCTGGAAGTCGAATTTTACCCCTATCAGAGACGACTCGACGAGTCAAGGGGAGTGACTGCAACAACCTAGGTACTATATTTTTTGGTGCCATGTTCGTGGTTCTTTCATTCCATACCCGTTTTTAGCCTTCAAAACATCTCGAAACTTCATTTTATGATATATTTGCTACATATTAACATATATAAACATTATTTAACATCTTCATATCATTAATTCATCAAAAACCCATCCTTCCCTTTATTTGCTTCTTACCAACCAAAGTAATTTGTTTCATAGTTTGCTTTGTATTGTTGTGGTTATAGGATCAAAATTACTAGTAATTGACCCCTGATCATTTACCCACTTCACATCACCATATCATGGCTTCAATACTCAATTGCCATGGAGGTGGTTTAGTGAAGAAGAAGGGTAAGAAAAGCTATACATCAATACGTAGATATACAATTAAAAATTACATTGATTATTGTAGGAGTTTAGTTGCTTGACTTCTTCAAACCTTCAGCCCTAGCTTTGGTTCCTCTCAATTTCATATTTGGAGAATTTTGAAACTCAAAAGTGAAAAATGAAGGAAACCCACGATTAGGGGTTTTAAGTAACCCAATTGATTAAATTTTACAATTAAACCCCCCTATAATTCACTTTGTCCAACTCTAGCCACCATTCTTTATTTCTCAAAATTTCAACTACCAATATCTCTAAACATGCATAATTCACTTGTACATAGGCTCTAGGGACTTGTACTCTTTCATATGGAATTTGATTTACAAGTGTTTAAAGCATGAGGTATAAAGGAGTATAGCTTGTGGCTAGTTTCTACAATAATCACAATTTAAAATATTCAAATTGTAATTTCTTAGGATTTTTAATAGATTTAATTGACATCTTTATTATGAGGATATTATAGCAAGGTATGGGTTAATCGAACTCAAATATAGATATATAAGTCCAGTTTACCTATTTATAGATTTGTGATTTAACATTAACATATATTCTCTTAAATGATAGAATTTTCAATCTTTACATATTGATTAACATAAATAAATCACTCAATTCATTAGTTGAGTGTATAATTAGTAGCTTAGTTATTATATCAAATTTGAGGATATTACAATGTAACTCCGTTCAACATAATATGGACTGTAGCTAGACCTGACAATACGTGTATTCGTGTCGTGTCGCGTGTCAAACACGAATTTTACACGACCCGAATTTATAAAACACGAACACGACACGAATTATAAAACGTGTCTTGATTTGAAACACGAACACGACACGTAAAAAAATCGTGTGACACATGACACGACACGTATAAAACACGTCACACGAAAACACGAATTTTACCCATATATATATATATATATATATATTTATATATATATATATATATATATATATATATATATATATATATATATATATATATATATATATATATATATATATATATATATATATATATATATATATATATAGAATATGGTTCAAGAGAGTACCACCCATTATACAGCGCACCAGAGGGTACCACATTTAAAAAAATTATTTTAAATTTTTTTTTCATAAACATGTTTTAATTAACATTATGAAGATCATATATAAATTTCACATACATTCACATCTCCTAGCTCCTAAAAAATGATGTGAACACACACTTATATAAATTTTGAATGTATGTAAACGCACATTTATGTGATGTGTGATTTCATGCACTTAGAGTGTTCGGATTTGCGTGAAATTCACATATGATTTGTGTAATGTTAATTAGAACATGTTCATGAAAAAAAATCAAAAAAAAGTAATTTTAAGAGTGGTACCTTCTGGTGCGCTGCATTAGAGGTGGTACTCACTTGAACCTAAATATGTATATATATATATATATATATATATATATATATATATATATATATATATATATATATATATATATATATATATATATATATATATATATATATATATATATATATATATCGAAAAAAATAATTTTAAGAGTGGTACTTTCTAGTGCGCTGCATTAGAGGTGATACTCACTTGAACCTAAATCTATATATATTTGGAGGTTCAAGAGGTCGCCCGCCGGCGTGAAGGCCGAAAAATGGAGCGGTCGAGGAGGGCGTGAAGCGTGAAGTCGGACTGGTGACGGCGGTGTAACTCCACCGGCCGGATAAGGGAGGCAAGAGGAAGACAACAGAGTAGCGGACTGATGGAAGTGGAAACTGTGGATGGAAGAAGAAGGGAAGAAGAAGGTGGAGGGTTAGAGTGTTAGACTTTGAAGTATGGAGAATGGAGCCGGAGGCGGGTTTACAAAAGTCAAAAGTAAGAAAACCCTAAAAAAATTTTCAAACATACTCAAAATTAGTGAGGGCCCAATCCCCATTGTTTTTAGATTCTTTTTAAACATAGTTTATACGTGTTTATCCGTGTATTATGCATGTCATCGTGTAACACGAAGTTCATACGTGTCTTACATGCGTTTATACGGGTAAATTCGTGTTTTACCTGTATAAGACACGAAACACGAATTTTTAATTCGTGTCGACACGAAATTACACGAAACACGAATTTTTAAAACCCATATACGGAAAACTCGTGTCGTATACTGTAACATCCTCAAATTTGATATAATAATTAAACTATTAATTATACATTTCACCGATAATTTGGTGAATTAATTATGCTAATCAATATGTAAATATTGAAGTTTAATTATTCAAGAGAATATATGTTGATTTTTAAATTTCGAACCTATAAATAGGTAAACTGGACTTATATACATAATTGAGTCCGTTTAACTTGCACTTTGTTATAGTATCCTTGAAATGTAAGGTAATGATAATTAATTAAATCACCAAATGAAGTTCAAATTATGTTTTAATTATGGTTATTATAGAATTACTACTCACAAGCTTTAATGGATTGCACTATGTGCTTTAAACCCTTGTAACTTGGATTCCATATAATTATGTACAAGATACCAAGCGTTGTGTACCAACTCTTAATGCTGTCTACAAATGATAGGGGTTACAATTGTGAAGAATACAACTAGTTAGGTGACTTATGAAGATGAAATGAAGAAAGGAGGGGTGTAATTGCAAATCTTGACCAATTGGGACCATTTAGAAAACCCAATCGATGGTTTTCTTTTCCTCCTTCACTTTCATTTAGAAAATTCTGCATTTCTTTTCTTCATTTCACTTCCTCCCAACTCTCTCTTCATATATTTCCCTTCTACAAATTTGATTAGGAATATTTCAAGACTTGGTTGCAACTAATTCATAGACTCAAGGTAAGTATCTAAAACTTGAATATGTATGTGTTTCATCATCCTCCTCTTTCTCCATGATTATAGAAATGGTGGAGGATATAAAGAAGAAACAAAGATATTATCTTTCATGAAGCTAAGAGTATACATACGAATTATTGATGCAATTGTGATTTATAAACTCTAGAACAAGTGATTTTTATGGAAGCTTGAATTAGGTTTCAAATATGTAAAGTAAAGAAATCCATTTAAACTTGAGTTTGAATTTTTGGTTAGATTAACTCAAAAGTGGGGGATTATATTTCTGGAATTCCATGTTATGTACATTAAAACATGTTCATATATGTTTATACTTATCAAATCTTGCATAAAAGAAGTTAACTCCATGTTTATACAAGTTACAAATGGGTTTAGATTAGGGCATGAACAAAACAGGAAATTCACGTCTGCATTATCAAACCTGGGTCGAATTTCAAAATATGGAAGTTGTAGCCCTATGTGTCCTCTTCGTCTGGGCTCTTGAATCACCTAAATCCGAGTTCGTATGAAAAAGTTACGGCCAAAATACGAAACTAGTGCGAGTCGAGCCTCTGTTCACCCAAATCGCTTATTTTAAACCCTATAATGATACTATAACATCATGGGATCATCCTATACTTATATAATACTTAAATTAACTTTAAACATCACCCAAAAGTCGATAAAACTCAATAAGAGGGGTGTCGGTAAATTCAGAAATTTAAACCGAAAACACTTAAATGCTCCAAATAATTTCCAAACCTTATGATATACTAATATAAGCTTATGAATACTTTGAATATAATTATTTGATAGGTTTGGAGCTGGAAGGAGTGCTGGTTATCGGTTCGAGGCGTTAACTGGCCTTATTGGCCGTATTGAGTCTTCAGGGCTATTATAGCCTATTGTAATGTGAGTTCTAGCATTGATGTGCGTGTTGCATACATATTACATGTTTATTTTATTTATGACATTATGCATATCTAATTGGCATCATCCTCTTATATGATGCATTGCACTGATTTTATTATACTGCCCTATTGGCTGTTCATTATTTGATCATGGCCTATGGCCAGTATACCTCATTTGATACCTTTCATTACATATAATAACTTTCATGTTATGCTTGAATATCATTCATTTCAAGCTTCACATTATTACACTTGATTACCCCATTGTGAGCTATGCTCATTTATCATTGGCCTCACTGGATATCCAGATTATTATTATATACAACGCCTTACTACGTGTTTGTGCATATAAATTCCTACTTCCGGAAGCTTACGGAGTAGGTGGCCGGACATGGAAGCCGGTTGGAGTTGCACAACTGGACATGGAAGCCGGTTGGTTGACAACGGCGGGTTAGCGGGTTATGCTCGCAACCTATGCAAATTAATGGGCTATGCCTACACCATTTTTATTAATAAATATTGCACTTGTCATTTTATAATCATTTTCAATACTTATACATGTTGTATGTTTTGCATTCCGCATTGATCTAGCAACTCACTTAGCAAATTTTATTTGCTAACACCTCACTCTTATATACTTCAGGTGGTGTTAGTAAAGGCAAGGTGATTGCCGGCGTTAGTCCTAGAATTTAAACAGACCGTCACTGAAGTCTTAACTTCGGTAAAGCTATGTTTATACAACTGGGTAATAATTGGGTAGTTGTCTACCATTATGATTGACTTGTATATATCTATTTAGACATATAATGTCTTTTGGGTTGATGATAGATCTTGTAATTGTGTAGAAGTATCTTGTAAATTCATCTTACATTCCAAAATTGGTTTATAATCAAACAGGGATATTGACTCCGTGCGAACGGGTCATGCCCGATTTTCTTTAAAAACCATGTTAATTATAATTAATTAATTGTAACCCCATTAATGATTATATTAAGTTGAGATGGGTGTTTCATATGCTTTTCGTGTCAGTCGTGTCGTGTACCAAATTGTCAGGTCTAACTGTAGCTTCGTCCATGACATTATCTTCCTGGTCGATTTGATATTTTGGAATGGTTTTGAAATTCAAAACCATGAAATCAGGTAGGTTGAGAGATTTTAGGTGATACCAAATTTAAAAAAAAACAGTATTTTAATTATATAAGATAAATATTATTTGCAATTCCAGAAATACCATTAATGAGCCTTTTTGATGCATTAACGGATCCGAGTGGTGCAGTGAGGTTTTCCGATGCGTGTTGGTTTTCCATTGATCCCCCCTCTATATATGTATATGTATATGTGTGTGTGTGTGTGTGTGTGTGTGTGTGTGTCTGTGTGTGTGTGTGTATATATATATATAAGATCAAATGAGAAACTAAATATATATTGAGAAGTACTGTGATTCAATTTTTACATATCGATTCACCATTTTTTAAATATATAAATAATGAATCATAAATTTCGAATTAAATAAATCAACAATTTATTATTTTTTACATTGATTCATTTTTTAATTTATAAATAATGGATAACCAAATTTGAAAATAACTGAATCGATATACAAAATTAGGGCTTCTCACGCTTCTCAATATATATTTTGCTTCTCAAGATAACCTAAGCCTATATATATACATATATATATATATACACATATATATATACATATATATATATATACACATATATATATATATATATATATATATATATATATATATATATATATATATATATATATATATATATATAGAATATGGTTCGTGTGAGTACCTAAAAAATGCAGAGTACCGTGAGTACCTGTGAATACACGGGTTTCGGATGTGAACTTGCTCCGAAAAAAAAAAATTTTGAAAATTCTTTCATATTCATTTAGATACAAATAAAATAAGGCTATTCGTAAAAAATTATATACATTCACACTTTCTATCATCTTAAAAGTCATGTGAACGTGAAAAAATTCATGTGAACATGCTTAGTTGTGAACACACGTTCACAACAGTACAGTTCATGTGAACACACACGTTTCACATAGTTCTAGTGTGTGTTTATGTGTGATTTTTTGCAAGTAGTCTTGTATTATTAATTTAAACATGATTATGAAAAAAAAATTTCAAAAAAATGGTTTTAAGCGAGGTACCCCCGGTACTCCGCAAAACTAGTGGTACTCATTTGAACCCAAATCTATATATATATATATATATATATATATATATATATATATATATATATATATATATATATATATATATATATATATATATATATATATATATATATGATCATTGCAGAACCTAAATTTAGTGTAGAATTGTAGAACTGATATCGCGCATAAATTAGATTAATCTAATGGTCTTGATTAAAAAATTATCAAGTTTGAAATTAGTGAAAAAAAATTGACATTAGTGATATTTTAATTCATGGGTAAAAAAGAAAAAGATTGACAATAACAAAAAGATTGACATTAGTAAAAAAAAATATCATATCTCTTTAAACTAAAATAACATCAACATGATTAATTTTAAATCAAAGTGATGATACGTATGTTGCGAACCTACACACCAAAAATCGCGATGATCCAACAATGAATGAATCCAAAACGCCAATTTTTTTTACGGCTGCGCAAACCAAAACTCTATACGAATACGAGAAAAAACTTTGGATGAAATTTCAAACATGTGTCGATGGCTCTGATACCATGATGACAAACATATTACCGAATGATTAAAGACTTTATTATACAAAACAAAAGAATGATACAATACAATACAATGAATGAATAAAACATAAAGGTTATATATATATATATATATATATATATATATATATATATATATATATATATATATATATATATATATATATATATATATATATATATATATATATATATATATATATATATATATATAAATGTAGAGCTAAACATTAAACCCTAAAAGCATGATAAAGCTCAATAATATAAATAGGCCCATAAACTATTATTACGCTAATGTTTTCAACATTGAAGCTTACAACACTTGAATCACAACTTTAAAATTATGTTGCGAATGTTCGCAAAGATGCAAGATTCAATCATTCGAAGGAATCATAAACCTTGCCAAGAAGATGGTGGAAACAAGTAAGCATATTATTATCCATTGGTGTATCTTCTTGTAAAGTTAACATTGATCTTACTGGTAGCAACTTCCACCATGGGGAGGGTATGATTTGCACAACAAAATGGGTGATCATATTATGAATGATTGTCTAGTTTCATAACTTCATAAATTTAGTGTTAGATGGTATTAGTAATAACTTCAGAAATTTAGTGGTAGTTTAGTGTTAGATTGTATGTGTTAGATGGTATTAGTAATGATACACTTATAGATTATTTCTAATGTATGAAAACTCGTCGTAAACAATTGTAATAACTTCATAAATTTAGTGGTAGTTTAAGTTCGTTTTCTTTGAAATTAACAATTAACTTATGTTTGATATTACTATAGTTGCGACCCAATCAAGTTATCGACCCATGACTAAGATAAACTTTTATTTTACTAGCATGACGACATGTCTATATTGGACCTGATGGCCTTAAAATTCTAAATCAATCACTGAGTGAACCCATAAACGAAAAGAAAATTGTGTTCATGTCTTGTAAAGAGTTCACAAATGGTACACTTAAAGTAAAGGGAGTGTTAGTAAACTGGTAACAAAATAGGAATCAATACTTGGATAATCTTGTTATCGTGAGCATTCACTTTCTGATAAAAACAGTTTTCCCTAACCGCTGTATGATAAAAATTCGTTTGTATGTATAATTCGTTTCTCAAACAAAATCAAGTGGATAAGATTGATTTCCAAAGCGTTGTCTTAAGTGTTAACAACAACACGAAACTGTACAACATCCAATGCTACACAACATCATCAGCAGCCACACTGTCTTAAGAGTGAAGGTTTTAACCAAAGGTGTCAAGCTATTAAGCTGTGAAGCTTTGTATCACTATTTTAATAGTGAAGTTAACACAACAAGAAATAAAATTTGAACCACCGCCAGAGGCTCCGTCCTTGGATCCCACCAGGGATGCTGCCCCTAGGACCCTGTAAAAAGGCGGAACCCCTTTGACCCCCGCTTTAACGTCCGGGTCTTGACTTTAGTTAAACTTATACATATGTGCACTCCGCACCATCATACTTGTTTTAGTTTCAACTTATATATTTAACATGTTAATGAATTACATTAAAATAATAATAGGAAATACTCGTCTTTCCCATTTTTCAGTCTTTCTTCCACATCAGTTGTTGTCTCTCACACCCCCACCATCTTTCTATCTTGAAAATACTCATTTTTATATCACGGTACTCATTACCCAATTAATTTTAAAAGGAGAAAGAGAGAAGAGAAAGAAAAAGAGTAGAAGCCAGGATGGGATTAAGAGGCTAAAGAGGGGTGGGCATTATTGGCCAAGGGGACGAGGTGGCCCCGATTGTTCTTCGGGATGGGTACTCTATGATGTATTAACGATCTAAAGAGGCTTATATATATACACACACACACGCACACATATATATTCATTTTTTAACAAACAAAAAAAAAAAAAGAACAATTTGGTAATTTGATAAGTTGTATAAAAGTCACATCCTGCTTTAATCATGTAATTATAATCCCCGAAATAATAAGCAGTTGTCATAATCATCATAATAATTCAAATGCTTGCATAAATCTAAATAAAATATTACAACAAGTCATGCACTACACGTGCTACAAGGTTACAATAATAGGTTGCTATTACATCACAATTAAAAACTGAAACCGGCTACCCAGATCCCAAAGCCAACAAAAGGTAATACCAAAAGCTGAATAGTGAGCTAAAGTCCTCTAGGTTGATCAGATAATAGACCTAAGCAGAAGGTCCAACTTGTTCTTTACCTTTACTTGTAAAAATGGTAATATAGCAACTACAAGCTAATTACTTAGTGAAACAGCAAGATTAATCATGATAGATGTATGATTGTGGCAAAATAAGAAAGATAAAATGCCTTTGTCAAGTTGCACCAAGTAAAGCTTGCACCAATTGAGACAATGCACTTTAGGAAAGAAAATGCTACCACTGGATTATTTTACCACCACAGATGATCAGTTTGCGAGACAGGGTTAGCTTCCCGTATACCAGGAGTAGTGGTTAGCATCAGATTTGCTTATTATAATAATTAATGCTGATGAAATGCACAAATAACGCTTAAATAAGACTTTCTAAATGAAAGATGATGAAAGGCAGGCAAATAGAAGCACAATATAGCATATTAATAGAACTCATATGAGATCTTGCTAATCTGGGCACTGTCTGTGCCTCAGTGTTCGCAATCACTCACATAAGCTCCATTGAGGATCAAAGAAAGCATATAAGAAGCAAAAGATGTCTCAATTATATAAAATACATGTAAACATGATAATCTGTTACTCGCTGTACTGATAAAGCATGCACCAATAACTTTAAATTACTCTGAATAGCTTTAACCGACTTATTAAGGCTCTAATAGAGTTTGAAGGCTTTGACACACTTTAAATGAGCTTAATTATCTTTGGCACCTAGCTTTGACTCATAACTTGGCTTAAGACCTTCATTTATGCCTGGAATGCACCGTATGTCTGTAATTGACATTACAGAGTGTAAATCAAATTAATACAACTATCTTTGATGTATAATGAACTATTTTTTGCTTCGTCAGTTAACTATACTGTTTCATAGCTTATTTATATTCTTTTAATCTAAGTTTAGTTCCTTTAGTCCATACAAAGTTGTTTCAAGTCCAAGATGCATCATAAGGTGTTATATATATACTTGCAATATGAAAAGAATCAAGATCCATGCCTACCCCGAGACTTAGTCTTGGGGTCACCATATTCCCATTCAAAATCCTGTGTTTTGAGTTAGTTTATAATGGATAATAAAACATATGGATTACAACTAAAACTTGCATATAGTTAAATGAATTTAGAGAACAAAGCCTCATGACTAACACTTGATGTAATATAAATGAAAAATCTGAGTTGAAACTGGAGGCAAACAACACTGATATTCAGTAATTAACAACCACAAATATAGATCTAATAGTAAGAACAAGATTGAACACCACTAACCGACTGATTGATCACAATAAGATTTACAATACGAATACTTGAATGCACAATTCCCAAAACCTAGCCGTACAAGACAAATTGTTCCGTGCAATTTTGTACTAAGTCATACTGCTACAGTACCGAATACATCTATTTATATACATACACAAACTATTGAAATATTACAAAACATACCCTAGACTTATTACATTCATAAACAATATTAATTCCTAACAATCTCCCCCTTTTATGAATGATAATGAGTCTTTAGTCTTTAAGCCCCAACTTCATCTTGAACCTCCTGATGCTCTTTCTGTTCATTAATCTTGATTCAATCTTTGCAACAAAACCTACCATCATCTTTCTATCACCTGGACTTAAGCCTCCTTTCTTCAATTGACGCTTTGCATCATACACCAGTTTTCCTTTCAGCCCTGTCATGACTTTCTGAAGATCTTGGCGCGGTGATATTTATTCTTCTCATCCCTCACTCAACCCCAATCTGTAGATCTTGTATCGACATAAGTACCAACTTTGTGTGCATGAAATGGAATAGAGCTTTCAGTGCAAATCGACAATAATCTTCTTTCTTATTCCAGCACAACTCATCAAATAGGTCTTCAACATCAACCAAGTTTAATGTAAACAAATCCGCTTCACTGAACACATACGTCTTTCCGTCAGCTCTTGTTACTGTGAAAGTAGGATATAAAATATTAACAAGCCTATCTTTCTCAATTCTAATCAGCTCAACAATCCTGTGTTCACTTCTGACTTTTTCGATTGGTTGAGTCTTGTTCTGCAGGGAATGTGCGTAGTTCACAAGATTTGGCATATTTGGTGTAACACCTCAATAATAAAAGGGTATTTAACTTTGTGAAACAATTATAATTGTGAACTTAAGTGAAATATTATGAGTTAATTGCTAAATATTAGTGATAATTATTATTATTGGGACTTGAATGGTCAAAGAAAAATAAAATGTTGGGTTGTACTGAAATGACAAAAATAGGTAATGTACTTTGACAACTAAATAATGAGTATTTATGACATAAAAAGTGATTAATGTGGTGTTTGAATATATTTAATATGATTATGTCAAAATAACTCTTTTGGGTATTGAATTATTAAATAAATGCAAGTTATAGCATTGTGGGTTGTATTAAAAATAAAAGATGATAAGTTGGAGGGGGCAAAGTGGCAAATGACCAAACTTCTCCCCCTTCCTTTTCTTCCAAAACCGTATGCACACACACACCTTGCACACACATTTCACTCTTGCATTTAGAAGGAGAAAAGGAGAGAAAAAGGGAGCTTGGGCTGGGGCTTGGGATTTTGATCAAGAGTTTGCAAGATTGAAGACAAATTCTTGATAATGGAAACATTTTTGAAGGTATAATCATCTCTTTTATTCTTCTCTTCCATTTCTTCTCCATTTCTCCATTTTTAAAGAATGGAACCCTTAATGGGTTTTGTTGGATTGAGTTGGTGAATGACTCTAATATCAAGTATAGGTTAATTTTTATGGTTTATAAACGTATTTGAGTCATAAATACGTGATTGATTGGGTTGAGTTGGTGATGTGGAGTGAAAACCTAAGTTGGAGCTCCATTTGAGCTCCAATGGTATATATAGGTTGGATTGCATCAAAATACATGTTTTATATGTTTATTATGAACCAAATGTGTTATTTAAGGCCATGGAATTGAATGGAAGCTAGTAGGAACTCATTTGGAGTTTTGAAGGATTGGTTGAGTTTTGGCCACTTAGAAACTCAATTTGAGTTCATATGAATTCCAAGGAATGTTGTTTTGTGATTATAACGTGTTTAGAAAGTATGTACTTCTTTTATTTAAGTGTTTTCATGTATCGGATAACACAAAGCATGTGCAAGAACTCAATTTGGTGTTTTAAGTCCAAACCGCACACCACATGTTCGGTGAAATGCCATAATGAGTTCCTAAGAATTATGGGATTCAGTTTTAATGTTTAAATATAAATTGAATGCCTAAACAGAGCCTAAGTATGTCTAGTATTAATATGGAATTGGTTAAGATTGAATACAAGCTCAACTGGATCTTGGTGTTGTCGGTTGGAGTTTTCGGTCGTTCTAGAACTTGATTGGAGTTCGTATGAATTCCATGGAATCATGGAATGTTAGAATATTATTCTAATATGTTTATAAGTGTTAAATTGATCTTTATATGCTACTTATATGGTTGTTAAAGTCCCTTGTTAATGGTAGAAGCATTGATGGAGGTTGGAAATTAGTTTGGGGTGCATTTATGTCAAAAAATGAGCAGGGAGTTGTCTGGTGCAGTGGTCGCAGCGCGACCTACCCCCTGGTCGTGCCCTCACCAACATTTTGTGCCGAAAAAAATGATTTTGCTTGGTCGGGGGTCGATGTTTGGGTCTTATATTTGCAATGCACTTCTAAATTAAGTATTTAAAGGGTTTGAGGGCCTTTGATCAATTCTGAAACTCCTAGGGCCTCAATTGGACTTAATGCTTTCGGTTTGATACCCTAATACTCTTATCCCACTCTTAGAAGCTTATATTGTGTTCGAGGGCTTACAGGTATGCGATATGAATGCTTTTAGGTGAATTGAGTCGAAAGGAGCTTGATTGTAAGCTTTAGCCATTCTCCGGGCTATTGTGACTTCGTTGGAAGGCTATGGAATCCTATAAACTGATCACTGTGAGTTCTAGAATTAGTGTTACATAATGTGCATGTATCTCATTGTTTTACCTCGTTGAATACTTTCTGGATCTATTTGTTGATATATCGATAATGGTTGCATATTTGCTTTCATTTCTCATATGAATGATTTATTTGGACATATGTGAGGCACCTTGGACCTCAACATACTTCATATGCTATCATTTGTCCTTACCTGGAGTTGATCTAATTGTTGATATATTGATAGTAGATGCATATGTACCCTCAATTCTCACATGTATGATTCCTTGGGCTTATGTGAGGCACGTTAGACCTCACCATACTTGATATGCTTTCATTTGACCTCACCTAGATATCCATGGAATATGTTGGGCTAGCTCTAAGCCTAAATTGAGCAATATGTTGGGCTAGCTCTAAGCCTAAATTGACCAATACGTTAGGCTAGCTCTAAGCCCAAATTGAGCAATATGTTGGACTAGCTCTAAGTCTAAATTGAGCAAGACGTTGGACTAGCTATAAGTCTAAATTGAGCAAGACGTTGGACTAGCTCTAAGTCTAAATTGAGCAAGACATTGGACTAGCTCTAAGTCCAAATTGAGCAACACTTTGGACTAGCTCTAAGTCTCAATTGAGTCATATGTTGGGCTAGCTCTATGCCTAAATTGTAACATCCCATTTTTGGGATGGGGACGTGGAATTATTTTATTGGTGATTATTATTAATTTGGGACCCGATGATATAAAATTGTATTCTATGATAGCGGGTTCGGATATTGGGTGTCGGACCGAGTTTAAAATGGAAACGTATATATTGTTGAGATGGTTGCTAGCCTGCTTCATTTACAAATATAGAGGCTAAAGTGTACGTGTGTGTATTTGTGGATTCCAGCAGCATCAATTGCAACCAAGGAGCCAATAAATCAAAGGGGTGTTCTTAAGATCATCATCAACTTCTTTTCCTTGAGATTATGTGAGTTTTGGACTCAAATTCATGGTTTTACATACTGTGAATTGCTTCTGGGTTTGTGAAATCAGTATATATATGTTTTTGAGTAATTACAGAGCAAAGTAGTTGGGTTAATTCGAGCTGAAATCGAACTTGGGATTAAGTCCCGAGTTGTTAAGGAAACAGAGCTCACTGGAGCTGTTCGTCCGTGAGCGCGGCCGCGATCAAGGCATCGCGGGCCGCGATGTTCTTGAGATGATCGCTGGCGGTTTAGTTCAGAACGCGGGTCGCGATGTGAGCACGACCGCGATGGGGTGAGTGCGGTCGCGATTGGGGTGAGTGCGGTCGCGACGCGGCTAGGGGGTTGGGGTTTTGGGCTTTGTGGGTCTCCTGTATGGGTTCTTGGGGTTGTGTGAGTTGTTTGAGAGTCTTGTGTTTGGGTATCCGGGTCGTGAGAGTTTAGTGGTTGGGTATCTTGGTTCGTGCGAGTTATTAGAGTATTGTGTATAGAGTTATTGAGTTGAGAATGTGATATTGAGTTATTTTGTTGTGGTTCCAGGGCCTCGAGTTGATAGGGTTGGGGACGGACAGGGAACCGAGACTTGAGTAGTGTGTCTTCAAGGCAGGTGAGTTTGCATGTTTTTTTGAGATACTTGTACGATTATTTTATTGATACTTGCATGATCTTTTACTGAGCTTTTTATGAGATATTACGAGTTTTCTTACGAGCTTTTTGTCAAGATCAGAAATCACCTAAGATTAACTGGTTTGAACAAATCAGAGTTAAACCAATAATCTTGTTTTGAATCAAAGTCCAATTAAGAAGTTTGCGGAATAGCACTTAATTGTTTTTTTAAGAAAACTTTCAGAACAATAAAGTAACAGACAATCAATAAACACAATGAATATCAAAATCTTTATATAACCAATCTCTGATTACAATCACCTCTAATCTGTTTGATTAGACGAATAACACAAACTGTTCTTAAGGTTTTTCAAACTTAGAGGCTTTAGAAACTTAATCAGAATGCAGATTACAGTATCAATTTCTTTTGCACCGAATTACATGAGAAAGACCTAGTCTATCTCTATTTATAGCATTCTGATTTGTTTCCATGACAAACTAACATTTCTCTTGAGAGGATATCTTTGGAAGATCTTCAAATCTTGAAATCTTTATCACTTCCTGATTTGTAGCACTTTCTGTTATTTGATTGATGAGCAGCTTGAACTTTAACTCTGACAGCTTGAACTTTTGAACTAGCAGCTCGAGTTTCTTTAACTAGCAGCTCGAACTTTGTGATTACACAGAAATACTACTAACAGTTTGAGAAATCCTAACTAACAGCTTGACATACTTAGATTATTTCCCAACAATCTCCCTTTAACTTAAATTCTTAACAAAGACTTTAAGTTTCTTTATACATAAGGAAATATATACAAAGTAAAACTGTTATACACAAACTAAGGCATCCAAAAACTTACATATTACAACTGTAAGCTTCTGCCTTATAGATTTTATGAAGTCTCTTTTAAGCTCTTATTTATCACATTCTATCTTTATTGAGCTCATCTGTTGTATCCATCCTCTTAGTAAATCAAGAAATTCAAAACTATAGAATCTGCTGGATTTGTCTGCAAGTTTGAGTCTATATGTCATGGATTTTTCATATAGATCAATCTGTACAACCTTCACTTCCTTGGCAGCTTCTATATCCATTCTTGTGGATTCTGGATCAATCATGCTTTGAAGATCTTTTATGTTATTCTGAACCCATACTATTGGTGATCTAGAGTGGCTGGCCTTCCCAATATTGTGCATTTGGGTCAACTCTGCTCTAGTCATCTTCTGAACTAGTTGAATCAGGTTCTTATACTCTTCTTCTGGACTAGCTTCTCTTTTAACTACAAAATGATATACCTATTCAATGTTGTCCATTGATTTAGCATATCAGTAAGTAATTGGCGGTTTGGAGAAGTCATACCGGTCAAGAGCTTTCTCTATATCCATTGCTTTCTGTAATTGTTGATCAAACATAACTCTTTTCACTTGATCAAACTTTGCCTGAGGAATGACTTCTGGTTGGGACACATCAATAGGTTGAGAAGCATCTTGGACTTGTTTAGATGCCTTTTCTTTTGCCATTTCTTTATCGTATAGGGCCTGGAGTTTCTCTGTGGACCATGATTGCGCAATGACTTTTGAAACACCAACTCCTGCAGAATAGCTTATTAAAATTTTTTTTGTGTTCTGCCTCTGAAGGCCCTGTTGGCCTCTTTCTCTTCTTTTGTCCTTCTTTGACCACAAATCCACGAAGGTAGTCTCTAAGGGTTTCATCATCACCCATAGAGGCTTGAGCTTGTTGATTAAGGATTTGGTCATGTTCTTCTGCCAATTGTCTGGCAATTCAACATCAGCGGCAACTTGAGCTTCTCTTAACAAATTTGATCTTTGGTGTTTCAATCAAAATACCTTTTCCTTTATCTGAAGCTGCTGCTTGAATTGTTGCTGTTGCTTGGACTGTTGAGGATGGTTCTTGAATTCCTTCTCTAATTAACACACCCCCTGGCCTTTTAAGAGAAACAGCTTGAGGTTCTGGACTAACAGTTTGAGATACAGGTGGGACTGTTAGCCTAGAAGCTGAAGCTGCCAGAGGTGAACTTGAAGCTGTTTGGACTGAATGTGGGATCTCCTGATTCTCCCTCTTTTTGGATGCATTGCTTTGATCAGAAGGACCAAAAACTGCTGCTAACAGGGTTGGAATCTGTTTCTCGAGCTGAATGATATTGTTTCCATAGAGCTTCAACCCAAGTTGGAATTGGGCAAGCTTTTGCTGTTGGACTGCTGAGAGCTGTTGAAGTGCAATAATTTGTT
The DNA here is from genome assembly GCA_020465985.1 of Centrapalus pauciflorus. Lineage (NCBI taxonomy): Eukaryota > Viridiplantae > Streptophyta > Magnoliopsida > Asterales > Asteraceae > Centrapalus > Centrapalus pauciflorus. The sequence goes on from JAANYP010000956.1 coordinate 89,345, forward strand.
ATCCCTGTGCAGCAATAGTGGATTTGTAATGTTCCAAAATAGCTACAATAGGTTTCAGTTGTGGATCCGTCAAAGCCATTAGTTGCAGACTGGCCTCAAGATCTTCAAATGATAAAGGGATTTGAGATCTATCACTGGCACCAATACCAGATGCAATAGAAGCATCTGGGCCCCTTTGTTCTTAGTACAGGGGACTTCCAGAAGGTGCTTGCACACCCTCTGTTTCCATGGGAGTGGTCTTAGGTATGTTGGAACTGTCATGTGCCCCTTGTGCAGAGACATCAGTAGTTCCAGCCACAAAACCCATATGACCTTAGAAGGGATGTTCACCTCCATAGTGAGGGTGAGAGTGTCCTCAATGGGTGCCCTTTAGATATGTTGTGCAAGAGTATCCTTCTGCACAGGGATATTTGGCTCTGGGTGTTGGACTGAGGAGGAAGGAGCACCTGCAGTCCTTTGTTTCTTTTTAGTGTATATTTTTAGTGGTGGGGTTGGGGAGGTACGTGTGGTAGAAGGATCAGAGGGGATATCTGTATCATGAGGAGTGGGTTGGGATCTTGGGGGTGATGCAGTAATGTGGGGCTGCGCCTGCTCGGGATCCTCTCCTCTGTTTACTGGAAAGATAGTCTGCATTGCTTGAGGCAATGAGACATCAACAGAAAGAAAATTTGCACTTTGTTTCAAAAATCTTTTAACAGATGGCAAAGAGTGCCTATGGGAAACATATATCCTTTTATGTATTTTTAACTTATTGCAAGATTTTGCAATTATTTCAGACAAAAACTAAGGATACATCAAAAATTTCTCATTCTTTAAGGCATGATGCCTCAACATCCCTTAAAAAATCATATTTGAAAAATTGAACTGTTGGTCTGTGGATAAGCAAACTAGAGCAGTTGCAATATTTGAAGAAAATTCAGACCAATAGTTCGTTTAGGGCTTAAACATTGTTGATGATGTGTACAAGGTATTTCCATGTGGGGCCGAAGTGTGCTTTGAAGAAAGTAAAAGAATAAGTTGGTCCCCTATACCCTATTTCAAAAAGACCTTCATGTAAAGCAGTGAGAGAGAGAGATCTGTTATACCTGAAGCATCTTGCAGATGCAAGTGTTGTCGGATGGATTCTTCTGAGATGGTGATGGTATGACCATCAATGGTAGAAACAAGAGAAGTGATTTCATCTTGTGTACTCAGAGTGGCTTTACTCCAGAATTGCTCTATGTGAGATACATATATAATGGGGTTCACAGTGAGAGCATACTTAATTGATGAACTGCGAAGGAAATCCATCATTTCATGAAAGGGTTGTAGTTCAGAATGTTTGAGGGTGTATGGAAGGTAGTTGTGTTCTTTAACAAACTCCATTGGTGCTCAAGAACGAGGGAAATTAGGGTTTGTCTCGAAGATTTGGAAATCGCACAAGGAGAGAATGAAAGGGCTCTGGAAGATATTTTGAAACTGGTAGTTGTAACCGAACGAAACTGAGACTTTTAAGGGTTTGGATTTTAAAAATATCTAGTCCCGCGTACAAATACCTGAGGAATGACTGAAATGCCCTGCACACTTAACAGATCAAGTGAACAACTAACAGTCCGAGAAAATGAACTAGCAGCTTGAGAATAGTATCAAGCTGTTAGTTATTTACAGTGTCTCCCCCTTAACTGAACACATATATCAAATAGTTTTCTTAGATTATAGAAGATGGTAATCTAAGATAGATTAATCCATGTTTACCATACCAATATGTGATACCAAAAAATTGAATCTTCCTACATCAAAAGGTTTAGTAAAAAGATCTGCTAACTGATCATCAGTATGAATTTTGGTAACTTGGATTAACTTCTTTTCATTACAATCCCTTATAACATGAAATCTTATGTCTATATGTTTGGTTTTGGGAAACTTTACTGGATTTTATACAATATTGGTTGCACTTGAATTGTCAATATAAATAGGAGTAGATAGAAAGTTCATACCATAGTCTCTTAGTTGCAACTGAATCCACATAACTTGAGAGCAACAGCTAGCAGCTGCTACATATTCTGCTTCAGTGGATGAGGTGGATACTGTGGTTTGCTTCTTGCACTGCCAAGAGACTAGTCTTTCTCCTAGATATTGACATCCTCCAGTTGTTGATTTCCTGTCTATGTTGCAACCTCCATAGTCACTGTCAGAATATGCAGTTAATTCAAGAGGAGAGTCCTTAGGATACCATAGGCCTAATTTTGGTTGACCTTTTAGATATCTAAAGATTCTCTTAACAGCAAACAGATGTGAGTCCTTTGGGGCACATTGGAACCTGGCACAAACACAAACAACAAACATTATATCTGGTCTAGAAGATGTGAGATACACTAGTGAACCTATCAAGGATCGGTACAAATGAATATCCACAATTACTCCTTCTTTATCTGCATCAAGCTGCTTATGAGTGTCAATTGGTGTGCTAGCAACTTTGGTGTCCTTGTATCCAAAAATTTCCAGAATATCATTCACATACTTTGACTGGCTGATGAAGAGACCAGTGGGCTTCTGCTTAACCTGCAATCCTAGAAAGAAAGTTAGTTCTCCCATTGAACTCATTTGAAACTTTTTGTGCATCAGGGTCTCAACTTCCTTGCAAAGTATGTCATTTGTTGATCCAAAGATGATGTCATCAACATAGATCTGAACAAAAAGAATCTCTGATTTGATAGACTTTGTGCACAATGTCTTGTCTAGAGTACCTCTCTTGAATCCATTCTGTAGTAAGTAGGAAGACATAGTGTCATACCATGCTCTAGGAGCTTGGTGTAACCCATAGAGTGCTTTATCTAACTTGTAAACTCTGTCAGAATACTTGTAGTCTTCAAACCCAGGTGGTTGACACACATATACCTCTTCATCAATTGTACCATAAAGGAATGCAGATTTCACATCCATTTGATACACCTTGAACACTTTGTAGCTTGCATAGGCTAGGAACAATCTGATGGCTTCAATCCTTGCTACTTCATCATAGTCTATGCCTTCTTCTTGAGTGTAACCTTGAGCTACTAGCCTTGCTTTGTTCTTGATCACTATACCTCTTTCATCCTTTTTATTTCTGAAAACCCATCTTGTACCAATTTCCCTTTTTTCCTTTAGGTAAATCAACCAATTTCCACACATTCTGAATCTTGAGTTGCAATAGCTCTTCTTGCATTGCTTCAATCTAAGAGGGATCCTTCAGAGCCTCGGATGCCTTCTTTGGTTCTAGTTGTGACATAAAGCATGCATGTTCAAAGGCAGCTAGACTGAATTCAGGAACTTCTTCTGCAGAGACAGCTGTATCCTTGTGAATCATATTCCTTGTCTGCACAGGTGTGCGTGGATCTTTAATGATCTGGTTGAGAGGATGATATTTGTGAACTCTGAGTGTAGGTTCGCTTTCTATCTGAATTGAGCTTCCCAGGTTGTTGTCATCACCTTCTGCGCTTGATGGTTCTGCTTCAGTAACAGGTTGATATGGAGTTGGGACTGATTCCCTATTAGATGGAGCTGTCACTTCAGGACTTGTGAGTGGCATCTCAAACTATGTACCTCTGTCTTGTTGATCAGTCAGGACTCTAGGTGGGTCACAAGAAAGAAGTGATAGAATGGTGTACTCATCCCATCTATCAGAATCTTCAACAGTTTGAGATTCTGTGCCAACAGTCTGAACTCTTGTGCTGGCAGAATGAGAAGTTGTGTTACCAGTTTGAACATTGTGTCCATCTGACCCTGCAGATGACTCATCAAAACTTAGAGATTTTGTTAGTGAATCTAAATCAAATAGCCAATCAGGACCAGTGCCTTTGATATTTGCAGTATTTTCATTAAACTCAACATTTGCACTTTCTTCAATGGCTTTAGATACACGGTTATAAACTCTATAGGCTTTGCTCTGTGTGGAGTAGCCTACAAAGAATCCTTCTTTCAGCCTTGCTCTCAAACTTACCTAAGTGAGTTTTAGTACGCAGGATAGTGTATGAACAACCAAATGGTTTTAGGAAGGGTAACTAGGGGAATCCTATGATGGAACAACTCATATGGAGTTTTCCCTTGTGACTGGACTACTTGAACCCTATTTAGAAAAAAACAGGTTATATCTACTGCTTCTGCCCAGAAGGTCATTGGCAATTAGGAATCAACTAACATGGTTCTAGCAGCCTCTATTAATGTTCTATTCTTCCTTTCAGCTACTCCATTTTGTTGTGGTGTTCTAGGTGCACTATACTGTTTTGCAATTCCTTTTGACTCACAGAAGCTGTTTAGGTCATGATTTTTAAACTCAGTTCCATTGTCTGATCTGATCACCTTTACTTTTAAGTTAGATTGATTTTCAATTTTTAGAATAAAGGATTTAATCAACTCAATGTCATCCTTAGTCCTAAGAAATAAACCCATGTAATCCTGGTGAAATCATCAACAATGACTAAACAATATGCTCTTTTTTTCAAACTCAAAACAGAAGTTGGACCAAAAAGATCCATATGAAGAAGATGAAGAGCAGAAGAGATTGAATTTACTTCCTTGGCCTTATGAGAAGTTTTGTGTTGCTTGCCTTTAAGGCAAGCTACACAATGATCATCACATATGAACTCTTTCTATGGTAATCCTCTTACCAAATTGTTTTTGACTAAGGTATTCATAGATTTGAAGTTCACGTGACACATCCTTCTGTGCCAAAGAGCAGACTGTTAGGCACAAAAAGGTCTCAGTCAAACCTGCTCTACATCTTAGGGGGAGACATTTTAATCAAACCTGTTTGATGCACTTGAAGGTATAATTTAAGGCCGGTTTATGCCTTATTGAAACCTGAAAAGTGATTTGCAATATCAGCCCAAAGCTGTTTACCCTGTTGCATTCGTTGCAACAAAGGCAGATTGTCCAAGCTGTTCTGTCTGCTGAACAGGCTGGACATAAACTGTCTACGCTGCTCTGTTCTGCTGAGCAGCTTGGACAGATTCTAAGTGTTCTGTTCTTTGTGAACAGGCTAAACACTTTATGGATTGTGTTTCCAAGTCCTCATGTATTGTTTTTGGCTACAAGATCAGTTTACAAAGTCGAAGATAAAGTGGAAAACAGAAACTGCACAGCCTGCCTATGCTGTTCTGTTACATGAAGACAAACGGATATCTAAAAAGGGTGACAGACCTTTTCTTATATCAAAATGGCCTTAGCAAAAGAGAAAGATGCAAAGTTGACATTCCTCTTTTGGTTAAAGCCTTATGCAACAGTGACAAAAAGAAAAAGACAAAGATTCTGCCATATGAAGACAAATCTGCTTTATCAAAATGTGCAGAAAAGGTGTCTTGTCTTTTTGGAAAGACTTTCCACTATCTCCTCTGTCCAATGAAGAAGCTTCACTGAGATTCTTAGTGAGAGTGTAAAAGGAAGCTTCTAAGGATGGTGAGACATCCAAGAGTGTGAAATCAGATAGTGCATTAAAAGGTGTTTTTCATGCATGCAAGTTTGCTTGAATATAACAGTACGTGTGTCTAAGCTGCTTTTATTCAAGCTGTCCATCTGAGTCTTGTAAAATCAATGAGTGCATCTAAGTGAGTGTAGTCACCGTATCTAGTCTGAGTGTGTCTTAGATTAGTTGAACAACTGTTGTATCTGTCATCTCAGCTTGAACCTTTCAGCAGTCAAGCTTGTTTGTAATTAACACTTGTTGATAATATACACAAACATTGAGAAAAGAGTGTTGAGTTTTTAAATAGCTGTATTCACCCCCCTCTACAGCTTAGAACAATACTCTAGGGAAACTTTTTGGGACCTACAACTGGTATCAGAGCGGTTAGAGTGTGTGTCAACTCTAGATCTCTCATTCTCCCTACTTTCCCGTGGACAACAGTGCTGGAAGTTCCTCCTCTTACTATTACAATGGGTCAATGGCAGAACCCCCCAAGTTCAATCATCAGAACTTCTCTGGTTGGAAGTGCAGAATGATGCTCTATTTAGAGAATCTGGATGTACAACTACCAGAGATAGTAATGGAAGGTCCCTATGTGCCAACTTCTGTTACTACCATTACTCCTACTGTTGAAGGAGCTGCTCCTGAAATCAGGACCTTTGAGAAAGCCAAAGCTCAATGGTCTGATGAAGACAAAAGACTTGTTGCTCTGGATGCAAAAGACAGGAATAACCTGGTTATCTCTCTGCCTGATGATGTGTTCAAACAGGTTGAGAAGATGAAGACTGCAAAGGAGATGTGGAATACTTTGTGTACCGTCTATGATGGTCCCACAATCACACTGGATAACAGGATTAACAATCTTGTTAGACAGTATGAACTCTTCTTTGCAAAACCAAAGGAGTCACTCGCAGAAACCTACACCAGGTTTACTGCTCTTGTTAATGATCTCAAAGCTGTTGGGATCACAAAGGACAGCCTGACTCTGGTGAACAAGTTCTTGGATTTCCTGCCTGAATAGTGGAACTATTTCTCTACCATCTTAAGAAATTCAGGTACCATCAAAGGTATGGATCTTATAAACTTATATGGATCTTTACTGAATGATGAGCAGCCAAGGCAACAGAAAAGAAATGCCTTGGAGATGTCTAAGAGAGGTGCTGCCTTAGTGGCCAGCGTGAGACAACCTGTTGGGCAGGTATGTGATGTGTTCACACAACCTGATCAACAGGCTGATGATGAAAGAGAAGAAATGTCTAATGAGGAAGACAGTGCAGATCTTGCTGAACTTGATGATGAGCAAATGATTGCAATGCTTGTCAAAAGGTTCAACAAGAAAAGGTTTAGAAGAAAAATGCTGCAGGGGAACTCAAATGCTGTCAAAAAGAAGGCATTTGATAAATCTAAGGCTGAGTGCTTCAAATGTGGCAAGACTGGCCATATAGTTGCTGACTGTGTGTCAAAAGCTGTTGGTTAGTCATCCAAACCATTCAAGACTAACAGGGACGATGGCTACAGGGTTAAGTACCTTATGCCATGGCTAAGCTGAAAAAGTTGGAAAACTCAGTGGCTTCCAACAAGCAAAAGGGACTCATGGCTGAGACATGTCATTGGGAGGAGTCTGATTCATCCTCAGATGAATAAGACAACAACTGCCTGATGGCCAACACTGACGTCCCATCAACCAGCAACTTCAAACAGGACTTGGCTGAAGTTGAAGCCTTCAGCAGCATAGAGAACTGGAACCCCACAATGATGTACAAGGTACAAAACTTTATGGCTTACAATTCTGAAGAAAAAGTAAAAATGTTTGAATATATGCTTGTTGATTTAAAAGCTGATGTTGAGAAGCACAATGTTTTACTGTCTGAAATCTCTAAGCTTAAAAATGATCTTGACACAAAATCCAGTAAACTGGACAGCTTCCATAAGTTGGAAACTGAACTTGATGAATTAAAACACATCAACTCCATTTTACTGGTAGAAAAGAGAGAGACAGATGTAAAACATGCAAAGCTTCAAAAGATAGTTGACTCTTGGTGCCAATCTGCACAAAAAGTCAGCCATTATATCAGTCAACAGATCCCAGCACAAATCCAAGCCTATCTTGGAGGGGATCTTGACAAAGCAGCTTCTATTGTTGAGATTAATAATCTGAAAGATGACTTATCCACTCTTAGTGAGCTTCCCAACACTTTCATCCAGAAAGTAAATGGTAAGCTAGTCTCAACAAACAGGTTTGTCAGGCCTCAAAATACTGATAGCTTGTGTGAAAAAGCCCCAAAAGCTGATGATGGAATGTGTTCTCCATCAAATCAGTCTGCTAAGTGCTCTGCTGATTCACACAAGTAGAAGAAAAGAAAACATGCTCAAACTGCAGTCGTGGACACTAAACCTGTTGATAAAACAGGCTCTGGGTCCAAAGCTGATGGTAAGAGACCTGTTAATCCTTTTGATGCTAAATATTTTGAGAAAAAGTTTTCAAAAGGTAAGCAGCCTGCATTCAACAGGGGTAAGTCTCATGTTGAAAGCAAATCTGCTGTGATTTCAAATAAGTTTTTAAATCATAGTGGAAAATTGGTTATAAATGAAGGTAAGTCTTTCAACCAAAAGCAGTGATCATCTTGATAGGCAACATCAATCACATCTCAGTAAGGGCAAAGGCAAAGCCATTGCTCAACCTGAGAAATTTGGGAATAAGTTTCCCAAACCTGTGCAAGGTCAAAAACCAATCAAGCTTCCTCTATTCGACATCTGTCATCCCAAAAAGAGGAAAGAAGAAACAGGCAAAGCTGTTGCTATTGTGCCTTCCACCCAAACTGTTGATTCATCTAAGAATAGTAATAAGTTTGCTAAACCTGTTGACAGAATCAACAAAAACAATTCAGAATATGTTTCTGAAAGTTCTTCTTCCAAAAAGGCTAAAAAGAGAAAATGCTATAAATGTGGGAAGAAGACACACATGGCCAAAGACTGTCCTGAAACTGAGGACATGAGGCCTGTTGACTCTGCTAGTTCCATCATTGCTAAAACAAGCAGTGTTGGAACTTAGACAATAAGAGTGGTATCCAAACTGATACCATTCAAATAGGAAATATTAGTGTGGATATCACTAGCCCATCAACAAATGTTGATGAAGTAGGAGAACTCATCACTATGATGAGTTCCCCTAAAAGTAACTTATGTTTTCCTATGACACTCTAAAGGACAAACAACCATCCCAGGTTTGGTACTTGGACAGTGGCTGCTCAGGACACATGACAGGTTGCAAGGACCTGCTGAGTGATCTCAGGCCTGAAAAAGGGCCAAAAGTCACCTTTGGTGATAATGTATAGGGATCCACAGAAGGATATGGAACTCTTCAAGCTGCTGCTGCAGTGTTCAAAAGGGTAGCCTATGTGGTTGGGCTGAAACATAATCTTGTTAGCATAAGTCAACTGTGTGATGCTGGCTACAAGGTTAACTTTGATGAGCACCTGGGTTACATATTGGATCCCCAAGGCAAAGTTGTGTTGTGTGCTCAACGAAAGAAAGGTGTATATGTTGTGGACATGAAATCTATTGATCCCACAACTGAAACCTGCTTTCTCACAAGAACCAATGCAGACCTTAACTGGTTATGGCACAAAAGGCTGTCACACCTGAACTTCAAGAATATCTACAAACTCTGTAAGAAAGAGTTGGTAACAGGTTTGCCTTCTATAACTTTTGTTAAGGATAAACTCTGCATAGCTTGTGAAAGAGACAAGTAAAGAAAATCATCTTTTAAATCCAAGCATAACTTTTCTATTGATACTCCTCTCTTCTTAATCCACATGGACTTGTTTGGACCAGTCAGTGTCCCAAGTCTAGGAGGAAGAAGATACACTCTAATAATGGTTGATGAGTTCTCCAGGTTTACATGGGTGATCTTTCTGAAGAGCAAAGGAGAGGCTGCTAGAGAAATCATTGGATTTATTAAGAAGATGGAAATGCTAAACTCTGCTCAAGTAAAGCAGCTTAGAAGTGATCATGGTACCTTCATCATTCTGGGCTGAAACTGTCAACACTGCCTGCTTCACCCAAAACAGATCCTTGGTGGTGAAAAGGTTCAACAAGACTCCCTATGAGCTGTTCAAAGGGAGGAGGCCAAACATTAGCTACTTCCATGTGTTTGGATGTCCCTGCTTCATTCTGAATCAAAGGGACCAACTGGAAAAGTTTGAACCCAAAGCTGATGAAGGTGTGTTTGTTGGATATTCTGCTATCTCTAAAGCCTACAGAGTATACAACAAAAAGAGAAAGGTGATAGATGAATCTATCAATGTCACCTTTGAAGAGTCCAGGAGTGCCTCCACCAAAGCTGTTCCTGAATCAGTTTCAGGAGAATTCAGCTTTGATGATCTCATGCATTCCAACAGTGAAGAGAAGGACTCAAAAGCTTCCACTACATCTAGAGTGGAAGCTGCTAACCATGATGGGCATGATGATGATTATATTGATACACATTGTGTGAATAAGTGTACTGACTTAATTACAACTTCATGTCCTGAACCAATCAATGCTGATTTTCTTGGATCCTCTGCTGATATGTTCAACAACGGAGAGTCATTCTCAACAAGAGAACAGGCTCAAGATATCAGTGTGTCTGAAAATCTTGAGAGCCGCTCAACAGGACCTGTTGAAGATGAAAACAACTCAGGAGAATCCTCATTGGAACAAGATCGTAAGTGGATCAGGTGGACCCCAATGATCAAATAATTGGTGACATAAACAAAGGGGTGCAAACAAGATGGGACAGCTTAGGGAACTTCTATATGTTCTCTAGCTTTGTGTCCCTGATAGAGCCAAAGAAAGTGGATGAAGCACTTAAAGATTCCAATTGGATCACTGCCATGCAAGAAGAACTCAATTAGTTTGAGAGAAACAAAGTTTGGAAGCTGGTCTCTGCTCCTAAAGGAAAAACTATAATTGGCACCAAATGGGTTTTCAGGAACAAGATGGATGAGCAAGGTCATGTCATTAGAAATAAGGCAAGCCTAGTTGCTCAAGGCTATAGACAGGAGGAAGGTATAGACTATGATGAAACATTTGCTCCTGTGGCCAGGTTAGAAGCAATTCGTTTGTTTCTAGCCTACGCTGCTCATAAGAGCATGAAGGTATTTCAAATGGATGTGAAGAGTGCATTTTTGAATGGTAAGCTGCAAGAAAAAGTCTATGTTAAGCAGCCTCCAGGTTTTGAAAATGAACATCATCCAGGATTTGTCTATAAGTTGGACAAAGCTCTCTATGGTCTAAAACAATTAGCCCCTAGAGCCCGGTATGACACTCTTACTAATTTCCTTATGAGCAATGGTTATTCCAGAGGTAAAGTGGATACCACACTGTTCATAAAGAAGGTGAAGTCTGATATTATGCTTGTTCCAATTTATGTGGATGACATAATATTTGGTTCTACTAATGAGCAGTTATGCAAGAATTTTTCACTACTCATGAAATCTAAGTATGCAATGAGTATGATGGGAGAACTAACTTTCTTTCTAGGATTACAGGTTAAACAAACCTCAAATGGAATTTTTATAAATCAAAGAAAGTATACTTTTGATCTTTTGAAAAAGTTTAAATTTGATCAAACTTCTCCTATCAAAACCCCAATGGAAACCAATGTAAAGTTGGATGCAGATGTCAGTGGCAAAGCTGTTTCAGTAACAGCTTACAGAGGCATGATTGGGAGCTTGCTGTATTTAACTGCTAGTAGACCTGAAATTATGTTTGCTACCTGTTTATGTGCTAGGTTTCAAGCTGATCCTAAAGAATCACATCTAGCTGCTGTGAAAAGAATCTTCAGATACCTTAAGGGTACACCAGGTTTGGGTCTTTGGTATCCCAAAGACTCAAGCCTTGAGCTAACAGGTTATTCAGATTCTGATTTTGCAGGATGCAGGCTAGATAGGAAAAGCACAACAGGTGGATGTCAACTCCTTGGTGGTAAGTTGATAAGTTGGTGTAGCAAGAAGCAGAACTCAGTTTCCACTTCTACTGCTGAAGCTAAATACATTGCTGCTGGAAGCTGCTGTGGGCAGATTCTATGGATGCAGCATCAGCTTGAAGACTATGGACTTGTATACACGAAAACTCATATTCTGTGTGATAATACAAGTGCCATAGCTATCTCCAACAATCTGGTATTTCATTCCAGAACAAAGCATATTGAGGTCAGACATCACTTCATTAGGGATCACATCCAGAAAGGTAATGTGGAGGTAAGATAATAATTTCCACAGATGAACAGCTTACAGGCATTTTTCACCAAGCCTTTTGATGAAAACAGGTTTAATTATCTTGTCAGCAAGCTAGGCATGTTAAATAAAAGTGACTAAGTGTCTTAAATGTTCTAAGTTATTATATGTCTCACACTGCTCAAGTCTCTCAGAACAGCTTAGGCAGAACAGGCTATGCATGTTCTATACTTAGCCACATTCTGAAAAACTTGAACAGCTTGAGCATATAACAGGCTTGACAATAACAGCTTTCAAGTCAAACCTAGTCTGATGATCAAACTTCTAACCTGCTCACTCTCTCAATCTGTCATACAAGACATTGTCTTGTAACCTGATCAGCTATTGAACACAACCTGTTCTCACATAGCTGAACAGGTTGAATGAACAGCTTGAAGAGTGAACAGCTTGTGATGACTCTGCTCATCGCAGGTTTGACCAACAGCTAGAACATCAGTTTTAATTACCTTTCTTCACAATTAAGTTATTTAATTTTTGTTTTTATTTAACTTAATTACTGCGGATAATGTGTGTTTACGTGTGTTAGTGAATAAAAAGGACCCAAGTAGTCTGACAATCGTTCTGACATGGACAACCGCTCCGTTTTCCGTTAACGAACATTTCAAATCAACCGCCCAAATGTTTCTCTCTCATACCCACTCACATTCAAATCCTATAAATACCCCCTACTGTTGCATCTTCGTCTTCCTCACTACTTCCATAACTTTCAAAGAACCCTAAAAACTCGACTAAGTGTCCAGTACTACAACCTTCACTACTTCTCAAATGGCTCACCGAAATAACCCCTTTCTACCAGTATTTGTTGGTGCTGATGTTCATAAACATTCCTCTGTCATCACAATGCTAACCCTGAAACCCACCAACTACCTTGCTAACCTAACCATCCCCAAAAATTATGTTGGGAAAGGCTATGAAGAAATGGTGAAATTTCTGAAAGTTCACCCCTGAACTATGCCATGATTGCCACTCCTGGTGTCCTGTACCAGGAAATGGTGTATGAGTTCTGGTACACCTGTGCCTACAACCCAGATACCAAAGTCATCAATGGAACAATTCTCAATGGCACTCAAACCATTACTACTGGTCTGCTCAGGGAAGTCCTTCATCTTCCAGTTGCTGAACCCTATGATCAGCCACAGGCTGAGAATGACCAAATGGGCAATCTGCTACGCTTCTATGGTGTAGCAGAACCCAAAGTTGGGGCCACACTGTTTAGGAAGGATTTGTCTCCAACCTACAGTTTTCTATTTGCCTCTGTGGTGATGTGTTTCAGCAGTAAGGTTGGTTCCTTTGACCAACTAAGCCGTGATGAGATTCCTATAGTCCTGCAGCTTGTGGATGGGACTACAATCAACATGGCCAGATGGATTTTCATGAATTTGAGGAATCTGGTGCAGCAGGAGACACGCCCAGCTGCTGTTCGTTATCCCAGATTTTTGAGCCTCATCTTCAAGCACATCTGTGGTGAGCAACTGTATAACTCTCAGCGTTTACTTCGTACTACTGCATTTCTTGTCAGAGGAAATAGAGTTTTCTACACTCCCGTTCTCCCAAATGAGCCTCCTCTATCTACTCCAATGAGGAGGTTGCTAGGAATGGTGGAAGGACCCTCTGCTGTAAGGGTGGATCCAGAAGCTGCTCCCAAAAGAAAAATTCAAATCCATGGTCAAGTTTGTTAAGAGGACCCTGGAAACAACTGAAGCTGGGCCTGTCCACAAGAAGGCCAAAACAGCCAAGTCTAAGTCTGCACCATCAGCCTCTGTGGCTGAGTGGGAGCAGGCTTCTCACCCTGGTTGATTTGTTGAATCTGAAGCCTCTGTGGCTGGTGCCTCTATGGCACCTGAGACTATGGAACATGCCAACTCACCTGTCTCTGACCCAGTCTCAAAACCAGTTCAATTAGATCCCCTCATCTCCTCTCCACAACATCCATCATCCACCTCCTCTCTAAAATCATACCAACGAAAATCCCTGTAAAAAAGAAACCAACAGCCAAAACAACCAAATCCAGCCCCTCTGTTCCCTCTCAATAGGGTTCAGTTGAAACAGAAGCACACCCTGCTGCCTCTCCTATTTTGGGAGAAGGTTCAGCACCCTTGGAGTAGACTTCACTCCAAAAAGAGTCTACCCAGAGTCAGCCTCAGCCCTCTGGTTTCTCCCAACCGGAACCATTTGTACATATGGAGACAGCCACATCAACTATTCCAGCCTCCCAACAGGCTGAGAATATTGAAAGACAAGAGTTCTCTCCACTCCATACTGAGTCCACACAGTCCCCACTTCATACTTCCTCACACCCTGAGTCTGCACAAGGTGCCAAACTTGCTGGATTAGACCATCCAGTGGATCAGCCTCCAACTTCTTCTCCTCATGATGCCGCTGTTCTACACCAAACAGTTGCTGAAGGACCAACCACCCAAGCTGATGAACCTCAGGGATCATACCATCCCTTTGGTGAGGCTGCTCCTATCATGCAAACTCCATCAGAAGGTTTCACCACTGCTGATGTTGAAATGCAAATCCCATCTCCCCATGATGAGGTACCTTTAAACCAATGTGCTGCAGAGGGAACAACCCCTGGCCTTAATGAAGGTGCTGCAACACAAGCAGCATCTGAAAGGCTACCATCCTCTACCCCTTCTCCTGATGAAGCAGCTACAGCCACTGCTGAGGGACCCTTTGACCCTTCCAACCTAGGCCATATTACTTTTGCCCAGGCTATGGAACTTCTATCCAAAGTCCCCCTTCTCTCTCCATCACATCCCCAAACACCTACCTCATCATCATCATCTCATTCATCACCATCCACTCAATCCAAACAATCTACTCATACTCCTCCATCCCCTAAAGATCTGCCTTTGAAGGATCAGCTCTCCTTGCTAACCAACAAAGTTGGCTCTTTAGAAAATTCCATGTCCTCTCTACCCTCTCTAATTTCAGAATCTGTGTCTGAACAGCTCAAAGGATTCTTTGATCTGTTCAAGAATTCCCTCCACTACTCCAACTGACCACTCCTCACAGCTGCTTGCACTTACTGCACAGCTGTAAAATATCTCCACATCCCTCTCCTCAATTCTTTCACACCAACAGGATTCCGTGTCCTCTATGACAGCCATATCCTAACAGCTGTCCACTCTCCTCACTACTTGCACTACTACACTTCCTACCACAATGGCCAGCCTAAACACTCTAATCGTCTCTCTATCAAATTCTGTGTCAGCAAACCTTGCTGATGTGCAAGACTCTCTTGAATTACATCTTGCACAGCTTCAAAGTCTGCTATTCATAGCTTCTGATAGAGAAAACATTCTTAAGCTGACCTCTATTACTGATTCACAATCATCCTCTCTTCAAACCTGTCTTTCCCAACTTGCAGAGGTGAAGGATAATCTGGCTTTCTTAGTGCATAGCGGTTGGTCCCAAGCCTGCTGCCAAAACTGTTGTCAAGCCTGCTGAATTCGTTTCTTCAGGCAGACCAGGTGTTGAAGGTGCTGATCCATCTCCTTCAAAGGGGGAGAAGTTGTCTGCCTCGAAGACTAAGTCTAAGGGGGAGAAAACCTCTTCTCATAAGGAGAAATCAGCATCTACTGGTCAAACAGCAGGTGCATCTGTAACAGGTACATGTCCAGTTGAAGGTGCCCCTCATCAAACTGAAACTGCTCAGCCTACTCAGGTTGGATCTCGAAACCCTGCACAATCTAAGGGGGAGGAATCCATTCCTGAGGACAGGCCAAGCGGCAAAAGGAGGCATCTAATTCTGGAAGAAGAAGAAGAAGAAGAAGAAGAAGAAAAGGAAGATATTCCTGAAGCTGTCCTCACTAAAACAGCCAAAGGAAAGGGAAAAGCAGCTTTTGACCCTGACCGCCAAAAAGCAGCAGAGCTAAAGTTTGACAAAGCCAGGGCTAAGGAAATGGGTCTTCCCATGGAAAAGTATTATGAGTTCAGAGATGAACAACTCAAAGCCCTGGAAAAGATAAGAAAAGAAGAAGCCTCTGCCAAAGCTGCCAGGTCCTTTGCACTTCAAGAGGCAAGCAAAATCAAAATGCCCTCTTTGGATGTGCAATGGAAATTGCTGGAAGCTGCTAAAGAATCAGCTGGTGAAAAGGAAGGTGAACAGGAAAATGGTGCTCTGGTCTCTGTGACCAAATCCAAACAAGCATCCTCTATAAGAGCTCAAATGAACTTTGACAACTTGGCAAGGAAGAAATTTTCTGATGTAGCTGAAAGAAGGCTAGCCAAGGAAGCAATTGTCAAAGCTATCCCCACATCAAGAAAAGGCAAACAGTGGAAACTGCAAATAACCAGAATGGGTGCTACAGGCCCTGAACTGGAATCATATGACTACACTGATGTTGCACAAATGGGGTACAGGGAATGGGTTGAGCTGGCAGTTGCCCTGAGCCAGTCTAAGTCTGAAACGGCTAAGACTATCAGGGCATATGTCAAGAAGCTGATGGAGAGAGTGAAAGACCTTGGCCTGATCCCAAAAGAAGTAAGTGAGTGTGTCTCTGTGACTTACCCCAAAATCAAGGCCAAGAGGAATAGAAAGGATTCTGAGCTGGAGGAACTCCTGATCTTGATTGAACATGGTGATTATGCAATAGAGATCAAAGGAGTTGACCACAGCCTGCCCAGAGGAGTAGAGTTTGAAGAAGGCAAAGTGATTGAAGAACCTGAGCTGGGGGCATATTTTGTGGATCCCCTGACACAGAAGAAATGCTTTCAAAGAGCATCAGATCTTCACAGAGTAGGTCTCAAACAGCTTGTGGCCTTCAGACTTGCAAACTCCTTCAGGAAATCCAGTAAGTGGAGAGCAGCCATCTGGGCTCAGCTCAAAGGATTCTATGAGAGAGGGGAGCTTCAACATCCCAACTTTATGTTTCTCAGAGTTGAAAATCAAGATCTGGAGGAAACAAGAGAGGAGATTGAGAAAATGTTTGAAGGACCGTCACCACTGTCATGAAGTCCACCTACTCTCTGAGTAGGTGAAGAATGGAAGCTGTCCATCTGTTGGACAGGCTTGCCGTTATCTGCTCCCAACATCAACAGTCCAAAATGTTGAATTTTTTTGTACATTAGTTGTACTCAGTTGCATCAGTTGTAACTTTTATAAACATCAGTTGTAATATACATTAGTACATTAGTTGTTCTTCTGTAAAAACATATGTTGTTTATGTAATAAAAAATCAGTATATATAAACTGATCTTTTACTTTACTTTAATGTTGTAATTTTATTTCAGCAAGATGTATTGTAAAATGTATAGTGATTATTGATTAAATCAGCTCAGACTGATTATTGCAAATAGGGGGAGATTGTAAGGCACAAAAAGGCCTCAGTCAAACCTGCTCTACATCTTAGGAGGGAGATTTTTTAATCAAACCTGTTTGATGCACTTGAAGGTATAATTTAAGGCTTGTTTATGCCTTATTGAAACCTGAAAAGTGATTTGCAATATCAGCCCAAAGCTGTTTACCCTGTTGCATTCGTTGCAACAAAGGCAGATTGTCCAAGCTGTTCTGTCTGCTGAACAGGCTGGACATAAACTGTCTACGCTGCTCTGTTCTGCTGAGCAGCTTGGACAGATTCTAAGTGTTCTGTTTTTTGTGAACAGAACCTGTTCTTTGTGAACAGGCTAAACACTTTATGGAATGTGTTTCCAAATCCTCATTTATTGTTTTTTGCCACAAGATCAGTTCACAAAGTCGAAGACAAAGTGGAAAACAGAAACTGCACAGCCTGCCTACGATGTTCTGTTACATGAAGACAAACGGATAACTAAAAAGGGTGACAGACCTTTTCTTATATCAAAATGGTCTTAGCAAAAGAAGAAAGATGCAAAGTTGACATTCTTCTTTTGCTTAAAGCCTTATGCAACAGTGACAAAAAGAAAAAGACAAAGATTCTGCCATATGAAGACAAATCTGCTTTATCAGAATGTGCAGAAAAGGTGTCTTGTCTTTTTGGAAAGACTTCCACTATCTCCTCTGTCCAATGAAGAAGCTTCACTGAGATTCTTAGTGAGAGTATAAAAAGAAGCTTCTAAGGACGGTGAGACATCCAAGAGTGTGAAATCAGATCATGCATTAAAGTGTGTTTTTCATGCATGCAAGTCTGCTTGAATATAACAGTATGTGTGTCTAAGCTGCTCTTATTCAAGCTGTCATCTGAGTCTTGTAAAATCAGTGAGTGCATCTAAGTGACTGTAGTAACTGTATCTAGTCTGAGTGTGTCTTAGATTAGTTGAACAACTGTTGTATCTGTCATCTCAGCTTGAACCTTTCCGCAGTCAAGCTTGTTTGTAATTAACACTTGTTGATAATAATATACACAAACATTGAGAAAAGAGTGTTGAGTTTTTAAATAGTTGTATTCACCCCCCCCCCCTTCTACAGCTTAGAACAATACTCTAGGGAAACCTTTTGGGACCTACACAGACTTATCAGATAATGCTTTGGATATTAAACAGATTAAAGTATTTGCTTTGGATAATTTTTCTGTGTCTAGGCAGTATTCATTGTCCTTTCTTGGTGTTCGTAGTAAAACAAGATTTTCAGGTATTTTAAAATCTTTAGATAGGACAATGCATTCAGAGTCTGTGAACAAAACAACATTTCTTTTGTCACATACTTGAGACACACTCAGTAAATTATACTTCAGCTGTTCAACATACGGTACATCATTAAAAATCATGTTACCTGTTTTGACAGTACCTTTACTTGTTACCTTACCTCCCTTGGAGTTTCCACCAAATGCAATATATCCTCCTTCAAAGCTTTTGAAGTTTGACAAGCACTCAGAATTGCCTGTCATGTGCCTAGAGCAGCCATTGTCCACATGCCATCTTGTCTTATGTTGGTTCATGTGGTTGCCCTGCACAAAGAAAAGCTCAGTTAGTAGTGGAGTACACCCAAACCAAGTTGGTTTTGGGTTGTCCATGTTCATTAACATAACTAAATGTTGTTTGTGTCTTTTTAAACTTAGTGAGATCCACTGGTGGATTCTGTGATGAGTATTTAGTTATGACATGAGGTGTCCAGATGTTCTTTCCAATTTTTTCTTTAAAAGTCTCAGATGATCCACTACCAGTTTTAATATTTGTCTTAGCAGTTGGAACTGGATGATGAATGCTAGCAGCTTCAGATTTTGCACTATCAGTTCCAACTTTTGACTTAACCGTTCCGGCTTTTGTATCAGCAGTTTGAACTGTGTTTTTGCCTTTAACACACCATTCCGTTTTACACTCAATTTAGATTTCATTAAAGCTTGTTTTTTGTGTACAGGCTGCTTTTTGTTGACCTTTACAAACCTGTGGTCAACTGTGTTCTTTGGAACTGGTGTGGCAGGTTTTGAGATCTGTAAAGCCTTTGGTTTATGTGAGACAGCTTGTTTTTGAAACATAATTTGCCTTTCAACAACTGGCTTATACAGACATTGTTTGGCCAAATGGTTTTTCCTGCCACAGTGAAAACATCTTTTGACTGTTTTGATTGGAGAACTAGTTTTGTGTGACCATAACTGATTCTTGTTCCTTTGATTTCCCCTTACCTGCTGTTGTGTGGGAAAATTCTGTACACCATGCTTTTGGCATGTACATACTGGAACATTTTTACCCTTTTTACCTGTCTTGGAAGAGGATGCAGAATTACAGTTAGAAGGTACAGAGACATTTGAAGTATGTTTATATTCACTCATCTTCTCTTTTCCTTTCAAACTGTTAGTTTCTTCCCTCAGGCTTCTAGTTCTAATAGGGTTAGAAACAAGAGTTACTATGGATTTACTCATAGTTTTGGAATTACTCTCTGCTTCTTCACTTTGACTTCCTGCCTTAGAAACTAGTGCATCTTCCAAATCAGGCTCATCCTCAAGGACAGGATCTACAGTCTTCATCTTCTCATCTAAGGGTTCATTCACAAGCCTATCAGCAACTTCACTCATAGGATGAATGTATTTGTTATCATAAGGAGGTGGGGTAGCATTGTATCCTATTCCTTCCTTGGGATTTAGTTGAGATTTCACCCTATCTTTAAGTTGGACTTCCATTAGGTGTTCTAGCTTTTGATTGGCTAACTTGAAGCTGCCCAAGTCTATGCTTATAGATTCTACTTTCTTATGAGCTTCTAACACCTTCTGGTCAGCCTCTTCTAGTTTCTTATTAAGGGTTTCCATTTTCTCTTTTAGTTCCTTTTTCTCCCACTCATGATATGTTCTATCATGTCCCATCTGAATCTCATTATCCTTATAGACATTGATCTGTCTTTCAAGATCCTCTATTGCCTGCATATACTCATACCTCCTCTCTTCCATCTTAGCTAGAGTTTTACACATGCTTTTATTATGATCTCTGTACTTTTTAACTATATTTTTGCATGCTTGGGAGCAGAGTTTAGTATTTACCTCATATGGTAGTTCAGTGGAAGTAACAGTTGTAGTTTCTGCCATAAGAGCTTGATTCTGAAACTCCTCTTCTGTTTGGTCACTCCAGTAAAAAACAGTGTCTTCTTGTGAAACAAGAGCCTGTGAAGATTGTGTGTGACTGGTCTGTTGGGATCTTGGTGGCTGCTGACTTTGTGATCTACACTCTCTAGCAAAGTGTCCAAGTTTGTGACACTTGAAACATTCAACCTTTGATTTGTCAAATACTAGCTTGCCTTCTGATCTAGCCTAAAAGTTTGTTCTGCCAGTCCTTTTAAGAAACCTTTTAGCCCTCATAGTCAACATGGCATGTTGCCACTTTAAGTCCATCTCTTCTAGGTCATCTGGATGTATTTGTTCCAGATCTTCAGAATTAAGAGCAAATAGTCCATCACTTGCAACAAATGCCTCATAATGGACCACAGAAGTGTTGCCATCAGTACCTGTAAAAGAATCACATCAGTTTGATTTATCATTAGGTGCAGATGATAGCAGAGCAGTGTTTTGATTATAAGAAAATGGTTTCTATTTATTGTCTATTTCAGTTTCAAACACTCTCAAACTATTGTAGAGATCATCCAACTCTATTTCATCTAGAGTGTCCTTTGTTCTCCACTGTGCTGCATATACTGTCCATTCTTCACCAAGAGATCTGAGGAATATTCTGTTTACCTCATCTTGATCTAGGCTAACCTTGGCACTCTCCAATTCACCTATCAACTTATTAAACCTGTCAAAGATTTGAGTGAGATTTTCATTATTTCCACCAGAAAATTTTCATACTGCTATTTTAAAAGATCCTTTTGGTTTCTTTTTGTGCTAGCATTGCCAGCAAATCTTTTCTCTAAAGCAAACCATAGAGAATGAGCAGTATAGAATTTTTTAAACTGATGTTGATAAGCATTAGGAATGACTATCTGTAAAATAGTGAGAGCTTTGACTTCATTCATTCTAGTCTTTCTCTCAATCTCAGTTTTTGGAGGTGTTCTTTTTGGTTTGCCTTCAGCATCCAGTTCAGGATCAACTGCATGAGGATTTTCAACAGCTTCCCATAGGGCATAATCAATAAAATTGAATGTGTTGTTGAATCCTGAGTTTCCACATCTTGGACTCAGTGGGTTTGAGCATAGGCACCTTAAGTCCTTGCCCAGATCCACTACTGCTGCCATCAAACTCTATTGCAGAAAAAGATTTAAATATTTAAATATGAAAGTTTCTGACTTTGAAAACAAAGAATAAAAACAAAACAGAACCTATGGCTCTGATACCACTTGTCAAGATCATAAATCACCTAAGATTAACTGGTTTGAATAAATCAGAGTTAAACCAATAATCTTGTTTTGAATCAAAGTCCAATTAAGAAGTTTGCGGAATAACACTTAATTGTTTTTTTAAGAAAACTTTCAGAACAATAAAGTAACAAACAATCAATAAACACAATGAATATCAAAATCTTTATATAACCAATCTCTGATTACAATCACCTCTAATCTGTTTGCATCGAATTACATGAGAAAGACCTAGTCTATCTCTATTTATAGCCTTCTGATTTGTTTCCTTGACAAACTACGATTTCTCTTGAGAGGATTTCTTATGAAGATCTTCGAATCTTGAAATCTTTATCACTTCCTGATTTGTAGCACTTTCTGTTATTTGATTGATGAGCAGCTTGAACTTTAACTCTGCCAGCTTGAACTTTTGAAATAGCAGCTCGAGTTTCTTTAACTAGCAGCTCGAACTTTGTAATTACACAGAAATACTACTAACAGTTTGAGAAATCCTAACTAACAACTTGACATACTTAGGTGCTATTTGTTTTTTAAGAGGTTAAATGTCTGAAGTCTGAAAACCACGTCTGAAATTAAGAGGTGGTCTTAAGATCTGAAATCTAAAATTAGGAGGTGGTTTTAGGATTGTTTGTTTCATAATATAAAACATCTGAAAAATATTACTTTAAAATATTAAATCTAATTGATTATATATTATAATTGATTTATTTATAAAAATAAAATAAAATTATAATAATTAATATGACAAATATTTTTAAATTAGAATTAACTGAACTTATATTTTAATCAATACCTCAAAAAAGATAAATAAAATTACAATAATTAAATTATATATAGTTTTAGGGTTTGTAAACTAAAAATAAAAAAAGAAACCTCTTAATTTTTTTCAGACCCAAACATTCCTCTTAAAATTAAGAGGTAAATTCAGAGGTTTGAACCTCTTAACTCTGAAACTAAACAAACAGTCTTAATTCATTCTAGATCTGAAATTTAGACTTCAGACCCTTTTAAGAGGGTCTGAATGAAAAACAAACAAGGCCTTAGATTATTTCCCAACACTTTTTGTTGATATATTATCATGCATGTATTACTGTATTCTATTGAGAACTGTGTTTTGTAATATGACATTTGAGACACTTGAGCTTTCGAGTTACTAAACCGTACGGCTGGGCAGGGGTCGGGTCGCTCCCGATTCCCTTTTGAGTCCTGAAGGCTGCTTTGTGCCGTCTAGGGATTTGGGTACGTGGATTCGTCCACACGAGTTGAGTACCTAGTTGAGTATCTTGTGGGATCTCATATACTTGTTCAGTAGAGAACGCTAAACGTTGTATTATTGAGCTTACTTTTTATTGAGATTTATAATCGTACACTAACCCTTGCATTCTCACTAGCGTTAGCTGACCCAGTGTGTGTTTTTGTGTGTATCTCAGGTGATCAGGGATCTAGTAGGCCTGCTGGACCCTAGTAGGTTTACTTCGCGTGTTCAAGGAGTTGTTAGCTATCCTCTTTAGAGGTAGTTATATTTTGGGGATTGTGAATTTACATTTACTTCGGATATTGTGTAGTTCGATCAGGGACTTCCGTGACTTGTTGATGTAGTTAAAGTTTTAAATTATCGGGGTTTTTGTGTGATTTGGGAATAGTGTAGGGATTATTATATTATTGCTGATGACATGTTATTTACGTGGCAATTGGGATTAGTTCGAGGGTGTTAAATAAATTGAGCAATATGTTGGGCTAGTTCTAAGCCTAAATTGAGCACTTGATCATACTGGTTATTGAACATACTCATTGCTTATAGTTGCATGCATGTATATTATGTGTGCTTCTAATCTAGCAACTCACTCAACTACATTGACCCCCTTTAGTTGTTAACCCATCTCAGGTAAAGGAAAGCATCACACCTGGCCATCTTGGTAGTGGATTGGACCTTGACTAGCGGCTCCATTGTTTCAGCATATATTTGATAAAGCTTTGGGTGGGGATTTAGTGGACTCTCGTTTTGGTATACGCACGTGAATGAACTTAGCTTTTATTCATGGTTAGGTATTTTGGATGTTTAAAATTTGTAACCACAACTACTTTGATCCATTATCCCCCACACTTTGCTCATTAGTAGGTGACCAAGTGGGAGGTATCATGTTGATGACTTTTGAGTATTGAGAATTTAAATTTGACCACAATTCCGCAAGTATTTATCGTTAATTATTGTTAATTGTTCGTGATGTATAAGTACTTGTGTATATCTTTAATCCTCGTAATGTAGCTAATATGGATAATGATGGATTGTGTTAAAATTTATGATATATAATGGACAAAACTCGTATTGTCTCCATTATTTGTCTTACTTAATTGTGAAATCTTTTCATGTAAGATAATGAATAATTGACATATTTGGAGGAGCATTAAATACAATGACATAATTATCATATTTGGAGGAGTCTTAAATATTTTCAAAGAACGAGAAAGCATGAAATGTAAATTGAATGCCTAAACATAGCCTAAATATGTCTGGTATTAATATGGAATTGGTTAAGATTAAATACAAGCTCAATTGGAGCTTGGTGTTGTCAGTTGGAGTTTTCGGTCGTTCTAGAACTCGATTGGAGTTCGTATGAATTCCATTGAATCATGGAATGTTATAACATGATTCTAATATGTTTAGAAGTGTTAAAGTGATCTTAATATGCTACTTATATGGTTCGTAAAGTCCCTTGTTAATGGTAGAAGCATTGATGGAGGTTGGAAATTAGTTTGGTGTGCATTTATGTCAAAAATGAGCAGGGAGCTGTCTGGTGCAATGGTCGCGGCGCAACCTACCCCCTGGTCGCGCCTTCACCAACATTCTGCCCAATAAAAATTGAGTTTGCTTGGTCGTGGGTCGATGCTTGGGTCTTATACTTGCAATGCACTTCTAAATTAAGTGGATAAAGGGTTTGAGGGCCTTTGATCAATTCCGAAACTCCTAGGGCCTCAATTGGACTTAATGTTTTCGGTTTGATACCCCAATACTCTTATCCCACTCTTAGAAGCTTATATTGTGTTCGAGGGCTTACGGGTACGCGATATGAATGCTTTTAGGTGAATTGAGTCGAAAGGAACTTGATTGCAAGCTTTAGCCATTCTCCGGGCTATTGTGACTTCGTTGGAAGGCTTGGAATCCTATAAACCGATCACTATGAGTTCTAGAATTATTGTTACATAATGTGCATGCATCTCGTTGTTTTACCTCGTTGAATACTTTCTGGAGCTATTTGTTGATATATTGATAGTGGTTGCATATTTGCTTTCATTTCTCATATGAATGATTTATTTGGGCATATGTGAGGCACCTTGGACCTCACCATACTTGATATGCTATCATTTGACCTTACTTGGAGTTGAGCTAATTGTTGATATTTTGATAGTAGATGCATATGTACCCTCAATTCTCACATGTATGATTCTTTGGGCTTATGTGAGGCACGTTGGACCTCACCATAGTTGGTATGCTTTCATTTGACCTCACTTGGATATCCATGGAATATGTTGGGCTAGCTCTAAGCCTAAATTGAGCAATATGTTGGGCTAGCTCTAAGCCTAAATTGAGCAATATGTTGGGCTAGCTCTAAGCCTAAATTGACCATTATGTTGGTCTAGCTCTAAGCCTAAATCGAGCAATATGTTGGGCTAGCTCTAAGCCTAAATCGAGCAAAATGTTGGGCTAGCTCTGAGCCTAAATTGAGCAATATGTTGGGCTAGCTCTAAGCCTAAATTGAGCAATATGTTGGACTAGCTCTAAGTCTAAATTGAGCAAGACGTTGGACTAGCTCTAAGACTAAACTGAGCAAGACGTTGGACTAGCTCTAAGTCTAAATTGAGCAACACTTTGGACTAGCACTAAGCCTAAATTGAGCAATATGTTGGGCTAGCTCTAAGCCTAAAATGAGCACTTGATCATACTGGTTATTGAACATACTCATTGCTTATCGTTGCATGCATGTACATTATGTGTCCTTCTAATCTTGCAACTCACTAACTATGTTGACCCCCTTTAGTTGTTAACCCCTTTCAGGTAAAGGAAAGCATCACACCTAACCACCTTGGAAGTGGATTGGACCTTGACTAGTAGCTCCATTGTTTCTGCATATATTAGATAAAACTTTGTGTGGGGATTTAGTGGACTCCCGTTTTGGTATACGCACGTGAATGAACTTAGCTTTTATTCATGGTTAGGTATTTTGGATGTTTAAAATTTGTAACCACAACTACTTTGATCCATGATCCCCCACACTTTTCTCATTATTACGTGACCAAGTGGGAAGTATCATGTTGATGGCTTTTGAGTATTTAAAATTTAAATTTGACCACAATTCCGCAAGTATATTGTTAATTGTTCGTGAAACATCTATATTAGTTGGAAGGGTGTTTCATTTGGCTCGATCACTCTAAATAACTTAAAAAATGAACATGGAGCATGTTTCTTCCAGAATATCTTCTTTTCTAAGTGATCTTCCAAGAATGGAAGTCTATTACGTTTCTTTATGAAGTCTGCATTTTGCTTTTCAGAAAGATTCAACTTCTTAATCTTCTTCTTTCTTATTTCATCCTCATTCAACAAAGTTAGCATATCATTGATTTCTTTTTGAACTTCTTCTTGAACTGCAAGTCTCAGATGATGCTGACGTTCAGATTCATTGGCCAAAATGTAACTTTTAAATAACTTATCCATCAACTCAACTTCATTTAACACTTTAATTGATTCCGGCACTACAACACCAACCGGCAAATGGATCATACTTTTCCTTAACTGTAACCTTCACCTCAGGCTTTTCAGCCATTGGTGTTGGTATATCATCTCTTAATATTTCCTCGACTAGCTCCTCTTCATCATTTAATCTTTCAGCTCTCACATATTCCTCAGGTAATTCAAATAATTCTAGCTCAGGCACATCAAACACTTTTCCAGCTTCCTCAATCCTGAGTACTTCTTCTTCTTCTTCATTATCTGAATCATTATAATTTTCAAAATTGTAAATTCTGGATTGTATACTCACAGGAACTGGAACATCTTCATAAAGAATCAATTTCAACTCACTCTGAGCATCAACCGGTTTTTCTTTTGAGCCTCCTCTTAACCTGTACCTTCTCCTCCAGTCTCTTTCTCTTTATAAACAACCATTTGTAATTCAGAGTCTCCAAGCTTCCTCCTCTTCTGCCCCCATGAGGAGCATCATCGGAGTCGTCATGATCCTCATGTCTTCTTTTAGGCCTTGAAGCTTGAGACTTACACGATTTCTCAATAATAGATAATATTTCTGATAAAGATCCAAGAGCACTGACAACTGTGTTTTCTAATCACAACATTCTTTCCATCATCTCATCAAACTGCACAAAACAATAGTCCCGCAACTCATTATTCGAAATTTGTGGTTCTTCTTCTTCTGTAACCTCTGCTGGAGCTTTCCCTTTCAACAACCTTTGAATGTTATTCATTTGATTCA
Source organism: Centrapalus pauciflorus (assembly GCA_020465985.1). Classification (NCBI taxonomy): domain Eukaryota; kingdom Viridiplantae; phylum Streptophyta; class Magnoliopsida; order Asterales; family Asteraceae; genus Centrapalus; species Centrapalus pauciflorus. The sequence continues at coordinate 116,228 of JAANYP010000956.1, forward strand.
TCATTTCGGCATACTGAGCGGACATCTGATTTGTTACTCTAGATATAGCTTTATACAATCGTGTTTCGGTCACAAAGGGTAACTTGCTCACACATGGGTCACGTAGACTTCCAGTTGTCACGACAGTTGAACTTGTAAAAAGAACATCTGCGTGGCCTATGTTCAGAGTTGGCATTGATGTATCTCTTGTAAGACTTCCAACTTCTTCATGCGACGGAGCAACGAATGCTTCCAACACAATAGTTGTTGCTACAGGGACACGTAGTCCTTCTGTACTTGTTTTAACACATGAAACCGACTCTAGTGTCCTATCGTGTATTGGTTTTATGACCTGTGGACAAAGAAATGTACAGTGGGGCAGAGTTGTACTTGTTTCAATATCCATAGGATCCAAATGATCCCAGGATAGATTGTGTGCAAAATCCCGGTAAGAATTGAAACATCTCCTTGTTGAGAAGGAGATGAGTGGCTGGTGGGGTGTGCAGTCACCAGTGGGGTACTGGTTTCTTCAATGTCAACTCTCATAGGAGAGCTAACAGCAAATATGGCTACCCGACTGTCTGTGGTTTGGGTCTCCCTCACACTCACTCTCACCATCTCATCAACTTCTTGAACAGATAGACGTTCAGATTGAGATATTTCAACTCTCTCCCTAGAAACATCAATATCATCACCATTACCCTCATCATCATCATCATCATCACCTTCATTTCCTCCTTCTTGAATATTAGACAATGTTCTTTCAGAATCAGAATATTCATCACCTCCCCTCACAACTCCTTCAGCCTCCTCTCTCAACTCAAGGTTACCATGTACATCAACCCCTTGTTTTGTGTACCTGCTCTCCTATAACTCCAGGGGTAGGAATCCTCGGTTGTTGAGGTTCCACAGGAGCATGGTCTATTCGGTACAACCTTACACTCTCCGCGTTAGCATCATCATACTTCAACAAAGATTCAGGTGTCGACATGATATTGGCATTCGGATCGTCCTGAACTTTATGTAGGCTCATCATCACATAGTCTGGGAAATTCTGAGATTCTAATCTCTTTGGAATCTTTTCATTAGCTTTTAATATGCCTCTGATCAAAATTTGAATGAACCTCTGTAGAGGCAAAAACTTCTTGGCTGTATTAGTGGTCTTTGCAAGCACAACTTCTTTCAGGTCCTCCCATATGCACTGAGCGAAGTCATAGTGCTTATTGAATGCCACCCCATGAAATAAACGTAGACAATGCAAGCTCCCTCTGTCTATGCTAGTGTGCTTAGAGGTCATACAACTGTTTATAATTCCAAACAATGTATACCATTCTCCGTTTAGGCCGTTGCGGTGAAACATGGAACTTTTGGTTAATGGTTTGGAATAGCCAAGGCTTATAAGATCTCTACAAAGCTGAACATCAGATACAACATCTTCAAAATTAGCCAACTCTTGAAAGTTGATTGTATCTATGCGTCTCGGTAAAAACAAGTTATGATGCAATCGGGCAAGAGTGATCTTGGCTTTAAACTGGTCAATGGTGATCTTGAAGTGATGATCACCTTCAGCAGGCACAAATTGAATTGTGTGCTAGAACTAATGTAAGTAAATCTGAGGATTGAGGGTTTGTATTTCAAAAGGTAACCGAGAGGGTGACCTTTTAGGATTTCCACAATCACCGGGTGGCTTACTTTTATAGAATTTGGATCAAACCGGTGATTGTTATCAAGTAAGGTTAGACAATGTTTGGGTTTAATGAGTCTAGTTTATGGGATCGGGGATAATGGTGATGGTCTTGTTACAGCATCTGATTTGATTGGTTTTGAAACCAATGTATGATTTGATGAGGAATGAGATTCTGAAGAATTGGAATTATGGGTGGGGTTTCGGAAGCCATTTGTTACATGTAAGAATAACACACATGTTAGATATATCAGGAAAAACAAATTAACTCCTACAGATTAGAGAAATAGAACATCTAACAAGAAATTAGCAAAATATGTATTACATTGTTTAAAGCATCGAGATTCCAGACAATAATATTAAAATATTATTGTTAGGACTCCAAAGTCAATCCTTAAGAGACCAATGTTAATGTAACACATATTTTAAAATTTTATCTCGAAAAATGTGAAATTTCTCTGAAAAATTAAATTTCCCACACTTAGAAAATTTTGAAAAATTTGACCCCAAACTCGATATATATAAGGACAAACTCGAATAGACTTTAACAAACTCTAGTGACACTGAAACAAACTCGGTTGACTTAAGAATAAACCCGGGTAAAGCAGAAGTCAACTCGGGTGAAGTTATGTGAAACTCAGATAAAGTATGAAGTTCCTCGAATGAAGTTACATTAAACTCGAATGACACTTAAAGTTTCTCGGGTGACCTTTCATGAAACTCGGTTGACTCTTAAAGGTTTCTCGGATGACTTATTGTCAAACTCGAATAAAGATTGAAGTTTCTCGAATGTCCCTTTGATCGAGTTGAAACAACTTAGAAAATTGTAAGTCCTTTTTAGTACAAACTCGAATGAAAAATGGAATTTTCTCGGACAACTCTTTGTCCAACTCGATGGAAACTTAAGTTTTGTCGAATGATGTTTCAATCGAGTTTGAGAGTTAAAATGTTCCAAGTCCCAAACCTTTTCAAACTCGATTGAAACTTAAACTTTTCTTGGGTGCTTCTTTGTCAAACTCGATCAAAACTAAAATTTTGTCGATTAACTCTTTGATCGAGTTTGAACAGAAAATTATTCAACGTCCCATTTTTCCTCTGAAAATTTTCAAAAATCATTTCCAGGGACTTTCAAACCTAATACGTGAACTTTTCCTTATAGAAAATTCATTTTAAACAAGTTCCTTTTACTGATGTTGTTCCAAAAATAACATTTTAACCCACAAAAAACCGATTTTCAGTAGGGTTAAGAACTCAAAAAATTTGGAACTTCAAACTCAAATTAAATGTCGTATTATGTGTTATAAGACTTGAAATTTGATTTTCAAGCTTATATGAGCATTGTGAACACATACATTCTATCGATTTCATATTTGATTAACAAATGACAATCTCACATTTACACACACCGACACACATAGTGACAGACACATCCAAACTCGAAACAAAACCAAAACAAAATATATAAAAACAATAACTCAAACCAAATGAAAAACCTACATATATTTTGAAATCTTGAAGTCGACGAAGATTGATTGTGTGTGCGGTTAAATAAAAATCGAAAGAAAGGTTGAGGAAGATGTCCAGTGCACGGATTTTTGAAAAAGTGAATTTGAATTTCAAAATTCAAATTTATACTCCTTTTTTGAAATTTTCAAACCCGGCCCAATTAGAAATCATTTCAACCAATTCTCTCCTTTTTCACTTAAGCCCATTTTCAAAAAAATTTACACACCGAAAAAATAAAATGAATGGAAAAAACTTCAACTAAAAAAATGAACTTAAAATTTTAAGTAACAAAAAAAAAAAATATATTTGCTCCCCCTTGAATTTTGCATTGATGCTCCCCCTCAGATTAACATCATCTTTTAAGCTTGCTCCCCCTTGAATTTTGCATTGATACCCAATTTGTATATCAAAAAGTTAAAGAGTTTTTTATTTAATGCTTTGGTAAACAAATCAGCTAGTTGATATTCAGTTGTTACAAAATATAATTCTACATTACCATTTTCTACATGATCTTTTATAAAATGATACTGAATTTCAATGTGTTTAGTTTTGGAGTGTTCCACCGGATTAGAAGCTATTTCAATTGCGCTTTGTGAATCACAATATATTGGGATATTCTGAGGTGTAAACCCATAGTCACGCAATTAGCTCTTCATCCAGAACACTTGTGAACAGCATGATGATAAAGCAACATACTCAGCTTCTGCTGTTGATAGTGACACACAGTGTTGTTTCTTGGATGACGAGCAGACGAGTTTGTCACCAAGGAATTGAACTGCTCCTGATGTGCTCTTTCTATCCATTTTATCACCTGCATGATCAGCATCAGAAAAGGCAGTCTATGTAAATGATGATTCCCTAGGATACCACAAACCTAAGTTCGGAGTACCCTTCAGATATCTAAAAATTCTTTTGGCAGCAGCCAGGTGTGATTCTTATAGATTTGCCTGATATCTAGCACAGACACACATAGCAAACATAATATCAGGTCTACTCGCAGTTAAGTACATTAATGACCCAATAATTCCTCGATAATTAGTTACATCAACATGTATTCCTGAAATGTCCTCATCGAGTTTTGATTTAGAATTAGGAGCCATAGGTGTTTTCATGGGGGTACTGTTGACCATGTTAAATTTCTTCAACATGTCTTGAATATATTTTGACTGGTTGATAAAAATTTCATCACTCAGTTGTTTAACTTGTAGCCCTAAGAAAAAATTTATTTCTCCCATCATGCTCATCTCAAATTTCTAGGACATTAACTTTTTACAAAATTCAGGATTAGTAGACCTAAATATTATATCATCTACATATATCAGAATAACTATGATATCTGGACCCTCTCGTTTAATGAATAAGGTAGTGTCCACTCTGTCACACCCCGTTACCCCGGTTGGCAACGAAACGTGACGACGCGGAAGCGTGACCATAATCATAATGAACGACCACTATATGGACGTTTTCAAAAATACATTGATTTAACTTCAAATATAAATATTGTTTTACATAATCAAAATACAGCGTAAGTAGTTCTTAAAATACCAAGATTTAAATACACAATTTAGTTTATCCGGAAAGATGCAAGTAAATCTCCGAGTTTGAAAATTATGCGACTCCAAAATTACGGAAGCCTTGGAATACTTCCGATAAATGTGCATGTCTCAGTCTCCTGAAAATACATGCTAAAATACGTCAACAAATTGTTGGTGAGCTCATAGGTTTACGCGAAAAGACCAATTGTATGGACATTATCAGATGAGTTGAATTTATAAAGCATAAATTCCGTGTATGTATTACATAAACCATCATGCAACCGAAGCTTAATTAAATGAGTTTGCCCTGTGCAGTATTCCCATACGTAATACCGTGTGTTGAATATATATGCACCCGCTGTTAGCCGAGCCGAACTAACCCGGATGGGGGACATGACTCCCGATAGATCTATCCACAATATATTCGTGCTTACAAATAAATGCAATCAACGGTTCATGATTTGAGGGCAGATGGATCCAAACATGTAATACATATAAGAAATAAACAGTTTTGATGTCCATATGAAAACAGTGCATGTATTTCCACCCCAATAGATAGTGAAAATAGGGGCTATGAAGACTCACCGAGCTTGTGATGGCAAAATACGCGCAAAAATGCAAGTTTGCGTTGTTTGATGGGTGATGAAACCGGATGTGTTTAACCGAGTCCTAAATGATAATAATGACTTAATATCTCTAATATATGATAATATGTATATTTATAGATTTTTATGTCTTAAATCACCCAACATTACAAGTTTATAAATAAACCCACTTAAAACGTCAAGTTTATATATATATAATTTTCCAGCTTTTCGAAGGTTTTTCGGCCTACTTTAAGGCTGTTTTTTGACCAAGCTCCAAAACGTTTTAGGCTTTGGTTTTCTTGGACATTAAACTACTATATACAAAGATTTTTTAAAGTCAAGAATGGTCATTTTTCGAGATGTTTAGGTTGGGGAAAAAGCTTGTTGAAAACCCTATGTTGGCCATTTTTGAGCTGTCAAACTTTCGGTTTCCCAAATAATTTCTGGAGGTCTTAAACTCCAAAATAAATTATGAAAACTTCCAGATCTATAGTTAAGACATAGATCTAACTTTTGAGACAAGAATCAACTCATTTCGTTAAGTTATGAATTAGTTATGATTTTTCAAAGTCGATATAAATTTTCTGCCGAAAATCCGCAGTTTATAAACTTGAAATAACTTATGATTCTTGTTGTTTATTCAAAGACTATTTGTATACAAGTTATAAAACACATATATATTACTTGTTTTCATAATATTAACACTTTTATGATGTGTTTATATATTTATAAACACATTTGAAGAAAACAACTTAAAAACAAAACTAGAAACTTATAAACTTGAGTTTTTATGAAACTTGTTGTTGTTGGTGATTATATATATTATGCAAGACTTATATAATCATAAATGTATGATGAAATAAGTTAGTATTTACTTACTTTGATGTATTTGGAGAATGAAATTGAGAAGAAGTTGGAACTCTTGCAAGATTTGGACCAAGAAGACTTGAATTTCACCAAGAACACTTGAATGAAAATGTTTGTAGTGGGTGTGTGTGTGGGATCCGGTTTTTAGAGAGAAAAATGAAGAGTTTTGGTGTGAAAATAATGAAAGGGAAGCTCTCTATTTATAGGCAAAGTCTTGGTCTTTCAAATGGAGGTTGAGTGGAGTGTTGGATGAGATGAAAGAAGATGGTGAAAAGGATTTGATTTTGATGGGTTATGGAAGTGTGTATTATAAAAATGAAGTCAAAACCTACTTGTACCTCCCTATGGGCAGATTTTTAGAAGATATTTTGATGTATTTTCATTTTTTTTTTGTATAAATGTATTTAGAATGTATTCTTGTATTTCCATTTTTATGTAAATTCATAAATACTTTTGAATGCATTTGTTTAATGATTTGTTTTAGTCTTGCATCATTAATGTTAAGTAAGTGTATTAATGCATGATTAGTGTTACTAATCTTAATTTAATTATGTACTTAGTTGAATTAATCCTTCATATCGTAAATCGATCAGATTAATTGATTTCCCGATTCATCGCACCGATGAATTTGATTCTAATTGAGTTGAATTTCTTCATGAACCTTGTTAATCATTTTGATTAATTTCTAATGACCACTGATTAGGTTATAATTGGCTATTAAATACTGATTAGGTCGTAGTTGCTAACCTGGTTTAATGCCGGATGTTACAGTTTCCCCCTGTTGAGGGATTTTCGTCCCGAAATTAGCTCGTGTTCTCCACTGCTTGAGTATTTGAGAACAGATGAGGGTATTTTTCCCAGAAATGATCTTCGCATTCCCACGTAAACTCAGGACCTCGCTTAGAGTTCCATCTGACTTTTCTTATCGGGATCCGGCTGTGTTTTAGTTTCTTGACTTCTCGGTGCATTATTTCTACAGGTTGCTCAATGAAGTTCAACTTATCATCTAATTATAGCTCGTCCATCGGTATAACAAGTGTTTCCATCAGCCAGACACTTCTTAAGGTTGGATACATGGAAGGTATTGTGCACGCTGCTAAGCTCTGGTGGCAGCTCTAAACGATAAGCTACTAGTCTAATTCTTTTTAAGACCTTGAATTGTCCAATGTAACGAGGATTCAGTTACCCTTGTTTCCCAAATTGTATCATGCCCTTTCATGGCGAGACTTTCATCGGTACCCTTTCTCCTAATTGGAACTCAAAGGATTTTCTCCTTACGTCTGGATAACTTTTCTGACAATCGCGGGCAACTTTTAGGCGGTTCCGTATCTGTACTATCTTTTCGGTGGCCTCAAGTATGATTTCTAGGCCAATGACTTGACGAACCCTGACTTTGACCCGTCAAAGGGGTGATCCACACTTTTGTCTATACAGTGCCTCAAATGGAGCAACCTTAAAACGTGTGTGATTGTTGTTGTTCGATAGTTCCACTAAGGCAAATGAGTATCCCAAACACTTCCCAAAATCCATCACACAGGCTCTTAACATATGTTCTAGGGTTTGGATGATTCTTTCACTCTGACCATTGGTCAGAGGGTGATATGTGGTACTTGTGTCCAAGTTTGTACCCAAAGCTCGCCGTAACGATTTCAAAAAATCTAGATGTAAATATGCTATCTGAATCCGAAATGATTGAAATGGGCACTCCAGGTTTGGAGACGACGTCCTTTAGGTACGTTTGGACTAGCTTATTAATCCTGTTGTTCTCCTTGATTGGTAGGAATGCGAAAATTTGGTTAGGCGGCCGACTATTACTCATATGGTTTCTGATGTTTGTCTTATCTTTGTAGCATGTTAGGAATTTGTTGACATATGTGGCAATGTCAGCCTTCATGTTAGGCCACCAGTATAGCTCCTTGCGGTTATGATGCATTTTATCGAATCCGGGATGAGTGGCATATCTTGATTTGTATCCTTCATCCATGACTCGCTTTCTTATTCCACCAAAACAGGGTAACCAGACTCTATTCATGAAATATTGATTTTTATTAGCCCTTATCCCAAACTATTTATCCATTCCGTGCAGGGCTTCATTTTTCATGTTTTCCTCCTTAACAGCTTCTATTTGTGCTTCATGAGCTAAGGAAGGAAGGTTTGGTTGAATGGTTATAACTAGGGCTCGTACTCATAACGGCTTAGCTTGCTCCTTTCGACTCTGAGTGTCTGCAACCACATTAGCTTTCCTCAGGTGATAACGAATTTCACAGTTGCAATCACTTATTAGCTCAATCCAATGGTATTACCTCATATCCGACTCTTTCTGGTTCAAGATGTGTTGGAGGTTCTTATAGTCTGTGAGTGTAGTACACTTCTTACCGTACAACTAATGTCTCCAAGTCTTAAGGATAAAGACTACTGCTCCAAGATCTAGATCATGCGTTGTGTAATTCACCTAGTGAACTTTAAGTTTTCATAAAATATAAGCTATGACCCTATCTTTCTATATCAACCCATTGTGTGAAGCGTCACAGTAATCTAAAAATTTCTTGCTTTTCTTGGATAAAATAAGCGCGCTGCACATTTTATGCTTTAATAACTGATATGATGTCTCCTGATCCTCGCCCCAATCATACTTAATGTCTTTTCGGGTCAGTTTTGTTAGAGCTCTGGTGATCTTTGAGAAATTTTTGATAATTGCTTTTAATAAGTGGCAAGTCTTAAGGACTGTCGTATCTTTATGGGGGTTCTAAGAGTTGAGCAATTCCTGATAGCCTCGATCTTTGCGGGGTCGACTTGGATTCCTTTACTATTGATCATGTGACCGAGGAATTTCACCTCTCTTATCTAAAGGTCAAACTTAAAAAGCTTGGCATATAGTTGTTCTTTCTTCAACAACTCTAGAATCAGTCTTAAATGTTTGCTCGTGCTCCTCCTTGTTTCGTGAGTAGATTAAAAAGTCATTCATGAATACAATCACGAATTTTTCTAGATAAGGTTTGCACACCCGATGAGGTCCATGAGTACCGTTGGGGCACTGGTTAATCCAAACGGCATTAATAGGAATTTCTGATGACCGAAACAGAATCTGAAGGCTGTCTTTGGAATATCTTTCTTGCGCTCTAACCTGATGATAACCAGGCCTTAGGTCGATCTTCGAATAGAAGCTTAATTCTTGGAGTTTGGTCAAACAAGTTATTGATCCTTCTGAGCGGGTATCGGTTCCTTTAGTTTATTTAGCTCTTGGTAATTGATGCACATTCTGATGGTTCTATCCTTCTTCTTTATGAACAAAACTGGAGCTCCTCCAAAGCGAGGAACTCGGTTTGATAAACCCTTTATCTAAGAGCTCCTACAGTTGGTTGGACGATTGTTACACTATTGATAGGGCTAATCGACATGGTGCTCGAGCCACTGGTACCGCACCTGATACTAGGCCGATTTTTGAATTTGACTTGCCTCGATGTTGCGTGTTCAGGTAAGTGTTCTGGAAAAACTTTGGGGTAACCATAAATAATAAGAATATTTTCGAGCCGCTTTTCCTTTGGCTCCCTCTCTGTCAACACTTCAGGGTCCTAATGCTAGGGATGATGCTTACTTTGGTATATATTTCTTGTTTTGCCTTGAACAGTAAGCACCTTCTTATTGACTAAATGTATATGAACCGTGTTCTTGTTGCACACTATTTCCGCACGATTTTTCGATAGTCAATCCATGCCTATGACCACGTAAACACTTCCCAGTTTGACGGGTATCAAGTCTGTTACAAAGAATCGGCCAACTAATTCTAAGGAGCATCCTCGACTTATATTATTTGTCTTAAGCGTCTCACTGTCATCAACATCAATAGCATAAGTGGCACTTAATGGTGTAAGAATGGAATTTATCTGCTTAGTGAAGTTAGTGGATATGAAGCTCCTATCAGCACCAGTATCAAATAGTAGAAATGCATAAGTGGTATCTAATGGGATAAGAGGATAAGTCTATGGGTTTGAAATTTCTTAGGTAGATTGTCGTACTACATATCCTCATGCACATAGTTATAGATAAAACTTAGTTCTTCATCAATATGCTTGATACCTAATCTTTGTACAGGATATGGTCGGGATATCCTGATAAATTTTTAAGCCTTACATACCCTAAGATATATCAGATAGTAAAGCCTAGAGAAATACTATAAAGAGATGCCTCCGGGGTTTCCTCGTACTCCAGAGCGTTAAGTCGTTGGGTTAGTTCTGCACTGCGGGCTTTGTGCTCTGCTAGGCGCTTTCACAATTCGTTGATTCCGTCTTGTTGAATCGCCTTGGTATTCTGGTTGGCCCAAGGTTTATTGGTGGTTTGAATTGTCTCCAGCTTAATCCTTGCAAAGATCTCACCGATCTCTTGGTGGATTTTGTCGAAATTGGGGGTCGTGTCAGGCGGCCCTTGCCACCAACAGAGGCATCGTTTGTTACGTAGGTTTCTTGGTAAGTGTTGGCACTTGAGAGGAAGATGGTGTTCCGACTTCAAACTGGCTTTGGATCCCTTCCTCGTTTCTCCACTCTTGGAGAGTGTGAGGCATCCATCCCCACTGTCTTATGGTTGCCCGTCGCTACTGTGGCGGGCTTGGCTGATGGCCAGGTACCAGGATAGACTCTCGTTGTGCTAGTCACGGTAGCGACTAGGCTTGGCTGATGGGCAGGTGAATTTTTTTTTTCAATCGTCCATTGGGATGGTTTCTAAATAAGGTGTAGGATGGAATACAGGGTGGTGATGGTAGAGCACTTTGTGCTGCAGGGCCACAGTTGCCCCCCTCTTGTTCTGACGGGTCCTCTACCTCGTCATTGATTGGGTTTGGGTGGGTCTCCGATCCAAAGTACATCTTAGTGTCACCTTAACTTCCTTGTTCCATGGGTGAGAGTTCATCCTCAGGGTCAAAGAGGATAATAACTGTATTGTTTGACATGTTTCTGTCACTAGGGTCCATACATATGTGTTCACAGTTCTTGAAGAAAGTTTAGTTTTTGTAACAGTTATAGTCTAGGTACTAAATCAACCTAGTTCACTATAACTATGGCTCTGATACCAATCTGTCACACCCCGTTACCCCGGTTGGCAATGAAACGTGACGTCGCGGAAGCGTAACCATAATCATAATGAACGACCACTATATGGACGTTTTCAAAAATACATTGATTTAACTTCAAATATAAATATTGTTTTACATAATCAAAATACAGCGTAAGTAGTTCTTAAAATACCAAGATTTAAATACACAATTTAGTTTATCCGGAAAGATGCAAGTAAATCTCCGAGTTTGAAAATGATGCGACTCCAAATTGAACAGAAGCCTTGGAATACTTCCGATAAATGTGCATGTCTCAGTCTCCTGAAAATACATGCTAAAATACGTCAACAAATTGTTGGTGAGCTCATAGGTTTACGCGAAAAGACCAATTGTATGGACATTATCAGATGAGTTGAATTTATAAAGCATAAATTCCGTGTATGTATTACATAAACCATCATGCAACCGAAGCTTAATTAAATGAGTTTGCCCTGTGCAGTATTCCCATACGTAATACCGTGTGTTGAATATATATGCACCCGCTGTTAGCCGAGCCGAACTAACCCGGATGGGGGACATGACTCCCGATAGATCTATCCACAATATATTCGTGCTTACAAATAAATGCAATCAACGGTTCATGATTTGAGGGCTGATGGATCCAAACATGTAATACATATAAGAAATAAACAGTTTTGATGTCCATATGAAAACAGTGCATGTATTTCCACCCCAATAGATAGTGAAAATAGGGGCTATGAAGACTCACCGAGCTTGTGATGGCAAAATACGCGCAAAAATGCAAGTTTGCGTTGTTTGATGGGTGATGAAACCGGATGTGTTTAACCGAGTCCTAAATGATAATAATGACTTAATATCTCTAATATATGATAATATGTATATTTATAGATTTTTATGTCTTAAATCACCCAACATTACAAGTTTATAAATAAACCCACTTAAAACGTCAAGTTTATATATATATAATTTTCCAGCTTTTCGAAGGTTTTTCGGCCTACTTTAAGGCTGTTTTTTGACCAAGCTCCAAAACGTTTTAGGCTTTGGTTTTCTTGGACATTAAACTACTATATACAAAGATTTTTTAAAGTCAAGAATGGTCATTTTTCGAGATGTTTAGGTTGGGGAAAAAGCTTGTTGAAAACCCTATGTTGGCCATTTTTGAGCTGTCAAACTTTCGGTTTCCCAAATAATTTCTGGAGGTCTTAAACTCCAAAATAAATTATGAAAACTTCCAGATCTATAGTTAAGACATAGATCTAACTTTTGAGACAAGAATCAACTCATTTCGTTAAGTTATGAATTAGTTATGATTTTTCAAAGGATATAAATTTTCTGCCGAAAATCCGCAGTTTATAAACTTGAAATAACTTATGATTCTTGTTGTTTATTCAAAGACTATTTGTATACAAGTTATAAAATACATATATATTACTTGTTTTCATAATATTAACACTTTTATGATGTGCTTATATATTTATAAACACATTTGAAGAAAACAACTTAAAAACAAAACTAGAAACTTATAAACTTGAGTTTTTATGAAACTTGTTGTTGTTGGTGATTATATATATTATGCAAGACTTATATAATCATAAATGTATGATGAAATAAGTTAGTATTTACTTACTTTGATGTATTTGGAGAATGAAATTGAGAAGAAGTTGGAACTCTTGCAAGATTTGGACCAAGAAGACTTGAATTTCACCAAGAACACTTGAATGAAAATGTTTGTAGTGGGTGTGTGTGTGGGATCCGGTTTTTAGAGAGAAAAATGAAGAGTTTTGGTGTGAAAATAATAAAAGGGAAGCTCTGTACTTATAGGCAAAGTCTTGGTCTTTCAAATGGAGGTTGAGTGGAGTGTTTGGATGAGATGAAAGAAGATGGTGAAAAGGATTTGATTTTGATGGGTTATGGAAGTGTGTATTATAAAAATGAAGTCAAAACCTACTTGTACCTCCCTATGGGAAGATTTTTAGAAGATATTTTGATGTATTTTCATTTTTTTGTATAAATGTATTTAGAATGTATACTTGTATTTCCCTTTTTATGTAAATTCATAAATACTTTTGAATGCATTTGTTTAATGATTTGTTTTAGTCTTGCATCATTAATGTTAAGTAAGTGTATTAATGCATGATTAGTGTTACTAATCTTAATTTAATTATGTACTTAGTTGAATTAATCCTTCATATCGTAAATCGATCAGATTAATTGATTTCCCGATTCATCGCACCGATGAATTTGATTCTAATTGAGTTGAATTTCTTCATGAACCTTGTTAAGCACTTTGATTAATTTCTAATGACCACTGATTAGGTTATAATTGGCTATTAAATACTGATTAGGTCGTAGTTGTTTACCTGGTTTAATGCCGGATGTTACAACTGCACCTTTGTTGAAGCCACATTTTAAAAGATAATTTGATAAGGCATCATACCAAGCTCTTAATGCTTGTTTAAGGTCTTGATTGTTGTTGTTTGCTTGACGATTTCTGTAACACCATGCTTTCTAATTTATGCATTTAAGTGGCAATTTGCTTTCGATGATGTAATTTGCGAATCTAAAGAAGTTAATTGCCAAATAATGCATATTAAGTAATAAAAAATATTTAATCAAGTTAAATATATGTTAAGAATTATTATAAAGCACCAATTTAAAAGAAAGTACAAATGAAACGTTAGTGGCTAAAATGTGAGAAAGGAAACTTGTGTTAAAATAAATACCCATTTTGAGATGTAAATACTCATTTCACCTAACAAAAGAAATTAGACAAACTCTCTGCTCCCTCTCCTTCATCAAGTACAATTCTTCATCTCCAACCTCAAGAATCACAAATTGTGCAAATAAATTCAAGAATCAAGCAATAATCAAGCATCAAAGCAACAATCTACAAGTTTCTTGAGGTAATTTCAAACTTTAAAACTCTAATGTATGTGTTTTGTGGGTTACGACCTTGGTGGCCAAAACCAAACCAAGGTTCTAGCAAAACGTCAAATTGATGTTTTAACCTTGTAGAAAATGTAAAACCAAGCATATATAAGCCATCGTATAGTGATCATTTACATTCTCGAATGAGAAGAGTTGGCCACCGAAACATTGAAAGCGAAACGAAAAAAAGTGCAAGTGTGCATGTATGTTGCATGGATACCGAGAAGTACTGAAACCATGGAGGTTTCGGTAAAGATTAAAGGTACCGAGACCTAATATATATACCGAAACTCCTTGACAAATACTGCTACCGAGAACCAACTAGAAGTACCAAAACCATTAGGTTTCGGTAATGATGAATACCGAAACCTTTTTTTAATTTTTGACTACCGACACCTTTTGATAACATGAAACCTACATAAACTAATTAGTGAAACAGTCACAACAACCATGTTTATCTCTTTGATTTTTGTATCTTGGATATATATATATATATATATATATATATATATATATATATATATATATATATATATATATATATATATATATATATAGAATATGGTTCGTGTGAGTACCTAAAAAATGCAGAGTACCGTGAGTACTTGTGAACACACGGGTTTAAGATGTGAACATGCTTCGAAAAAAAAAAAAATTTTAATTTTTTTTCATATTCATTTAGATACAAATAATATAAACATATTTGTAAAAGAATTACACGCATTCACACTTCGTAGCCTCTTAAAAGTCATGTGAACGTGGAAAAATTCATGTGAACATGCTTAGCTGTGAACATACGTTCACAACAGTGCAGTTCATGTGAACTTGCACGTTTCACATAGTTATAGTGTGTGTTTATGTGTGATTTTTTGCACGTAGTCTTATATTATTAATTTAAACATGATTATGAAAAAAAATTTCAAAAAAAATAATTTTAAGCGAGGTACCTCCGGTACTCCGCAAAACTAGTGGTACTCATTTGAACCCAAATCTATATATATATATATATATATATATATATATAGAATCAGGTTCATCAGCGTACCTATGAGATTCCAGCGTACCCTAATGTGAATGATCATTCACATATATTTTTTTTGAATAGACATGTATAAGACAACATTATAAGACTTTTTTTCAAAAGGAGCAACATCATAAATCTTGTGAATGGTAAGAAAAGATCATGTGAATGGTCATTCACACCATTCACATAGTGTGAAATGACCATTCACATGGATGACCATTCACATAAATATGCATTGAGCATTCACATAATTTTTAAGGACACAGAAAGTGTGAATGTATGTGAAATTCATATATCATGTGTATAACATTAATTTAAACATGGTTATGAGAAAAAAAATTTATAAAAAGTTTTTTAAGGTTGGTACCTTCGGGTGCACTTGATTTCGAGAGGTACCTTTTTGAACCTGAATCTATATATATATATATGCTGTGATGTATATGTTTATCTCATGGGTGTGTGTAGTAGAACCGACGAAACAGTACTATATATATATATATATATATATATATATATATATATATATATATATATATATATATATATATATATATATATATATATATATGGAGTGAGGTTCAATGGAAAACCAATATGCAACGGAAAACCTTGGAAAACCAAACTGCATCACAATATCATTAAGGATAATTTTGGAAAAGTATAATATATTTATTTTGTAAAACAAAATTCAAAATTAAAAAGAAAAAAATCAATTTCAAAACAAAATTGATTCCTTAAATCATGGACACTCTTTAAATTATGGATCACTAACTACCATTTCCAAATTTCAAAATACATTCCTTCCAAATTTTAAAGAATTCAGGCGTAGGTAGGTGATGCCTAAGGAATGGAAGATCATCACATGCCATCACAAAACTCTATTGTGCATATGTGTGTATGATGATGATGACTAGACGTACATACACACATTAGTGAATGATGCTTTGAATGATTAATAAGAGAAACATACAGGTATGCACCATCTTCGAGTTAATAATTGTTTCTGATGCATCGTCGTAACAAGATCAAAATGATGATTTTTATTACGATGAATATGGTGATGCATCATCGTTGAAGGTTAATTTTGTTTGATTTTCTAATACATTGGATTCTTATTGAATATTAATGTGTGTTTTGGATTTCTAATACATTATTTGTTTTGAAAGATGTATATGATTATTTTAGATTCATCATCATTTTGGAAGATGAAGATGATGGTTTTTGTTGAAGATGAAGATTTTTGGGATGCATCATTGTTTTGAAAGACGAAGATGATGATTTCTGATGCATCGTGTTTTCAAAGACGGATATAATGATTTTTTGGAAGACGGTGATTTCTGATGGATCGTTGTTTTGGAAGACGAAGATGATAAATTTTTTAAAGATGATTATTTCTTTTTGATATTGTAAAAATTGGATGTAGATTTATTTTTAAATTTAGAATTATGTATAAATTATGGATCTTTTAAATCTTAATATAAAAATAATGAAAATTAAATTTTGTAAAAGATATTATATACCCAAAATACCCTTATGCGTTTACTTTTAAGTGCATCATGATGCATTAATCTAAAGACACATATGCATCTAATCTAATGGCTACGATTGGTTTATAGAGGTTTTCTGATGCATAGAGGTTTTCCATTGAACCCACCCCTATATACACACACACACACACACACACACACATAAATATGTATATATCTTATTTGTGTGTATGTGCAACGTAGATATATATAAATATATATACATATATAAGTTTGATGGACCACAATTAAGTGGTCATTGGTCAAACTTAATTGTCGTTAAAAACTACAAAACACTTAGCAATAATTTATGTTCAAAGCCCTTATAAATTATAAGCAAGTTTGATTGATTTGCTATATACTCTGTAATGAAAATTACAGACACTTTGTTGCACGTCAGATATTAAATTAAAGCGTATAAATTCGGTTATGAGTCAAAGTTATGTGCCGGAGTGTATGAAAGCCTATTTAAAGCGTCAAAGTGTTCAGAAACAGAGCAAAGCTATATTGAGCCAAAAAGTTATATTTAAAGCTTAGATAAGCCAGTGCAAGCGTTTCAGAGTATCATAAAGCCATAAATATTAGTGTAAACATTTTACAGTACTGCGAGTAACAGTTATTCATGTTTACATGTATTTTATGTAATTGAGACTACTTTGCTTACTGAGCTACAGGCGGTGCCTTGCTTAGCCAGATCTCACTCTGATCTATTAATATGCATAAGTTTACTAATATCTGCTTATCTTTCAGCATATTATACAGCAAGACTTGTTTAAGCGTTTCTTTGTGCATTTCATAAGCATTATACATTACTGCAAACAACTCTGATGCTCACCACTATCCAAGAATTTATGCGGGTAGCTAGCCCCGTATCACCGACTGATCATCGGAAGCGGTGACCCTAGTGGTAGCATTTCCTTTTCAGCGTGCAATGTCTCAATTTGTGCAAGCATTCATTCTGGTATAAGCATTTACAAGCAAGCAAACATGATATTTGAGCAGCCTTTATAGGCATAACTATTTTAGCCACATATCTTAAATGCATCATGAATTTCTGTTAACTCACTAAGCAACTAGCTTACAGCTGCTACTCACAAATCTTACAGGCAAAGGTAAAGAGCAAGCTGGACCATTTGCTTAGGTCTATTTTCTGATCAACCCAGAGGACTTTAGCTCACTATTCAGCTTGTGATATAGCTTTGTTATGCTTTGGGATTTGGGTAGCCGCTTTTATTATTATTGTGATGTAATAGCACTTAGTATTGTAACATTGTAGCACGTGTAGTGCATGATTTATTGTAATGCTTTATTTAGATTTATACAAGCTCTAGACTTAATGTGATGATTATGGCTATTGTTATTTATTCATGGGGATTATGTAAGCATGCTTAAAGTAAGGATGTGACAATTTCTATCAATCTTCTCCGGGATATTAAGCTTCAATAGGTTGAAGAAAATTACATGTGAATCTTCTTGAGATGTTTGAACGAATATGTTAAATGAATCCCTTAACTATTAAATCTATAACAGTAATCATTTGATTCACAAACATGCATCGCATCAAAATAATTAACTAAATTGTGATATGTAGCAATTGATTTTATTAAAATTGACATCTTAAAACTTAAATAGCAAATAGCAACATTAAGGCCTAATTAACAAATCAAGGTGTTACGGTATGAGATATTGTCTCGTAAGAATTAATACTATTCACTCTAAATTTGTTTCTTTTGGATAATAAAAGATGGTTGTTGTTATTAGAAAAAAAAGTCAAAGATAGTTACTATAATTTGCAATTAACCCTTTATAATTATATGATTATCGACTTAATTACTGCAGTCTTTCTCCGGCGTCGTTGACACCGCTGCAATATGGGCTCAATCGATTGGGGTTTGGTTCGGTTCAATCACTTCACCGGTGAGCTCGTTTTTATATGCAGCAAGAACGATTAGGGTTTGTGTTTTCCTTCTATCACTTCATCAGTGTTTGTGTTTTCTTGTCCTTGGATTGGATTGGGAATTCGATAACGATTTGCAGCAAGAACGTCTGGGTTTTCTTGTTCTTCAAATGGTTTTTTTCGTTGAATCGATTTATGTTTCTGAATCGATTTTCAGATTTAGGTTTTCGAATTCAGATTCAGCTTTAGGTTTCTTGATCATTTCGGTTTTTAGATCCAGATTCTGGTTCGCATGGTCCATTTTAGAAAGCATGCTGCGTCACCTTAGGCCTCGTGAGACTGCTAAATGAAATTTAAATGAATTAAAATTTAGCTTTGTTAAGCAGAATTTCAGGTCGGAGTTTGAGTCCCAATGTGGATGTAAGGTGTAGATATAGGGATAGAATTCAGAGGGAGTGTGTGTTTAGGCTTTCGAAAAAATAATGTCTATTTGTTGAGGCATTGGCTAAAGGTATATGTTGTGAAATGTTAGGAATGTAAATTTTATAACAAATAGTTAGGAATGATGAAACCGTAGATTTTGATGGTGTACCACAAGGTGTGTGGGTGGATGGGACTGGTGTGGGTGTTGAGGACTAGAGGGGGGATGGTTTCATCAACAAAATCATTGCCAACGACTACAGTTTTATCTCAATTTTATTACAAATAGCTAGGAATGTGGAATTCATTCCATCGTAGATTTTGGTGACGAATAGGGTGTAACGCAGGGTGTGTGGGTGGGGACTGGTGTGGGGGTTGAGGACTTGAGGTGGAACAGTTTCATCAACAAAATCATTGCCAACGACTGCAGCTTTGTCTTTCTCTCTCTTTTCTTCGAAAGTGATCATCCGCTTTGTCGTCAACTCATTGTCTTTAAGTCCTGCTTTTTCTGTTTCTGTAAAACTGACGCTTTGTTTGTTGCTGGAACACCACACCTACTTGTTCATTTCCAAGTGATCAGATAAATCAAAATGAATCCCTGTTCATTCCTGTTTTCAAAACATCACGTTTGATCTTAACATTCAGGATATCTCGACAAAATGTCACATCTAAAAGAGTCGCAGCACCTCTACATACCCTTGAAAGACATAGAAACAGCTACCAAACACTTCAAAGAGTGTATCGGAAAAGGTGGATTTGGTCGGGTGTACAAAGGGGAACTCCTCATTTCAGAAACACAAACCACAATTGCTGTAAAGAGGTTAAATGAGAATCTTGGACAAGGGTTAAAGGAGTTTTTGACAGAGATTCAGTTGCTCTGTGGTCAAAAGCATCCAAACCTAATCTCTCTTCTCGGTTTTTGCGACGAGGGAAACGAGAGGATTATCGTTTATGAGTATGCAGAGCGTGGAAGTTTGGATCGATATATAAGGCATAGCAATACCACTCATACTCTTGCATGGCTTGAAAGACTCAAAATATGTGTCGGCGCAGCTCGTGGGTTGGAATTTCTCCACAATCATGTTGGAAAGCATCAAACCATAATCCATCGAGATGTAAAAAGCGCAAATATTTTGATAGATCACAATTGGGTTGCTAAGATTTCTGATCTTGGAATGTCCAAATTAAGTTTAGCAGGTTTGAATAGAAGCGCGGTTATTTCCCATGCTTGTGGCACACCAGGCTATTGTGAACCAGAATACATTATCAGTGGCATCGTGAAGAAAGAATCAGATGTATATTCTTTTGGTATGGTATTATTTGAAGTTTTGTGTGGGAGGCTGTGCAGTGTGATAGATGATGATGGCTTCGTGTTATCAGCCAAATTGGTTAGAGACTACTACCAAAAGAATAAATTGGATGAGATTGTTGATCCTGGCTTAACAAATCAAACGAGTCCAGATTCCCTTAAGAAATTTGCAGCAATTGCATATGGATGCTTGTTGGATGATCGGGAGCAACGATATCCCATGAATCTTGTGGTGAAGGAGCTTGAAGAATTGGTGAAATTCCATGTAAGTTTCATGCATACTTTTAATGAAGATAATGGATCACACAAATAATCAAACAGTGGTAATCCTAGCCGTCTTGGTGCTAATTTCAGGAGCTAGAATCAAAGCAAACTGAAGCTTCTTCTTCCGTAGCAAATCAGAAGGCAAACGCAAGCAATTCTAATTCTAAAAGGAAGAATAATAGAGGCTCCTTGAAGAAACAAGCATTGAAGAACCAGATGTTGTTTTCTAGTGATCTCAAGAATAATGAAAGCAGTGACATTGTATCAGAAAGCCCACCTAGTAATTCAGTTGGGTTTTTCTTCGGTTCGATACCTCCGGATTATCATGTGTAAGGCTCCATTTGTTTGCATTAAGACCCCCTTAAATAGGTCTGAAACTTGAATTTCAGATCTAAATTTACTTTGAACTGTTTGTTTGCATTCAGTGTTAAGATGTTTGTACATCTAAAATTCCCTCTCAAATTTTAAGAGGGAGAGAGTAGTCGGAAGTCAAATTAAGAGCCTGCTAATTTTAGATCTTTAGGTCACACATGGTTTTTAGACTTCAGACATTTAAGCTATTATAAAGTAAACAACGCATAAGTTTCACTTTAGACTTAATTATTTCCAGTTAATTCTGGTTTATTAGTTGATGATTTGTATGCATGCAGTCCTGCTAGAACCTCTGGACTCGTAGGGCAGTAAATGAGCTAAACAAATTGTTGCAATTTGTTGTCTCATTGAAAAACTTCTTGTGTTCATGTTTCTTAAGAAAATAAGTGTGTTTGTGTACGTTAAGATGGTAAGTTAACACGAGCGTACACGTGTCTCAACAGTGTTCGGGTACATGTTAGGAATATACAAGTGAACCCATAAACGAAAAGAAAATTGTGTTCATGTCGTCCTGCTAAAGAGTTCACAAATGGTTCACTTAACGATCTAGGTGAGAACAGATGATGTAAAGCGTTAAGAGCACAATGATTAATCCTTATCATCAGTGCACGAGGCAACTAATGTTTTTCTTACCATCAATTCAGAAACCTAAATCAATTCATGTAAAAGCTTAAGAGCAAAGTTATCAATCCCCATTATGAGTGCATGAGGGGCCTAATGTTTTTCTTACCATCTTTTATAGATTGAGGTCTTCAAAGCTTGGTAGTCCACCTGTCGGTACCCTACCAAAGCCATTTCCGCCTTTCCAGCACCACCCTAGTCATCAGCTTCTAGAAGAAAATGGATTCAAGGAGCAAAAGTGGGTAGTGAGTTCCTGTTTGTTTATGCCCATAGACATGAATCAATGAGCTGACTGGTTTTACATATGTAGGTATGTTAAGTATCGCAGTAGATGCCTAAGCGATCGGAAGGAATGTGGGATTGGATGCAGTGAGGTACATTGTTTATATCATCATAGAGTTAACTGTCCTATTTGCATACATATTTGAATCTTATCCTACTCATGTATATTTTTATCTTGTTGCAAAGGGTTATTTCATTTTCAGGTAACCAACTACTGAAAACTTTCATTTTTGTTCCTCATAGTTGTTTTTAATTGCCTGTGTCCTTGAATTATTTTTATTTGTCTTATTTCCCTGTTAGCTTTTGTTGCATTTTGCATAAAATGGTTACATTTTTAGTTCCATGTTTTTGTTTCATTATCGTCGGCTTTTATAATAATGGACACAACAATAGAACAAAGAAAGGAGTAAGTGCTTATTTATGCAATATGTTTCATATTTTTTAAAAATTTAGGCAACCAAGATAATTGACGTAATTTATGCAATCACGTTTTAAAAAAGAACCACTTTAGGCAACATGTAGCTTTCAGCTTGTTCAATATATGCTAGATTATGGATTTATACTGAAGGTGGTGTAATTGGAAACGATGTCATTTGAGGCAAACAAGCAAACATTGTGTGGCAGAGTAGAGATGAAGTCCATCGTGATGTCGTGTAGAACTGATTTTGGGTGACGATTTCATACTGCATAAATTGGTTATATATTGAAACATGTCTGCATAAACTGTCAAAACTGATTTGTTGCTTAAATTGGTAGAATAGGAAGACATTGTTGCATAAATAAGACAAAACAACTGAGGGACATAAATGGACATTTTTGATAGTTCATTATATGAAAATAACAATAACCCTTTTGCAAACCAAGTAAAGCATATCAAGCAATCAGTGTAATAAGTTCGTGCGTACTTCGTACATGCAGGAAATGAATACCCTGTACAGATTCTGGTCATATTTTCTTAGGAACACGCTTGTCCCTTCAATTTATGATGAATTCAAAAAATATGCACTGGAAGATGCAGCTGCTGGTTACAATTATGGAATGGAATGCCTGTTCAGATTTTATAGGTGCGTCGTTGATATTGTTACTTTGTAGTACTATTTCGTCATTGATGCATTAATTTCTTCCAATGAAAGGGAAGTACTTGAACGTTTTATAGCCAAAGTAGTAAATTTGATGTAAATGTAGAACCGACCATTTCCTGATTAAAATATGAAAATTTGAAAGTTAATTACCTTAAAACAAGAAAAGTTTGAAAGCTTTTTGTCTTAGAATGACAATTTTTAAAGTTTGTTCCCTTATTAAGAAGTTGGTTTTCTTTCCAGGGAAATTTGCGCAAAAAACCCTCAAGTTGGGTCATTTTGCGATTAAAACCTCCAACCATTTTTCATTTCACAAGAAACCCCAACTGACTAAAACTTATCAAAATGAGGTTTTAAAAAAAAAAAAAAATAGAGTTGCAACCTAATAAACCGGTTGCAATCTGCTGACCAACCCATCTATGAACTTTATGCTCCACCGAACTCACTTGTCTGTGTTTCATGATTCAAAATCCACATTTCTTGTTGAAATCTTTGTTCAAATCTGTGTTTTTTTGTTCAAATTTACTTTTTCGGTGAAATTCTGGTGCTCACTGTTAACTTGTCGACGGTGGCATGTGACTTTCAGTCGGTTGTAACCGATAATATCCTAATTCCGTGAGATTTTACCGGTTGCAGGCTTTTTGTGCAATGAAAAATGGTTGGTGATTTTAATCACAAAAATTGTCCAACTTGAGGGTTTTTTGCACAAATATCATTTCTTTTTTTTTATGAAAATAACCCCTTGGTTACATTTCTAATTACTTTTTCTTGGTGCAGTTATGGTTTAGAGAAGAAATTCAGTGAAGATGTTTACGGAGATTTTGAACTATTGACTCTGTATTTCTACCATAGGGGAAATCTTTATGCTCTTGAAAAATACTGGTAACAAAATGACCCTTTCTAAATATTGAGAATATCGTATTCAAACGATTCTCTTTCTCTTTGAACAATGTACAATGCTTCTTATCTTCATTTACAAAGTTGACAAGCATAACTACTTTCAATCAGTTAACAAGTAAATAATAGAAAAAGGCAAATGGAAAACGATATCGAAATCGCAAATTGAATTTGATTTATTATTGAACTTGTAAATTTTCTGATGAAAGAAACTCGTTTCTTGATAGGGCATTCCATCACTATTGTCAGTCAAAGGAGCACAAGAAACACCCGGAACTAGAAAGGTTACTCCGAGAAGAATACAGAAGTTTGGCTGCTTTTAGGTCAACCAAGCCAAAACAGGAGCTACCGACTCCAAGAACGATATACGATAGCAAGTAATACTAATCAGGCGATCCCGGTGAATTATAAGAATATCAGTGCATTTTTAGCTCTTCTGTGAAAGCACTATGCATGTTATGGTTCTTGCTATATAACCCGATACCAGATCGAAGCACGGAGTGTTGCGCAGTTGCTAACCGCATCAGGAAACAAAATCCAAAGACAACGGAATTGTTTGCTATTTGTAATCTGAAACTACGAACATTGGATCTTTCGTACAAACTACAAATGATTATTATTTAAACCATTGTTGAAAAATGATAGAAATGGTTCATAAAATTCATCTTTTGTTCACTGTATATAACCACCAAACAATGGCATAGATTCTCTTTGTTGAATTACATGTTCTTACCAAACAATAGCCGTCACCATGAGCAGAAATGAGTGATTCCAAATGATCAAATGTGAACAATAACAAAGTTTTGAGACCCGAAAATCTGACATTATAAAACCAAATTAGTACAGATACACAAATTGGATAAAAGCTTCGTAAGAAAGATCCCTAAATCAAGTAGTCGATGTACTACGATTTACAACCACCACCAATATGTATACAACATTGATTCTGGTAAATTTGAGCAAATACAGATCTACAATTCATAACAATCAGTTCTTTTTGTTACATATGGCATACCTTTTTTTTTTAAACTTTTTTTATTATAAAACCGGTCTGTGTAATCGTGTTAACATCTGCAACCCCAACCCAATGTTGCACCCAGAAACCACCATCTTTTTAAGATTCTTCTACGATCCAAGTCCTCTGCCTCACCCTCCTGCCGTTGGTATCTCCTCCATCTGAAAGTTGAGCACAAACACTCCGAGACTTCCCACCGCTACTGCTACAGTCATCCTCACAGCCTGCAACTGTCTTCAGAAGTTCGGACTGCAATCTTGGACACTTCTCTTTCAGATATTCGAACCCATCTGATCGCATAACCGCTGCAATACAATTTTGAGAAACGTTGATTATTGCTTGTTTCATTATGCATAATTTTGAAAACATCTCAGCTCTATGAAAGCAATGTCCAATTGTCCATATACATATTTGTCGCTAAAATGGCACATATAAATATGTACCATGTGCTCATATAACACAAAAATCTATTCATAGGAAGTTAGGAACAATTGCAAGGAGTTCTGTAACCTGGGGTCATTTTGTCGTATTCTAGTGGTGCTACAAACAAAAAAATTTAAATAAAAGAAGTTCTTTCTTAACTGGGAACTAAAACTCTAATAAGGATATATTGGATACAGACGTTCCTAAAGCATTTCCGTTTGTTATAACCACTTGGTCGACCAACCACTATAGCAAATCAAATGAATTCAGGATCAAAAGAGATATTTGCAACATGAAATGTTGCTTCAGAATAGTATGTGGTTGGTACATCAAGATCAAGGTGCATTCCCCTGACTACTTGAGTACTTCCAAATTATGTGCTCCACGTTCTAGATTGTTTTACAAGTCATTCTTAGCATATAGTTGAGGTTATATAAAACCTCAGATTGTTGGTGTTCAGAAACGATAAAATAAAAAACAGAAAACAGAAAAATAAAATTAGGAACACAGATTATACGGTCCAAGGATGACCTACAAACACAGCCGCGCCAGCAAGTACTACCAATTACTTTCATATGAGGGTCTACAGTTACATAGGGATGCATATATAAGAGATGCACACTACACATGACTTATTTGTGGAATAGTGTCATTCTTCTAGTAAATAAAATTATATCTATTAATTAAACTTTCAAAGCACATGCTTGCTATGAAACGAAATCGCAATTTCTAGGATCAAGTGCTTCAGTTAAGGCATGCATAAATGTTTTTTTGAGTGGTATTGAGCTTGATAATTAAAAAAGTGGGTCAAATATATATTTACATATATCATAAATTTTATTTGAGGCCCTAGAACTTTTGGGGGCCCTATGCCAAAGCCCAAGTTGCCCTCCCTTTTAATCGGGCCTGCATACCACATTACTCGGTCGAAGTATGCAGCACTTTATTTGAGACAACCAAAAACAATGCGACATTTCCTTTCCTTTGAAAAATGAAGATTACAATATGAACAAACTTATTTACCTATTAACCACTCATTGCATGTTACTTCTGATCCACAAGTTCTCAATTTTTTTCTCAATGGATACTTTTAGTATTTTATTATCCGTCACAAACTTCAATTAATCACATGTCAAGTCAAACATAGTATTTTTCTCTGAAGGAGATAGTAACAAGTTTCTACAATGAAGAACACATGTATAAAATTACATAAACATGGTTGATTACACTAAATTCGACAATCAATGAATATAGAATAGCCTAGGTACCCAGAAACCGCCACTTCAAATGTTTCATTGCGTATTTAAAGGGAAAGACAAGAGGGATAATAAACGAAAAACCATTAATATAAAGATGCAATACACATAGTAGAATTGCTCAACATTTGGTGATACTGCAAAACAATACAAAATCGCACAAAGTGAAGCATAACTACACCCTTTACCAGAACACATAATTTGAGGAACAATAACGTAAGGAAAGCTTATCGACAATATACCTGCAAGGTTTTCAGCAGCAAATCTTAGGCAAACAGCTTTCAATTCTGTGGCATGATAACGATCAGCAAGTGCTAGAGTTCTACCCACAGAATTCACGGAGATATCTTTGCAAAGGTGAGACTCACACATCCGTCTAAGTCTGCCCAAATCATACTTATCAGCAGCAGCTAACAACTTGGCTATTAAAGAATCAGATACAGAGGACTCAGAGGAAGAACTAGATCCCACCAACTCATCTTCCAAAAGTGCATCTCTGTAAATGAAGTGTAACATTGCCTGATTCACAGAACATTACGTAAATAAAAGGTGAACGAGATATTGACAAAAAAAAATATTAGTCTAAACCAAGGAAGATGACATACTTGTCATTCTCATGTATCACACCTGGAGAAATGATTCGTCAAATCAGTGAAGTTTATCTGTTTTTAAAGTACCGTCATTTTTAAAAACACAAAACAAACAAATTGCATTTCTGGTTGCAAAATGCAAGTCTGGTACTTATCAGGTAAATCCATATCAATCCAAAGACATGAACACTTTGCATATATTTAATGCAGACATAGAAAGTAGAAACAATCTGTATTCATGTATGATTAAAATTTTAAAATTTATACCATGTACGATTGACAAATAAATTACAAATGTTGGACTTTCTCAATTGAGTCGATGACAATCGTGGTGATGACAATCATAAATGAACTTACCTTAAAAACTTTTGGTTCCATGTCAGTAACATCAATCTCATGCTCATCGCCATCTTCCCGGAAGAATAAAGACCGAAATACAGGAGATCGAGCAGCCAACACCAACTTATGTGCATGGAATTTTTCTCCAGCGACATTTAAGACAACATCTGCACCTTCCATGTTATCCAGCAATGTACCAAAATGTGATCCAATGTCGGACTCTGGTACCTTAATTGGATGTAACCTAGAGCAGTCTACTGCAGAAACCACCACTCCAACAGTACAATTGATTCTCAAACAGTCATCTTTGAGATAATCTGAGGTCTCGAGCAGTGCTCGCCTGTAAAAACGCTTGTATCCCCTAACCAAGCAGGCCCAAATTAGAAAGGTGTGTTAGTAAAATAAATAAAGAAAGCTTAGCATAAGCATCAAGAAACTTATAGAAGTATAGTAGAATAGCATACTCCTTGAACCATGTTGTGCACATGTGCAGATGTGTTGTACACTTCTCCCCTGATCTTTCTTACAGTACGCATTACATGTCTCTATGTCATGTGTGTTTGCATTTATTGTGTTCATAAAAATATATTTTATTCGGACTTATGGTTACACCAACAACAAGCATCTTGAAACATAATAGATGTTCAGGAACATATTGCCCAGTAAAAATAAAATTGAACATAAAATAAGCACAATAGAAATACTAATGCAAAAGATTGTTTGGCCATAATGTGATGGATAGCATCAAAAAATTTGGGCCATCAAATTCAATTTTCTTTTCCAAATTATGTACTACCTTCATTCCAAATTAGTGTTCTGTCACATATTGTCATATTCTACCTACATATAAGTTATGGAATTACTTAGTATTCGAAAATTAGAGTTCCATTACATATCCTATGTATAATGATATAAACCATGCACCCCACACACATCCTTACAGTATTGCACCTCCTCAATTCAAAGGATGCATAAACTCATTTTCCATATTGATAAGTGATACCAAAACAGGAAAATCCAACGAATATGTCATTTAAAAAAAAGGTTGCAACATCAGCAGTGTAGAGATGCTTCTTCCTTGTTGCTCTAAATAGTTGCAACCCCTGACTGGAGATTCCAGCCAAGTCTATTGCACTCCTTAACCCAAATCTCCATATAAAAATCCAAAGAATTTAGGTCATTTCACAAAAGCTTCTCTCCAAGCATGCTATGATGAAAACCATTACCCAGTTTTGAACAGAAGGGACGAAAAATCATAATTCATAGCCTGAATGGTACTCAGAGAAGTCATAACTGGTTCTAAAAAAGCCGGCACGTATGATGTCTGAAGTACTTTAAATGACAGGTTGGCACATGTGCAACAATGTCATGTGGCAGAACTCAGAAGATCTAGTAGGTTTTAGCAGAATAGCAGGTAACATACAAAATGCTTGCGTTCTTCACCCAAAATGATTCAAGTTGAAATCAGAGGACGAATACAAAGTGACTCTAAGGGACACCTAAATGTCAACACATGAGATTGACTGCAATATTAACAGGTTGTTGGACTTTGATACACAGGGCACCAAGGCCAAACACAAAACAAAATATCAAAGACACTCATTAGATACATAGCAGGGCTCACATGAAGACAACCAGGTACCGAGCATACTATATCATATACCCGCATTGTTAGATTATTACAATTTGAATATTACAAAAAAAAAAAAAAAAAACATTTTGAATCTGAGCTGGATGGCTGTATGTGCAAGAGATGCCTGCACAACATTATAGTAATCTATCTATTCATGACAGCTAGGATCAAAGACCATTCTTTTAAATAAATATACCCAGTAAGATTCTCCAAAAAAAAATATTAACTGAAAGAGAGAAAGGTGATATGATGGATCCTTGGATTTGCATATATGGATCCTTGTACAGAGTCCCCCCCCCCCCCTCCTTGCATTTTTGCCATGAGGTTATTTTCTACGAAAACTCGTGAGTAAATGCTTTAGCATCCTAGCTCTTAACCAAAGAAGACAGAATTGATAAACAATCCTATGAATTGTACTTGGAAGTTGAGATATTACCTGTGAAAACTTGGGACCATTATACAAGATTTGAGATATTGAGGGTTTTTAAATAAAATGCTGATGTGTTAGTTTCTACACTAAGGATGATTATTGGTTATGCATTCGTGGCAGGTCTTGCAAGATTCATGCCATCGACATGTTGCACTATTGTTTTAAGGAGACATAATTTTTGTGCCTTCTCAACTGAAATGCAGGTGGGTGCCATCAACATCTGGCACAGTGGCACTATTGTTTTATGGAGACATACATGTGCTATAATTCTTTCTTGATACTTCTACACAATTTTCAGATCCCAGTAAATGTCATACACTTCCAAGTTCCAAATGTTGATTAATCTCATAATATTGTGTAATTATATAACTGATAATTGATTTAGCCCTTTCTTCTGTTTCTGCTGTTGAATCTTAAGACAATATAAATGGATTCCATTAATATCATTGATTCCCAAGATCCCATTTTTCATAACTGGATCCACTTCAAATCACCATGGTATTTCAACAGTTCCAAACACAAATCTAACAATTTATACTTTCCGTTCTCTGTCGAAGCTCAATGCAAGACCATCAAGCTCCAAGACAAGTTCAAGAAGCAATGTATATCAAAAAAACATCATCGTCAACTAAAATGTTGTAATTGCATAACCGACAACAGTAAGCTAATGCTACCTCTCTCTCTAGGGAGCTGGGAGCGTAGTTTGCTGTTTTTATGTGTGAAAAGTGGTTACCAGAATTCATACTTTACTGTTTACTGCACCGTTTCTCAGCATACCAATTTTTTCATTGCATAGATTCAGAAAACAGAAATACACAATCAAATCAACATTTATTGTGATGCCAAAGACAGCCGTATGAAAACCAACCCAAGCATGCTGATATCAAGTATGCCGATCCCAGAAGTAACACATCAACCCATGGAGAATCAAATTTTTCTGGTGATCAGACAGAATCCCACAAGTTACATGAGGTTCATACTAGAAATTTCATCCTACCAGAGGATTTCTTAGATCCTTCAGAAATTCATGTGAATTCATCAAAGCAACAACTAGGTTAAATAGGATTCAACATAAAAATTGTACAACCAGCAAATGAATTTACAACACTCAGCATGAGATTAACACATCATTAAAAAAAGGTGATTAACAAATAAAAAAGCTTACCACATACTGCCTCGATACTTCAATGTATACGGACCACTTTCCAACGACCGATCAAAATGGCTATGAATCTTGTGCTTCCCTTTCCCACTCTGATCTACCAGAGTCAACTCAAACAATGCTCTTACATCGGTTCCCTCACTAGCAAGTGCAATGAATACCGACACGTAAGTCGAATTGTCTTCCGGATTTTTCCCATCAGGATAAAAGTATATAGCCCATTGGTATCCTCCCACCGTGAAATTATCACTGGCGATGTGTTTTCCAATTCCCA
Source organism: Centrapalus pauciflorus (assembly GCA_020465985.1). NCBI lineage: Eukaryota > Viridiplantae > Streptophyta > Magnoliopsida > Asterales > Asteraceae > Centrapalus > Centrapalus pauciflorus. Next base: position 147,192 of record JAANYP010000956.1, read on the forward strand.
TGCCCTTGGCTAACGAATAACCCTGTATAATGAAATGGTGAGAGCCGTTCACCGTCTCCGTGACCGACCGGGAGCTCGTCGGTGAGTTAACGAGAGCGTTTTTCTCATTGTCTGACATTATGATACTTGTTTAGGGTTGAAGAAATTGAAATTCATGGAAGATTTAGGTAAAATTGAAAGAGAATCAACAAGATTTCTTGTAGGGAAGTTGGAAGATGATCGAATTCGAGAGAGTTGTGTGTGAATTAGGGTTTTGTTTCTCTCTCGTTCAAAAATGGTAGAACGCCATTCCGCAGCCTATTTGTATCGTCCGCTAAGAAGACTTTTCCACCTTTTCACAAATATATTTACGAGTTATTTGAGTCTAAAATATTAATTTAAAAATTTAAAAATAAATATAAAAACAAATAAACAAAAATATTTTCCAAACAATTCAAATAACAAACTACAACTGAACTATGAAATTGAAAAACTGATATTGATTCAAGAAACAAGACAAATGATACTCTTAGGTAGCATTTTGATTACAGAATGTTGATATACCATGATTTAAATATGACGAAATTTGAAAATGACAGGATTCAAATGTGACAGGATTTGAATAATGTCATGTGTTTGGTTTGTAAGATTTCAAGTTCAATTATTGTAAAATCTAGTTTATTTATGTATCAAACTGATATGTGTAAAACAAGTAGGTGTACAAAAATTAAGGTACGGTATGTTAAAAGATGAGCAAGGTGTAGATAGGTAGGGATAGGGAAGACATGGTAGGTAAGGGTGGGTAGGTAGGTAGGGTGTGCTGTGATGAGATGAGATGAGATGTAAAATGGTAGTGTGGGATGGATGTGTATAGGTAGGTGGGTAAGGTAAGATGGATGAGGGTATGATACGACATGTATTTCGTGTGGGATGCGTGGGGGTAAGGTAGGTGGGTATGTATGGTAGGTAAGGGTGGGGTGTGAGAAGGGTTGGGTGAGAAGGGGTAGTATGAGGTGGGTATGTATATGTGGATATAAGTGAGCTAGGATGGGCGAAAGTAAGATACGATGTTTAGTTAGGTTAGGGTGGGTGGGTAGGTTTGGTAGGTAGGGGTGCGTAGGTACGGGAGAGTATGATACAATGGATTGGTGTAGGTAGGTAGTGTTTGATAGTTATCATTGTTGAGTATACGTAGTTACGGTAGGGTGTGATGTGGTGGGGTGGGGTGGGGTGGGTGGGGTGGGGTGGGTGTTGGTAGGGTAGGGTAGGGTAAGATAGGGTCAATGGGTATAGGTAGGTGGTAGTTAGGTTAATAATAAGAGGTGGTTAGGAATTTGAAATGCAAAGATGTGAGATTTTAAAATAATAGGGGGTAAAGAAGAATTCTAAAATCTTAGAAAAGATGATTGTGAAATGTTAAAGGAAAATGAAATCCCTCTCTTTTTGTCAAACATGATAAGAGGATGATTTTCAAATGAAAATCTCACCATTTTTTGTAGAAATCTCGCAAACCAAACACCACCTAAGGATTTGGTTTTTATATGATATTTTTATTAATTAAATTTATATTCATAATTTTAATTATAAATAAATTATATTCTTAAGTGTTACTTTTATTAACTAAAAATATAAATATTATTTGAATATGAATTCTGTAGGATAAAAATAAATTAGAATCTTCCTTTTAAATTATTTATGTATATTATTTAAAACATTAGTCAATAAGGTTGTGTTTAGTTAACGAAAACTAGTCATTTTTCAATTTCTGTTTTCAGGTTATAGTTTTCAGGGGAAAAAACCAAGGGTTTATATAAAAAGTGAAAACTTGTTTAGATGATAAAAAGTAAATGAAAATTAGTGATATAAAAATAAGATGGTGATTATAAAATAAGAATTAAGATAGGTGGAGCCTCCACTGCTCGCAGAGATCAATCTCAAAGGGCTCCAACAAGAGCATTCCAAATCACAGCTGAAGAAGCAAAAGATGACCCAGAAGTGGTCACTGGTACGTTTCTTATTAATTCAATTCCAGCACGAATTCTGTTTGATTCTGGAGTCAACCGTTCGTTTGTCTCCACTTCATTTGCTCGTCAACTTAATATGCCTACTTCAAAACTACAATTTGTGCTTGATATTGAGACTGCTAGCAATATGTTAGTTAAGGTAGACAAAGTATATAAGAATTGCACATTACTGGTAGAAGATGTAGTATTCAACATAGACTTAATTCCCATGGAGTTCAGGGAGTTCGATGTTATAGTAGGTATGGACTGGCATGTTCATAACGAGACTCAAATTGTTTGCAAGAAGAGAATGATTAAGATTACCACTCCTGAGGGCCGAGATATATGTATTTACGGTGACAGACACAAAGGCGACTTATGCCTCATTTCAATCCCAAAAGCCCGAAAGCACGTTGCTAAGGGTTGTCCAGCTTATTTAGCCTATGATGTTGATGCAAAGGCTGAAGTTCAATCTCTCTCTGTCGTTCCCGTTGTTTCAGAATCTCCAGATGTCTTTCCAGAAGATATCTCGAGATTGCCACCTGATCGTCAAATGGAATTCCGTAGCGATCTCATTCCCGGAGTTGCTCCAATAGCAAAGTCTCCCTACCGATTAGCCCTGCAGAAATGTAGGAAATGATGAAACAATTACAGGAGTTGCTCGATAAGGGTTTCATACGCCCAAGTTCTTCTCCATGGGGCGATCCTGTATTGTTTGTTAAGAAGAAGGATGGCACATTGCGTATGTACCGAGAGCTCAATAAGGTCACAATCAAAAACAAATATCTGTTGCCCCGGATTGATGATCTTTTCGACAAGTTACTTCTTGAATATTAATCTTCGATCGGGATATCATCAGCTCAAAATCCTTCAAGATGACATTCCTAAAACGGCTTTCCGAACTCGTTACGGACACTACGAGTTTCTGGTGATGCCGTTCGGTCTTACTAATGCGCCGGCTGCTTTCATGGATCTCATGAATAGAGTCTGTCGGCCAATGCTCGACAAATCTGTTATCGTGTTCATCGTTGACATTCTCATATATTCAAAGACCAAAGAGGATCATGCAACACATCTGAGAGAATTGCTAGAGTTGCTGCGCAAAGAGCGACTTTATGTCAAATTCTCGAAATGTGTATTCTGGTTGAGGCAGGTACGTCTCAACATTCGAAATAATTTCATGATCCTTATACTCACTTGTGAACTCTTTATTAACTTGTACCTTCTCAACATTCAATTCAAATCCAATTCTTGGGGCATGTGATATCTGGTGTTGGCATTGCTATTGATCCAGCAAAGATCGAGGCTATCCAGAACTGGGAATCACCTCGCAACACCTCTGAGATTCGTAGTTTTCTGGGATTGGCTGGTTACTACCGCCGATTCATTACAGACTTCTCCAAAATAGCCGTTCCTCTTACCAAGTTGACTCGCAAGAATACAACTTTCTTTTGGAAAGAAGAATAACAGGCGGCCTTTGACAAATTGAAGAAGTTGCTAAGTGAACCACTTGTTTTAGCTCTGCCTGAAGGGAACGAGGACTTTGTTGTTTACACAGATGCATCAGGCATGGGTTTGGGAGCAGTACTGATGCAAAGAGGAAATGTCATAGCTTACGCTTCTAGACAGCTCAAACCACATGAGAAGGACTACTCTACTCATGACCTGGAGCTAACTGTTGTGACTTTCACTCTCAAACTAAGGAGGCACTATTTGTACGGAACCAAATGTCAACTCTACACCGATCACAAGAGTTTGAAATATATATTCAGTCAGAAGGACTTGAATATGAGGCAGAGAAGATCAATGGAGCTGATCAAAGATTACGACTGCGAGATCTTATACCATCCCGGAAAAGCAAATGGGGTTGCAGATGCTTTGAGTAGGAAAGTTTACTGCTACACCTTGACTTCTACCATGCTTACGTCCACTATCATTGATGATGTAAGGGCTGCTCAGTTGCAGGACCTAAAGGAGGAGAATGTAATGGATGAGAATATCAGAATTCAATTACCACTACTTCAAGATGATGGAACCGGACTCAAAGGTGTGTACGGCAGAATTTGGGTTCCTAAGTCTGGTGGTATGCGAGAAGTAATTCTAGAGGAAGCTCACCAATCAAAGTTCTCAATTCATCATGGTAGCACAAAAATGTACAATGACTTGAAAGCGGACTTCTGGTGGCCAGAATTGAAAAGAGATGTCGGTCAATACATAGAAAAGTGCAGAACATGCAGATTGTTCAAAGCTGAACACCAATAGCCCTATGGTAGTATGCAACCTCTTCCTATCCCAGAATGGAAGTGGGATCATATTACTATGGACTTCATAGTCAAGCTACCCAAAACTCGTCGTCAACATGATGCCATTTGGGTCATTGTTGACCGTCTGACCAAATCCGCTCACTTTATACCTATTCGTGAAACCTATTCCTTGGATCGTCTTGCCCAGATCTACATGAACGAAATCATTATAAGGCACGGTGTTCCTAAGTCTATTGTCTCTGACCGAGATAGTAGATTCACTTCTAACTTCTGGGCTGCTCTGCAAAACGGTCTTGGTACTCGTATCGCAATGAGTACTGCATATAGACCCCGGTCTGATGGGCAGAGTGAAAGAACGATTCTGACTTTGGAAGACATGCTCAGAGCCTGTATTATGGATTTGGATCAGTTTGTGATCGTATTCATTGATGACATCCTAATTTACTCGAGGAACGCCGAGGATCACGAGCGCACTTGCGAGAGGTTTTAACCGTGCTGCGAAAGGAGAGACTGTATGCGAAATTCTCCAAGTGCGAGTTTCGGTTATGTGAGGTCCAGTTTTTGAGGCACATTGTGAGTGCTAAGGGGAGAAAAGTGGATCTTGCTAAGATAGAGGTCGTGGTGAGCTGGGAGCCGCCCAAGACAGTGCCTGAGGTTCGCAACTTTCTAGGTCTAGCTAGGTACTACAGGCGTTTCCATTCATAACTTTTCGAAGATTGTCATGTCGTTGACGAGACTGACACGGCAGTCCGTACCTTCTGTATGGCTCGATGATCAGGAGTATGCATTCAGAGAGTTGAAGTCCCGGTTATGTCAGGCTCCAATATTAGCATTGCCAGAGGGTACAGAGGATTTCGTGGTGTATTGTGATGCGTCTGGTACAGAGTTGGGTTGTGTTCTGATGCAGCGGGGTAAGGTGATAGCATATGTGATCGTGTTTGCGTTGAAGATTTGGCGTCACTACCTGTATGGGTCTTGGTTTGTGGTATATACAGATTATAAGAGTTTTCAATATCTTTTTAGTCAGAAAGAGTTGAATATGAGATAGTGGCGCAGTCTAGAGCTACTGAAAGATTGCGATTGCGAGCTACAGTACCACCCAGGTAGAGCGAACGTAGTGGCAGATGCGTTGAGCCGCAATACATGTGGCCACGCTGTGGTTTCTCGAGCGGCAAGACTCGAGATTACATCGACCATGATTGAGAGTTTGAGGCTGGCGCAGTTAGAGGGTTTACGAGTTGAGAATGTTAAAAGAGAGTGGTTTACTAAGAAGATTGAGACTCTGATCAGAGATAGCAGAGGCTTGTTCGTGTTCCATGACCGAGTATGGATTCCGAGAGTCGAGAATATTCGCCAGCTGATATTGGATGAGTCGCATCGATCGAGACTGTCTATTCATCCCGAGAGCACCAAGATGTATAGAGATTTGCGCGAGTTCTACTGGTGGCTTGGGATGAAGAGAGATGTGGGCCGCTATGTTGAGGAATGCATGACTTGTCTGTGTGTAAAAGTTGAGCATAAGAAGCCTCACATTCATCTACAGCCGCTAGAGATCCCCGAGTGGAAGTGGTATCATGTCACGATGAATTTTATCGTTAGACTTCCACGCACGGTTATAGGGAACGATATGATTTGGGTGATAGTGGATCGCCTAACAAAGAGTGCTCATTTTCTAGCAGTTCGTGGCACCATCACGATGACATGATGGATCAATTGGCACGACTTTACATTAATGAGGTGGTTCCGAGGCACGAGATTCCGAAATCGGTTACGTCTGATCCCTAATTTTGAGTACATGTAATTCACCATTTAAGACTCATTTATTGTATTAATGGATATTTATCGATTTAATTTTTAGTAAATTTCGATCACAATTTAAAAACGAGTGATGATGAGGAAAAATCCTCATCGTCGTTTTCTGAGTGAGCATAGCAATGAGAAACCGACTTAAATCGGTTAAATAAGAAGATACGAAGTTGAGGGATGTAAATTGCAAATAAGGCAAATAAACAAATAAAAAGGAGAATAACACTTCATTTTAAACAATCATTTTCTCTCTCTACTCTCTCAACCGTCTCTCACTCTCTCTCACTAAAGCTCACGGCTTTAACCCAAGAACACAAAAATCTTTGAATTGAAGGCTCAAAATTTGGATACAAGTTGGAAACAAGGAACTACATCTGCTACAAACATTAGTTTGGGGTAAGTTTTACTCAAAATTTCGGAATATTGAGTTTTGGTTCGGTTTTCACAAGAACCGAATCATAAGATTTTAATTCCAGATAATAATGCATGTTATATATTATTGTGGATATGTTAAGAACGAGTAGTGGTGATGTATTATACCAAATTTCAGTTTCTGATTCGAAGCCTAAGTATGAATTTGGAATCTAGTGTGTGTTTTAGTGTGTGTATTTATCGACCAATGATGAAAAATGATGAATAATGGACTGATTTGGTATAATTAAGTTGTATTTCATGTTATATAGGGTACAAATAAGTTATATCAATGATCATTAGTCACAAACATGCAAAAATGGTCAAAACGAAATTCTGGAAAATATTAGAAATTTATACAAGTATGAACTCGAATCGGATGAACGAATTCGGACCATCCGAATTCGGGCACTATTCATCCGAAGTCCGGATCTCAACTAAGTTCGGACCATATGCAATTTCAGATGGAAATTATCAGAAAATTCACTAAGTCTAGAAGCCAATTCGGATCAACTGTTCATCTGAAGTTCGGATCAACTGTTGAGATGAGGTTACAAGCATAAACTACTAAGGATGGACCTCGGACGATCCGGATTTCGGATCATCCGAAATTCGGATGTGGTCCGAATTCAATTCAATTTCACTTAATTATTCAGAATCAAGTTTTAAGCAATTACTAACACTGATACACTATTGCACTGACTTGACAGATCATTGTGGTGTTGTCTAACACACATTGATTCAGAGACAATTATCACTGTACAACCCACTGTGAGTAATAGATTATTATTCGAGCATTTATTGTCTTTGCATTCACATTTTACATTTAATGGCATGTTCACATTGTTCATATACATTAATTGGCACTCATGAATGATTCGTTGTTATGATGCACACTCGTACTTGACATGTGAGAAACATGTAGCTAGCGTTCATTTGAAAGTGCATCTATTTACATCATGCTTGCACTGCATGATCATTACTTCACAATCTGATGCGACCTGGACTGGGGCTGACAATATGCCACTGTCGGGGACTGATCATCCCACTCGTTATCCTGGTCAGGTTCGGCACATCCCCGATCAGCATTTTGAACTGTCAACCCCATGCTTGCACTGCATGGTTTTCACATACTATAGGGCTTACACTGCCTGTTTTCACACTAAAGTTTGTAAAGAAATATTTGTTGAATATATAATATGTTATCTCACTAAGCTTTAGCTTACTGTTGACTCACAATGTTTTCAGGCAAAGGCAAAGGTGTAGCTGGACCTTCTTCTTAGGCATTTCAATTCAATTTCCCGGAGACCTTAGAAGCTATTGGTACATGGATGTTTGTAGCTTTGGGCTGGGATTTGATACTTTTAAAACAATTTATGATGTTGTAATAGTTAGATTTTATCACTGTAGACAAATACATTTCTTGCATTAGTGTGGAACTACTTAAATCTGAATTAAGCTTCAGTTTTAATTATCATGTTAATCATGGGTTATGTGTTGGTCCTGGTGATTTATAATACATCATTAATTCATGAGGACGTCACATCTGATAGGGACACGCTGTTCACCTCACGGTTTTGACAGAGCTTTCAGCGCGAACTGGGCACGCGAGTCCAATTGAGTATATCATATTGACCTCAGACAGATGGCCAGACAGAGCGCACGAATCAGACTCTCGAAGATATGCTGCGAGCATGCGCGATCGATTTTAGTGGTAGTTGGGACGTTCACTTACCGTTAGTTGAATTTGCATATAACAACAGCTACCACACCACCATCAAGATGGCCCCGTCCGAGGCGTTATACGGACGTAAGTGTCTAACCCCTGTGTGTTGGGGTGAGGTCGGCGAGCGACCTATTAACGGGCCTGAGTTGCTATAGGATACGAGCGATAAGGTGGCAGTAATTCGTGAGCACATGAGAGTCGCGTAGAGCCGGTAGAACATTTATGTCGATCGTCGTCTGACTAAGCTCGAGTTCCAAGTTGGGGACCGTGTGATGTTGAAAGTATCGCTGTGGAAGGGAGTAATCAGATTCAGACACAAAGGTAAGCTGAGTCCACGATACATCGGTCCGTTTGAGATCGTAGCCAGAGTCCGAGATCAGGCGTATAGATTGAGACTGCCTCCAGAGTTGGCCGGCGTGCACGTCACGTTTCATGTTAGTCATTTGAGAAAGTTTCTGGTCAAGGATGATCAGTATGTGTCGTTGTTCGAGATGTCCGTTGATGATCAGCTGAGGTATGTTGAGCAGCCTGAGGCCATTACCGATCGGAAGGTGAAGAAGTTGAGAAATAAATAGATTGCATTAGTTTTCGTTCAGTGGAGACATCATAAGGGTACTAGTGCCACCTGGGAGCCCGAGTCAGAGATGAGGAGTCGGTATCCGCAGCTGTTCCAGACTTCGAGTTAGATTCCGGGACGAAATCTTTGTTAGGCACAAAAAGGCCTCAATCAAACATGTTCTACATCTTAGGGGGAGATTATTAATCAAACCTGTTTGATGCACTTGAAGGTATAATTTAAGGTCATGTTTATGCGTTATTGAAACCTGAAAAGTGATTTGCAATATAAGTCAAAGTTGTTTACCCGATTGCATGTGTTGCAACTAAGGCAGATTGTCTAAGTTGTTCTATTCTGTTGAACAGGCTGGACATAAACTGTCCACGCTGCTCATGTCTGTTGAGCAGCTTGGACCAAAACTAAGTGTTTATTTCTTTGTGAACAGGTTATACACTTTATGGAATTTGTTTCCATGTCATCATGTATTGTCTTGGACTAAAAGATCAGTTTGCAAGTCGAAGACAAAGTGCAAAATCAGAAGCTGCTCACACTGCCTAAGCTGTTCTGATACATGAAGACAAATTGGATATTTGAAATGGGTGACAAACCATTTCTTATATCAAAATGGCTATACAAGAAGAGGCAAGGATTAAAGTTCACATTCCTCTTTAAGGTAAAGCAGTCTGCAACAGAATCAAAAAGAAAAAGACAAAGATTCTGCTACATAGAGACAAATGTTGTTTTGTCAGATGGTGCAGAAAAGTAGTTTTGTCTTTTTGGAAAGGCTCTCCACTATCTCTGCATCCAATGAGGAAGGTTTTCCAATATTCTCTGAGGGAGTTTAAAAGGAAGCTTCTAAGGAATGTGAGATAACCAAGAGTGAAACATTCAGAACGTGCAAAGAAGTGTGTTTTCATACATGCAAATTCTGCTTAGAATAAAACAGTTGAGTGTGTCCAAGCTGTTCTTGTTCAAGCTGTCTGTCTGTCTTGTAAAATCAGTGAGTCCATCTTAGTGAGTAAATTCATTGTATCCAGTCTGAGTGTGTCTTAGATTAGTAGTCTATCTGTTGTTTTCGTCATCTCAGCTTGAACCATTCCGCAGTTCAAGCTTGTTTGTAATTAACACTTGTTGATATATACATACAAACATCGAGAAAGTGTGTTGAGTTTTTAATTAGCTGTATTCAACCCCCCCCCCCCCCCTCTATAGCTTACAGCAACATACTAGGGAAACCTTTTGGGACCTACAATCTTATTAAGAGGGGAGGATTTGTAACTTCCCGGATTCGAGCCTGGTACGTGGAATTATTTTATTGGATTTTTAATTTATTATTATTGCGTTGGTCCAATAGAATACCGATTAGTGGATTATACGTGTTGGGATTGAGTTCTACGCATTGCCGGGTTGTTATCATGAGCAGATTATTATTATTATTTATGAGATCGTGGATTTAAACGGGTTAAGTTCATATTAATATTGAAAATGCGATATCAAGTTCGGATATGTGGGTGTCAGGTTACCATTATTAGAAAGTGTATATAAGGGGTTATGTTTGAACTTGGTTCCCCTTCCTCCCTTGCCAAACTCAGAAAAATTCCATGTGTGTGTGTGCGTGGTGGTCTGGAGCAGCAAGAAGCATCAAAGAATTGAAATTGGTTGATGAATCTCTTCCTTCTTCACATTTGTGTTCTTGAGGTCCAAGGTAATGATTTATCATGTGGTGAGCTTAAATTTGAGTTGCATATTGTTGAATCTATGGGGTTTGGCCTCTGAGCCTGTAGGCTTAAGTTATATATGGGTTTTGTACGTTTTTATTGCTGGAAATCGGATTTGGGGAGATAAATTCTCCCTTGAACAGTTATTTTTGGCGAACAGAGCAGAGTTTGTCGACCGTGGTCGCGGTCGCGACCTTCTGAGCACGGCCGCGATGAGTGTAATGCGAGCGGCATGGTTTCGGTAGCGATTGGCAAGTGTGGTCGTGTTCTGAGCATGACCGCGATGACCTAAGCGCGACTGCGATCCCTAGCGCGGCCATGATGCTCCCCGAGTGCGGGCCGTAGTCGGTATGTTTGGGTTAGGGTTGGTTTTGAGTTTTAAGGTCCGTTTGGGGTTGCTTGTTGGGTCTGATTCAGTTAAAGAGTCTGTGTTTGGGGTACGTTTGTGTATCCGTTGAGTTATATTAATATTCTAGAATCCGCTATTTGTACAGGGGGGAGCCGACAACGTACTGAGCCATGAGAGAGTGTTGAGCAACAGGTGATTCGGTATATCGGTGAGTACTCGAGTTCCTTTTCAAAGCGCACTTATTTTATGAGTCATGTTGGTTACATTGTGATGTGTTATATGAGACAGAGATGTGTCGCCTCAGGTATGATTCTATCTACCTTATTATATGTGTTATGTGTATGAGCTCCCAGAGTATCCGCGATGTGTGATCGCGCATGCTGACTGTCCATAACCAGTCATGAAGTATAAGACTGTATATATACAGCAGTGTTCTTGTCAGGTTGCTCCTGTGCTTATTGTGTAGCTAACCACTGCTGTGAGCGGTCTGTTAGCTGGGGAATGGCGTCCCCTTGAGTTGAAATGTGCACTGCGTTCAGAGATCTTGAGGCGTATCTGTGTTATTGTGATTATCTATGTGTTTTGTGTATGCTATGGGCTTATTTCTGCAGAGTCAATATTTTATATAGCATGGTATGTGCGGCAGAGTCAAATTAATCGTACAATGGATCAACTCGTGGTAAAAGAACATAAAAACTATTAATCTCCAACAGTGTTTTAATACAACTTATTCAATGGAAATACATCATACATAATTCAGAAATTAAAACATTGACAAATTAATCATACAGTTTCTCTTTTCCTTTGTCATTAGAGGTTCCTTTCTCAGTACATGAGTATAAAAATATAAGGGTGAGCGACAACGCCCATCAAGTACTAATCACCTGGGGTGGAATAATGTGTTTCAAAAATAATTTATAACTAGTAAGAAAATGTATAAAAAAACATTTTTGTAAAATATATTTTCCGTAAAAATAATACAGCGGCCTGCAACCGAAAGCTGTGAATAAACCATGATACAATGGATATTGATTTCTTCATTTCATGCCCGAGTTAAATGAGTATGTTTGTGAATGAAATTAAATACTATTATTTTTCATAAAAGCTTCTCATCATTTATCGTTATAAAATTTGCTGGTATATTATTACCCGGATAAATCACAGAGAAGTATCCTTCGTGTCATCTCAAAAGGCTTCGCCATTTTGGCGTCATTATGTTGCCGTCTCAAAATGCTATATCATTTTTATAATATTACCAGTATCATTACGTTGATATTCACGAAGTCATACCAACAACTATTATGCATATTTAAAAAAGATGTAACATTAAATTTATTTATAAATAACGTCACATTCTCAATATCATAAAAATTACTGAATCATATAAACATCACAGAGTCAAATATAATGATTGAGCATCATGAATAAAATAATAGGCGCAAAGTGCAAGTGATTAGAAACTTACAGTAGTCCAGAAACGGTTATAAGAATTTCGTAAGAAAGAAGTAGAAAATTACTCAAAATATGACTCTTTGTTTAATAGTGATATATATGAGTATTGGTATATTTTCATTCGAATGAGGTGCGTCTATTTATAGACTAAAATTTTCTACCGTTGACGTAAATTGCGCATATACAGACATTTACCGGCGCTCTCTGTCATATTATCATTTCTACCAACACTCTAAAAAAATTCTCATCACATGTGCATTAAATGCACATTTCCATTATATACCCTTAATCTTTCATATATTTACGTATAACCCCCATCATCCATCATAAATATATATTTAGCACCTTTTCATAGTTATAGTTATTGTCATTATATGTATATAATTCGATACATTTTAATAATTACCTGTTATTCGGCTATTCGCTCGATGAATTTTCGGGATGTTACATCATGTCCCTCTTAAGAAAATTTCGTCCTCGAAATTTAGATTTTAAACAAATTTGGATAACGTTTCTTCATGTTAACTTCTGGTTCCAAAGTGGCTTCTGACCCTTATGATGCTTCCACTGGACTTTTACGATCGGGATTTCTTTGTTTCGTAACACTTTGATCTTTCTATCAAGGATAGCTTCCGATTCTTCCATGAATGCTAGCTTTTCGTTTACTTGTACATCTTTGTATGTAACCTTTTACTTCATCGGACAAACACTTACGAATATTTGACACGTGAAACGCATTATGCAGGTTTCCTAGTTCTGGGGGTAAATCTAAACGATAAGCCACATTGCCAATTCGTTCCGTGATTGCAAATGGCCTAATAAACCTAGGACTCAACTTCCCTATATTTCAAAATCTTACAATTTCTTTCCAAGGGGATACCTTCAAGAAAACGCGATCACCTGGGTGGAACACTACTGTTCTCCTTTTCTTGTCAGCATAGCTCTTTTGACGACTCTGAGCTTTTTCAAGCGTTCCCTAATTTGGTCTACCTTGGTTGCTGTTTCTTGTATAAATTCTGGACCCAATTGTCTTCTTTCTCCAACCTCATACCAACACCATGGTGTCCGACACTTTCGTCCATATAATGCTTCATATGGTGCTGCTTGTATGTTGGAATGATAACTATTGTTATAAGAGAATTCAACTAATGGCAGATGTCCATCCCAATTCCCTCCAAAATCTATTACGCAAGTTCGCAACATATCTTCAAATGTTTGAATTGCGCGTTCACTTTGTCCCTCTGTTTGAGGATGGTAAGCAGTGCTCATTTTTATCTGGGTACCTAACTCTCGTTGAAAACTCCTCCAGAACTTTGTGGTGAATCGACCGTCACGATCTGATATTATAGATACTGGTACTCCATGTAAGGATACAATCTCCATTATGTATAGTCGTGCTATCTTGTCTAATCGAAATGTCTCTTTAATGGGTAAAAAGTGGGCTGACTTGGTTAGACGATCAACAATCACCCATATGACATCATGTCCTTTTTGGGTTTTCTGAAGCTTAGTCACAAAGTCCATTGTGATGTGATCTCATTTCCATTCTGGAATTTCGAGCGGTTATAAGTCTCCATAAAGCTTTTGATGTTCAGCTTTAACATGTTGACAAGTTAAACACTTTTCTACCCAATTTCCAACATCTCTTTTCATTGCTGGCCACCAATAGTTATTTTTCAAATCTCTATACATTTTCACACTGCCGGATGTATTAAATACCTTGTATTGTGCGCTTCAACCAATACATGATTTCGTAGTCATCCTATTGATGAAATCCAAACTCTTCCCTCGAAGCATAATATCCCTCTCCCGTCCATGATTAGCTGCTTCTCATACCCTTTTATTCTTTCTGCACAATGTTTACTTTCCTTGAGGACTTCCTGTTGTTTCCCTTTGACTTGATCTAGGAAATCAAGACGTACTTCCATGACACACAACTTGATCATTGTAGCTCTTTCACTTGTCTGTCGACTTAATGCATCAGCTACTACATTAGCTTTTCCTGGATGGTATAATATTTCACAGTCGTACTCTTTTAGTAATTTGTAACATCCCAAATTTTAATTATATGTAATTTACGATTTTAAGACTCAATTATTTGTATTAATGGATATTTATGTCAATTTAAGCAAATTATGTTCACAAATTTATAAATGAGAAAGATACAAAGTTGAGGGGTGCATTATGCATATGGGTCAAAATAGGAATAAAAGAAAGAAAACCCTTTCATTTTCACCATCTCCTTCTCTCTCTAGCTCTCTCTACTCTCTCTCTCTCTCTCTCTCTCTCTCTCTCTCTCTCTCTCTCTCTCTATCTCTAAACCGTATCCTCTCTCTACTCTCTCTCTCGGCTTCATCTAAAGAACACACAAGAATCAGTATTTTCAAGTGCAAAAAGTTGGATTCAAGTTGCAATTTAGGAGCTATAACTGCTACAACAAACGATTTGAGGTAAGAATCACTCAAAACTTGCAAATTTATGATTTTTGGTTCGGTTTTTATGAAAAACCGATTTTTAAGATTGTTGTTGCAAATGTTGATGCATGTTGAATCTGAATATGGAGAAGTTTAAATCGAGTGTTAGTGATGCAATGTACAAAATTTCAGATTCAAACTCCACTTCTAAGTATGATTTTTGAATTAGTGTGTGTTTTTAGTGTGTGTGTTCATAGAGACATGTAGAAAATGGACACAAATGGGTTGTTTTGGTACATAAGTGTTATGATATAAGTTAAATAAGTACATTTAAGTTCATATTTACAATTTTAGTTACTGGAACATGCAAAAACGGACCCGTCCCAATTTCGGGTCCCTACCAATTTCGGACCTAGCCTAAATTCGGACTAACCTAATTTCGGACCACACACATTTCGGATCACCTTAATTTCGGACCAAGGACCCAATTTCGGACCATCTGCAATTCGGACCATCCGAATTCGGATGTGGTCCGAAATCAGACCCATTTACACTAAATTTTCAGAATTTAAGATTTAAGCAATTACTGACACAAAATCACTATTACACTTATTTTACAGATCATTGTGGTGTTATCAAAACACACATTGATTCAGAGACAAGTCACACAATACCAATCACTGTGAGTAACATATTGTCATTCTAACATTTATTGTTTTTGCATTCATGTTTATATATTCAATGGCATGTTCACATTGTTCATATACATCATTTGGCACTCGTACATGATTTGTTGTTATGATGCACACTTGTACTTGACATGTAACACACATGTAGCCAGCGTTCATTTGAAAGTGCATCTATTTACATCATGCTTGCACTGCATGATCATTACTTCACAATCTGATGCGACCTGGACTGGGGCTGACAGCAGACCACTGTCGGGGACTGATCATCCCACTCGTTATCCCGCAGGTTCGGCACATCCCCGATCAGCATTTGAACTGCCAACCCATGCTAGCATTGCATGGTTTACACATACATTGAGGCTTACACTGCCTGTTTTCACATACATGGGGCTTACACTGCCCATGGTTAAGCATTGCTTGTAAAGAAATATTTGTTGTTTGCATAATCTGTTATCTCACTAAGCTTTAGCTTACAGTTGACTCACCATGTTTTCAGGCAAAAGCAAAAACGTAGCTGGACCTTCTACTTAAGCAATTCAATTCATATCCCGGAGACTTTAGAAGCTATTTGTACTTGAATGTAATAGCTTTGGGCTGGGATTTGCTACTTGAAAAACAATTATGATGTTGTAATAGTTAGACTTAATCACTGTAGTCATGTATTCTATTGCTTTAGTGTGGATTTGCTTAACTCTATTTTAAGTATTCAATTTCAATTATCATATTATTCATTGGGTTGTTTGTTGATCCTGGTGATTACAATTATAATATCAAAGCAAGAGGGTGTCACAGGTTTTGGTATCAGAGCATTAGTTTGAGGTTTCAAGTGTCCGCGAGGACTTGGACTCAAACTTAGGTTATGATATTAGAATGGACTCTTAGGAAATGATCTGAACTAAGATAGGATTGACATGCACACGAGGACAATTAAAGGGTAACTGTAAACACTTAGGACTTACAACTAAATGTTCTAAATATAAGTTGTTATATTTCAGAACATGTCAGGAGACGATATGACTCCTCAACAGATGTTCCAGATGATGAAAGCTCTCATGGAACAGAACAACGAATTAAAATCCAAACGAATGGCTGAGCAAGCACAGTCATTTGCCGACCAATTAAGGGCCAGAGATGAGGCCGAAGCAAAACGTAAGGCTGATAAATGAAATAACAAGGAACAACAAGATGACCAAGAGGAAAGACAAGACAGTGGGTCTTCTAACAGATCAAAGGGTTGCAGATTTAAGGACTTCAAAAGTAACGGGGCTGTTACTTTTGATGGAACTGGAGATGCTGTCACAGCACTGGAGTGGATCACCACCACAGAGAGAACTTTCAGAATCAGCGACTGCGCTGACAAGGACATGGTCCGCTTTGCAACCGCTATGTTTGCAAGGGACGCAGTAATGTGGTGGGATGCAATGACACATGTGTTCACGATGGAGGTAGTGTCACACATGTCTTGGAATGAATTCAAGGAAGTATTCTCTCAGCAATACTGTCCTACTGATGAGAAGCGTCGACTAGAGGCGAAATTTCTGAACCTGGCTCAAGGAACGAAAACGGTTACACAATATGCCGTTGAGTTCACCCGACTAAGTTTGTTTGCACCGCATCAAGTCGACACAGAGGAAAGAAAGATAGCCCGGTTTGAGGCCGGTCTAGACTATGAAATTCGCCGAACCATGAGTGGGGTTCGGTATACAACTTTTGCCGGTTTACTGGAGGCTGCTCGAAATGTGGAGCAGATCGTTCTGTTATCAGGGTATGTTATCGGTTCAGCCGCCGCAACACCGACTCAACCGTCGCCGCCACAAAGGCAGCGGGAGTCTGGATCTTCCCGATTCTCTCCTCAATCCCATCAACAATCTTCATCACCCAAGAAGGGAAGGGCCTTCTCGGCCAGTTCTGAAATGAGAGACTGCAGACGATGCAGAAAGGCGCACTCTGGGGAGTGCAAGACTCAAGACATGTACTGCTTCTGCTGTGGGCAGAAAGGCCATCACTGGGAGCATTGTCCTCGAAAAGATGATGCATGCTACAACTGCTACAGACTTGGCCATTTTGCAAGGGATTGCCCGAAACCCCCACGAGATCAAAGCGTTCAGCAATCAACGGCAAGATCTTCTGCAGCATCCACTGCTCGCAAGGATCAATCTCAAAGGGCTCCAACAAGGGCATTCCAAATCACAGCTGAAGAAGCAAAGGATGACCCGGAGGTGGTCACTGGTACGTTCTATGTTAATTCCATTCCTGCACGTATACTGTGTGATTCCGGAGCAAATCGTTCGTTGTCGCCACTACATTTGCTCGTCAATTCAATATGCCTACTTCAAAATTACAATTTGTACTTGACATAGAGACTGCTAGCAACATGTTAGTTAAGGCAGACAAGGTATATAGGAATTGCACGTTATTAGTAGAAGATGTAGTGTTCAACATAGATCTAATTCCCATGGAGTTCGGGGAATTTGATGTCATAGTAGGCATGGACTGGTTGGTTCACAATGAGGCCCAGATTGTATGCAAGAAAAGGATGATTAAGATTACCACTCCCGAGGGCCGAGACATTTGTATCTATGGTGACACACACAAAGGCGACTTGTGCCTTATTTCAATTGCAAAAGCCCGAAAGCATGTTGCCAAGGGTTGTTCTGCATACTTACCTACGCTGTCGATGCAAAGGCTGAAGTTCAATCTTCTTCCACCGTTCCAGTCGTTTCTGAATTTATTGATGTCTTTCCAGAAGATATCTCGGGATTGCCACCCGATCGTCAAGTGGAATTCCGCATTGATCTCATTCCTGGAGCTGCTCCAGTAGCAAAGGCTCCGTACCGTTTAGCTCCTGCATAAATGCAGGAAATGATGAAACAATTACAGGAGTTGCTCGACAAGGGTTTCATACGCCCAAGTTCGTCTCCTTGGGGCGCTCCTGTTCTGTTTGTCAAGAAGAAAGATGGCACATTACGTATGTGCATCGATTACCGCGAACTCAATAAAGTCACAATCAAAAACAAGTATCCATTGCCCCGGATTGATGATCTCTTCGACCAGTTACAAGGCGCAAGCTACTTCTCGAAGATTGATCTTCGCTCGGGTTATCATCAGCTCAAAGTACACCCGGATGACATTCCAAAGACGGCTTTCAGAACTCGTTACGGACACTACGAGTTTCTGGTAATGCCATTCGGTCTTACAAATGCGCCGGCTGCTTTCATGGATCTCATGAATCGAGTCTGTCGGCCAATGCTCGACAAATCGGTCATCGTGTTCATCGATGACATCCTCATCTATTCAAAAACCGAAGAGGATCATGCTACACATCTGCGAGAATTACTAGAGTTGCTACGCAAAGAGCGACTTTATGTCAAATTCTCTAAGTGTGAATTCTGGTTGAGGCAGGTACTTCTCAACATCCCAAACGATTCCTTGATCCTTACATTCATTTATGAACTCTTTGTTAACTTGTACCTCTTAAACAATCAATTCAGATCCAATTCTTGGGGCACGTGATATCTGGTGCTGGGATTGCTATTGATCCTGCAAAGATCGAAGCTATCCAGAACTGGGAATCACCTCGCAACGCCTCCGAGATTCGTAGCTTTCTGGGATTGGCTGGCTACTACCGCCGATTCATCAAAGACATCTCCAAAATCGCCGTTCCGCTTACAAAGCTTACTCGCAAGAACGCAACCTTCTTTTGGAAAGAAGAACAACAAGTGGCTTTTGACAGATTGAAGAATCTGTTAAGTGAAGCACCAGTGTTAGCCCTGCCTGAAGGGAACGAAGACTTTGTAGTTTACACGGATGCATCAGGCACGTGTTTGGGTGCTGTTCTGATGCAAAGAGGAAATGTCATAGCATACGCATCTAGACAACTCAAACTACATGAGAAAGATTACTCTACTCATGATCTAGAGCTAACTGCTGTGACTTTCGCTCTCAAACTTTAGAGACATTATTTGTACGGAACCAAGTGTCAGCTCTATACCGATCACAAAAGTTTGAAGTATATATTCAGTCAGAAGGACTTGAATATGAGGCAGAGAAGGTCAATGGAGCTGATAAAAGACTATGACTGCGAGATCTTATACCATCCAGGGAAGGCCAACGTAGTGGCCGATGCCCTAAGCCGAAAAGCATACTGCAAGGCATACTGTTATGCCTTGACTTCCACGATACTGACATCAACAATCATAAACGATGTAAGGGCTGCTCAGTTGCAGGCTCTAAAAGAGGAAAATTTTAAAGACGAGAATGTCAGAATACAGTTGCCATTAATGCAAGACGATGGAACTGGACTGAAAGGTGTATACGGCAGAGTTTGGGTTCCTAAGTTCGGGAACATGCGAGAGGTAATTCTTGCAGAAGCTCACCAATCTAAGTTCTCCATTCATCCTAGTAGCACAAAAATGTACAACGACTTGAAAGTTGATTTCTGGTGGCCAGGATTGAAAAGAGACGTTGGACAATTTGTGGAGAAGTGTAGAACTTGCAGATTGGTCAAAGCAGAACACCAACAGCCCTATGGTAGTATGCAACCTCTTCCTATCCCGGAATGGAAGTGGGATCATATTACTATGGACTTCATAACAAAGCTACCTAAGACACGTCGTCAACATGATGCCATTTGGGTCATCGTTGGCCGTTTGACAAAATCTGCGCACTTCATTCCCATCCGAGAAACATATTCACTGGACCGCCTTGCCCAGATCTACTTGAACGAAATCGTTATTAGGCATGGTGTGCCTAAGTCTATTGTCTCTGACCGAGATAGTAGATTTACTTCTAATTTCTGGGCTGCTTTACAAAACGGTCTTGGTACTCGTATCGCAATGAGTACTGCCTATAGACCCCAATCTGATGGGCAGAGTGAAAGGACAATCCTAACTCTAGAAGACATGCTCAGAGCGTGTGTCATGGATTTGGGTGGTAACTGGGACGATCACCTCCCATTGGTTGAATTCTCCTACAACAATAGTTACCATTCCACTATCAAGATGGCACCGTTCGAGTTCCTGTATGGCAGAAAGTGTAGGACTCCAACCTGTTTGAGGGAAACAGGAGAAACTCCAATAGCTGGTCCTGCCTTATTACAAGAAACCAATGAAAAGATACAACTCATTCGGCAGTACATGAAAACGACACAAGATCGGCAAAAGAATTACCACGATCGCCGTCACAGAGCTATAGAATTTCAGAAGGACGATTGGGTATACTTAAAGGTTTCTCCGATGAAAGGTGTCACGAGATTCGTAAAGCGAGGAAAACTATCACCTCGGTTCATAGGACCCTTCAAGATACTAGAAAGAGTTGGGAATCAGTCCTATCACTTGGACTTGCCGGAAGAGTTATCAGGTGTTCACCCGGTCTTTCACGTTGGATACTTAAGGAAGAGTCTGGTGCCCGGGAGGGAACCATGGACTGATCATTCAGAGATAAAGGTTGACGAACGTCTAAGGTTCGTTGACGAGCCGGAGTGCATTTTGGAGACAACAGTCAAGAAACTACGTAACAAAGAAACAGGATGGTGCTAGTCAAGTGGAAGCATCATCGGGGAGCTACTCTCTCTCGGATTCAATCCAAGAAAAACACAAGAATCATCAAATTAAAGGTGCAAAAAGTTGGATTCAAGTTGCAATTTAGGAACTATAACTGCTACAACAAACGATTTGAGGTAAGAATCACTCAAAACTTGCAATTTTATGATTATTGGTTCGGTTTTTATGAAAACCGATTTTTAAGATTGTTGTTGCAAATGTTGATGCATGTTGAATCTGAATATGGAGAAGTTTAAATCGAGTGTTAGTGATGCAATGTACAAAATTTCAGATTCAAACTCCACTTCTAAGTATGATTTTTGAATTAGTGTGTGTTTTTAGTGTGTGTGTTCATAGAGACATGTAGAAAATGGACACAAATGGGTTGTTTTGGTACATAAGTGTTATGATATAAGTTAAATAAGTACATTTAAGTTCATATTTACAATTTTAGTTACTGGAACATGCAAAAACGGACCCGTCCCAATTTCGGGTCCCTACCAATTTCGGACCTAGCCTAAATTCGGACTAACCTAATTTCGGACCACACACATTTCGGATCACCTTAATTTCGGACCATCTGCAATTCGGACCATCCGAATTCGGATGTGGTCCGAAATCAGACCCATTTACACTAAATTTTCAGAATTTAAGATTTAAGCAATTACTGACACAAAATCACTATTACACTTATTTTACAGATCATTGTGGTGTTATCAAAACACAGATTGATTCAGAGACAAGTCACACAATACCAATCACTGTGAGTAACAGATTGTCATTCTAACATTTATTGTTTTTGCATTCATGTTTATATATTCAATGGCATGTTCACATTGTTCATATACATCATTTGGCACTCGTACATGATTTGTTGTTATGATGCACACTCGTACTTGACATGTAACACACATGTAGCCAGCGTTCATTTGAAAGTGCATCTATTTACATCATGCTTGCACTGCATGATCATTACTTCACAATCTGATGCGACCTGGACTGGGGCTGACAGCAGGCCACTGTCGGGGACTGATCATCCCACTCGTTATCCCGTCAGGTTCGGCACATCCCCGATCAGCATTTGAACTGCCAACCCATGCTAGCACTGCATGGTTTACACATACATTGAGACTTACACTGCCTGTTTTCACATACATGGGGCTTACACTGCCCATGGTTAAGCATTGCTTGTAAAGAAATATTTGTTGTTTGCATAATCTGTTATCTCACTAAGCTTTAGCTTACAGTTGACTCACCATGTTTTCAGGCAAAGGCAAAAACGTAGCTGGACCTTCTACTTAAGCAATTCAATTCATATCCCGGAGACTTTAGAAGCTATTGGTACTTGAATGTAATAGCTTTGGGCTGGGATTTGCTACTTGAAAAACAATTATGATGTTGTAATAGTTAGACTTAATCACTGTAGTCATGTATTCTATTGCTTTAGTGTGGATTTGCTTAACTCTATTTTAAGTATTCAATTTCAATTATCATATTATTCATTGGGTTGTTTGTTGATCCTGGTGATTACAATTATAATATCAAAGCAAGAGGGTGTCACATAATTCCAACCATCTCCTTTGTCTCATATTGAATTCCTTCTGAGTGAATATGTATTTCAAGCTTTTGTGGTCAGTATAAATTTCACATTTTTCTCCGTACAAATAGTGACGTCATAACCTTAATGCAAACACCACAGCTGCCAACTCTAGGTCATGTGTTGGGTACTTTCTCTCATGTACTTTGAGTTGTCGGGACGTATAAGCTATCACTTTGTCATGTTGCATCAAAACACATCCTAATCCATTTAGGGATGCATCACTATACACAACAAATCCATTTCTTCCTTCCGGTAGAGACAAAATAGGTGCACACACTAACTTCTTCTTTAACATCTGAAATGCTTCCTCTCTTGCTTCATTCCATTCATACTTAGCACTCTTCGTGTTAATGTTGTAAGCGGCGCTGCAATCTTGGAGAAGTCTTGTATGAATTTTCTATAGTAACCTGCCAAACCTAGAAAACTATGAACCTCTGTTGGAGTTCGTGGTTATTCCCATTTGGTTATTGCTTCTACCTTTCCAGGATCAACTTTAATACCTTCATGACTTACTACATGTCCCAAAAATTGCACATCTTTCAACCAAAATTCACATTTTGAGAACTTTGCATAAAGTTTCTCTTTATACAAAAGTTCCAATATTATGTTGAGATGTTGAGAATGTTCTTCTTCTGATTTGGAATAAATGAGAATATCAATACGATCACAAACTTATCCAAACAAGGTTTACAGACTCGGTTCATCAAGTCTATAAAAGTTGCAGGTGCATTGGTCAAACCAAACGACATAACTAAAAATTCATAATGTCCATACCTTGTCCTAAATGTCGTTTTTGGTATATAAAATTCTTTGACTTTCAATTGATGATACTCTGACCTTAGATCAATCTTTGAAAAATGACTAGCTCCTTGAAGTTGGTCAAAAAGATCATCAATTCTTGGGAGTGGATACTTGTTTTTGATAGTGACCTTATTCAACTGCCTATAATCGATGTACAACCTCATCGACCCATCCTTCTTTTATACGAATAGTACTAGAGCTCCCCAAGGTGAGACACTTGGCCTAATGAATCACTTATCTAATAGCTCCTGGAGTTGGTTCATCAATTCGTTCATTTCCATAGGGGCCAATCGATATAGGTCTTTGAATATAGGATTTGTTCCAGGTATCAAATCAATGGCGAACTCCACTGGCCGATCGGGAGGTATCCCACGTAAATCTTCGGGAAACACTTTCGGAAAATCTCGAACAACAGGAAAGTCATTGAGATTTGAGCATTCTTTTCTTTCTCAGTAACATGAGCCAAGTAAGCTATGCATTCTTTACGAAGGCATTTTCGGGCTTGAATCGAGGTTAGAAAAATAGATGACGATAGATTTTGTTCTCCCCGAAAAATTATTTCTTTTCCTTCCGGTGTCTAGAATTTAACAGACTTGGTCTTGCAAAGAATTGATGCATTATTTTTGGACATCTAATCCATGCCAATGATAATATCAAATTCTCCTAATTGCATTGGAATTAGGTCAATAGGTAACTTATTTCCTTCGACTGTTATGTCACAGTCAGGACACCATTTATTCGAGTATATTCGTTCATTGCTGGCTATTTCTACTTCCATCCTTATGTTCTTATGCACAACAGGTAAAGATAATGTCTCACATAAACGATGGGATATGATTGATCTAGATGCGCCCAAATCGAACAATACTTTAGCGTAAGCTGAGTTGATTATGAGTGTACCTGAGACAACATCATTGATTTCTCTAGCCTCCTGTGCAGTCTTCTGAAATGCTTTTCCAGTGGTCTTGTTTGTCGTTCGATTTTCTTTTACAGTGGTGGTCCCTATAAGTGTTTTCTTTGGTGCTCCTCCTTTTGTGTCAGTTCGTTGGGGACAGTCGGGTGCTAAATGGTTAGGATCTTGACAAATAAAGCTCCTACAATTTTTCACAAGACAGTCACGGGTTTTATGACCCATTCTTCCACATGTAAAACAAGCACCTGTATTTGTCAGACATAGCTTGTCACAATGAAACTTCCCGCAATTAGCACAAGCTTTTCCCTTTCTGTCAATGTCGTATCGGTTACCCAAACCTGCATTATGGGATCGAAATGCATTGTTCTCATGAGTCTTTCCTTTAAACTTCTTGTTTTCTGGAAGGCATGTCTTATCTTCCTCCTATTTCATCTTGTAAACCCGTCCTTCTTCTCTCTTTCTTCCATACTCTCTCTCAGCCACCAATGATGCTTCTACTGTTTCACGATAAGTTCTTGGTTGAGTCATGGTTGTCGGCTCCCTGATGGTGGTTTTTAACCCGGCAACAAACCTTTTTGCTTTTAGTATTTCAGTGGCTACAAGGTAGGTAGCAAAACGAGACATTTCAGTGAATCTATTGGCATACTCCGTAACAGTTTGAGTACCTTGTTTCAGGTTCAGAAATTGTTCTTCAAGAGCATCTAGCAGACCTTGAGAACAATATTCATCAGGAAAGTACCTCTTAAAATCTTCACACGTGACATTCTCTATGTCTCCCATCCCAATAGTT
Organism: Centrapalus pauciflorus; assembly: GCA_020465985.1. Classification (NCBI taxonomy): domain Eukaryota; kingdom Viridiplantae; phylum Streptophyta; class Magnoliopsida; order Asterales; family Asteraceae; genus Centrapalus; species Centrapalus pauciflorus. The sequence continues at coordinate 172,203 of JAANYP010000956.1, forward strand.
TCCATTAACATTTCCCAACAATGGATGGTTGTTCCCCTCAACATCATGGTGACATAAACCACTTTCCTATTATCTCCACACATGCTTATGCGAAAGATGTTATCCATTACTTTTATCCAGTTAGTTGATTTAATTTGATCATCTTCTCCATTAAATTCTGGACGGTTAGCACTTACAAATTCCTTGTATGTGTACTCTCTTCTCCCGTAGAATTATTGGGTCTTTGACGATACCCTTGTTCTTCTAGTATACCAGGTACGGCAGCCCGTAACATCCGAGCAAATTCTTGGATATGTTTGGTTCTTATTCGTTGTTAGTGACCCGAGGCCTGGTCCTTGGTCTGCCCCTTCGGCCTGCTGCTGGCGGGGTGATCATAGGGATTGGTTAGGAGACTCCTCTCTTCTAGGCGGTGTCATTGTCTGAAATTTTCTTTTTTTATATATTAGAATACATTAACTTCATATTCTAAGTTAGTAATTACTATAGTCAAATTGAGCAATATATACTTGATTACAATATTTATATTAACTAGAAATTTTAATTTTACAATCGTTTATTCCTTATATAGTGAATTTCTTATTCATAGAAAAAGTACATAACACTTTTATGGTCTTATATTGGGAGATGATCCTCCGTTAGGTCCAGGGGGTTGCGGCTGATATCTTATTGGTTGTTGTCCATACAACATCATCCTTAGGCGTGCATTGTCTATGTCTAAAGCATTTGTCCTTGCTCAATCTGCCAGTAATTATTGTCTAACTTCTTGTAGCTCGTGCCTGGAATGATTATTTCTTCGAGTGAATGATCATTCTCTTCAATTAAGGCATCTATTTGCTCTGTCCAATGTTCCACCATTGCCACGAGATCCCGATTTTGCACACATCTCATAGCTATTTCTTCCACCATTGAATTGAATTCCAGTAGACTCAATTATCTAGTTTCGATGGTTGTTTCGTCATCCGTTAGTCCTGCATCTGGTTCAGGTTCTTCATTTTCTTCTAGATATGGTGGTGGTACTAAGATAGGGGCATCCCAAATTTCTGCTTCCCACGGAAAAGGCACTTTGAAGTTCATACGATGTTCCTCGTCATCTTCTTCAATCTCTATTTTGACATCTACGAATTGGGCGTCTTGCATAAGATTATTGAGGTTTTCTTCTTCGTTTCCTTCTGGGGCATCTTCTTCAGGGTTTTCTTCTGGTTCTTCTTCTGGGTCTTCTTCAGGATCTTCCTCCATATATTCTTCTGGATGTTCCTCCGGATCTTCATCCAAAGGCGTATTATTATTTATGGGGTCTCCTAGAGGTTGTGGTTCTTGAAAGTTATCGGGTGTTTCTTCCACCCACCCAGCATTTGATGTTTCTCCTTTGGACGAATTCTTACCATTTTGCCATCTGTAATATTAATATTTTTTAAAATATTTACTTATTTATTATAACAATTTTTTTACCATGCAATTTACCTTTAAAATTTACTTTTTACATATTTTTTTGACCCATTAACGGTCGAGAATATTGCCGTTCAACGGCTATATTCCTTCCCATCTTCTATAAATTCATCACAATCTTATCACTTCTTTACACTATCTCTGAAATTTTCTATATTCCAATATTACTATTACTTTCTCCCATAAATTCTAAGATGGTTAAACTCATTCCTTCCTTTGCAATCATACTCATCCCGGTGATGATCTATCTGCACTCACTTCTTAAATCTGAAGAGCGACCGCCATTTTATTTTATTGCTACCATCATTATGGTACTACTTCCCATATTCATGGCTATGGAGTGTTATTGGCTTTAATACTATAATAATTATGTAATGTAATAATGTCATTAATTATTTTGTGACGAATTTATTATTAAAGTTTTTTTTTTCTATTTCCTGTCGTATGTTTGTTTTAGAAGTTTAAGTTTAGGCTCTAATTTAGATACCTAATTCTCTTAAACTAAATTCTCTAATGCCACATGTGACACCCCTCACTTTCTATACTATAACAATATTTTATATAGCATGGTATGTCGGGCGGAGTCAAATTCATCGTACAATGGATCGACTCGTGCAAAAAGAACATAACAACTATTATTCTCCAACAATGTTTTAGTACAACTTATTCAATGGAAATACATGATACATAAGTCAGGAATTAAAACATTGACAAATTAATCATAAATTTTCTCTTTTCCTTTGCCATTAGAGGATCATTCCTCAGTATCTGAGTATAAAAATGTAAGGGTGAGCGACAACTACTAATCACCTAGGGTGGAATAGTGTGTTTCAAAAATAGTTTATACCTAGTAAGAAAATGTATAAAAAACATTTTTGTAAAATATATTTTCTGTAAAAAATAATACAACGGCCTGCAACTGAAGGCTGTGAAAAAACCATGATACAGTGGATATTGATTTCTTCATTTCATACCCGAGTTAAATGGGTATGTTTGCGAATGAAATTAAATACTATTATTTTCATAAAAGCTTCCCATCCTTTGTCGTTATAAAATTTACTGGTATATTATTACCCGGATAAATCACAGTGAAGTATCCTTCGTGCCATCTCAAAAGGTTTCACCATTTTGGCGTCATTATGTTGTCGTCTCAAAATGCTATATCATTTTTATAATATTACCATTATCATTACGTTGATATTCACGAAGTCATACCAACAACTATTATGCGTATTTAAAAAAATATGTAACATTAAATTTATTTATAAATAACGTCACATTCTCAATATCATAAAAATTACTGAATCATCACATATATCATATAAACATCAGAGTCAAATATAATAATTCAGCATCATGAATAAAATAATAGGCGCAAAGTGGAAGTGTTTAGAAACTTACAGTAGTCCCGAAACGGTTATAAAAATTTCGTAAGAAAGAAGTAGAAAATTACTCAAAATATGACTCTTTGTTTAATAGTGATATTTATGAGTATTGGTACGATTTTCATTCGAATGAGATGCGTCTATTTATAGACTAGAATTTTCGACCGTCGACGTAAATTGCGCATATACAGACATTTACCGACACTCTCAAAGAATTTCTCATCACATGTGCATTAAATGCACATTTTCATTATATATCCTTAATCTTTTATATATTTACGCATAACCCCCCTCATCTATCATAAATATATATTTAGCACCTTTTTATAATTAAAATTATTATCATTATATATATAATCTGATACATTTTAATAATTACTTGTTATTCGCTCGATGAATTTTCATGATGTTACATAACTCTCGCATACTCACGAGCTTCCCAGTTTACGTTTTCGAGCTTCCCAGACAGTAGGTTCACAGCCGCAGCAGCCGCCAAAGTAGGAGCTGGGATAGATCAGAGTTTATGCATGTGCTTGCTATCTGCTGACAATAGTTTTTGATAATCTGCTATCTATGTTTTGTATTTGATCAGTATGTATGATAGCTATCAATTAGGCGATCTATGTTAGTTGCGATAACTATCTGCACCTGACATGTGATATGATGTATAGAAGATGTTGTATTAAAATTTTAATTAACAGTGATTTCTGTTAACCCCTGACATGTGTATTATGATATGTTTGAGATATTGCCACTTATGATTATATATTGACGTGACTTTTAATTGTGAAAAGAGGGTGTTACATCGTGTAATACACGGGTAAATAAACTAGTAGATAACTAATTAAGGAAAATTATATACCGAAATTAGGCGGGAAATTTTTTTTGATTAAGTGAGGAAGCGACACGTGTCGTTAAACATTTTCTTTTATTAATATACATAGATAGACTAACTTATGTATGCAATTTTTTAATGTGTTTATATATATATATATATATATATATATATATATATATATATATATATATATATATATATATATATATATATATATATATAGGGGTGAGTTCAATGGAAAACCAACACGCATCGGAACACTTCGGAAAACCTCACTGCACCACTAGGATCCGTAGGTGCACCGAAAAGGCTCATTAAGGGTATTTGTGGAATTGCAAATAATATTTATCTAATATAAAAAATAATATTTTTTTTGTAAATTTTGGTAATCCTTACAATCTCTGAACATACCCGATTTACTTGAGATTGAATTTCAAAATCATTCCATAATTTCAAAACCATTCCATAATATCAAAATCCATTAACCAACAATTTCTTGATGCATGTATCTATTCAACAAACTTTTATCCATTAACCAATAATTTTCATGATGCATCTATATTCATTGGTGCATAACATCACAACAAATACATTAAATAACAAAAATGATGAGTATCGTCGATATATACTTCAGTTGACACAACAAACAAATAAATAGCATATCAATGATAATGAAATATATCATACTCATCATGATTAATTCATTGAAATGATGCATTTACTAACAATTTTCATGATGCATCTATATTTTTATGTATCTATTCAACCAAAAAAAAAAATGAAACTTGTATATAATCATTTATTTCAACTAGAAATATGGATTCATCAATACAAAAATGCATTCATCCATCAAATGATGTATTAATGAACAAACCCTTTATGCATTAGTCAATAAAATTCTTGATGCATCTATCCATTCATCTAAAAAACATGCATCAATACATGATATCGTGAGCATTTGTCTCTATATGTGGCTTCGATTTCACTTTCTTCTAAAAATCTGTAACTTGGTCCAACACATACATGTGGCTCTGATTCCACTTTCTCCTTCAACGATGATGCACCACCATCCATATCGCAGAGTTTTATGTGCACAATGCCTACAATTTTGGAATTTTTTTCAAAAATTTTGGCAACAAAATCAATAAACCAATGAGATATTATTCGGGTGCATAAATTTCGGGAGGAGAGAGGATTCTCAATTAATGACTTGAAGGATGTAATAATTTCCAAATTTGATAAGGTTTGATGTTTACCAAAATACCCTTCTACGCACTAAATGGGGATGCATCTAGTTTTAATAAAAGTTGATGTTAATTACCATCTTGCCACCGCCCTTTTTCCCCTGTTGCACCAGAATCGATGGTTGAGATGGGTTTCCATAGTTTTCCGATGCATGTTGGTTTTCCATTGAACCCCCCTCTATATATATATATATATATAGGGGTGGGTTCAATGGAGAACCTCTGTGCATCGAAGAACCTTTGAGAACCACAATGCATCGTTAGAAAATCCTATTGCATCACGTAGAAATCGATGCATCACGCGGGAAATTTGATGCATCACGTGAAAATAATGATGCATCACGAGGGAATTGTGATGCATTTGTGGTAGTGCATGGAGGTTTTTCGATACATGAAGGTTCTTCATTGAACCCACGTGTATATATATATATATATATATATATATATATATATATATATATATATATAGGTGGGTTCAATTGAGAACCTCTATATATCGAATAATCTTGAAGAACCACAATTCATCGCTAGAAAATCGTAATGGATCAAGCGGGAACTTGATCCATCACATGTAAATAACAATAAATCACGCGGGATTGTGGTGCATGGAGGTTCTTTGATACATGGAGGTTCTCCATTGAACCCCGTTTCCTATATATATATATATATATATATATATATATATATATATATATATATATATATATATATATATATGGGTAAAGTGAATATGTGGCTGTCATGTATGCAAGCTTGGGTGTGGAACTTACCAAAGTGACGTCGTTTTATTAGAAAAAGGGGTTTCCAACTCTTCAGTTTTCAATTTCCAATCCAGATCAGGAACATCATCGCTTCCCCTTCCATTCTTCTTCTTTGATCCATCGCTTATCAGCGCAAACGAATTGCATTTTCGATTTCGGTGCATCACTTCTACCAGATATGTTCTTCGATTTTGACGTATCCCTTCTCCCTGGTATGTTCTTCGGTTCATTCATAGCTTCCGCAATCTCATCTGCGATTCGAGACTACTCATCACTAATTCGTTGGTATCTCATAATTAAATAAATAATTCTTAGTCTCAAATTATATGTTTCACAGTATATTGTAATTCGTATCATCATATATAAATTTTCTTCACAAATTCTTGTACTCTTTTGGTATTTAAGAACATTTTGTTTACTTTACCTTTTTTCATTTGTGAAGACCAAGTATTAGAAAAAAAGCCATACTTTTTAATATGTCAATTTGGTTTTGTTTATGTGTTAGAGAAGGAGTGTTTACTGGATATATGTATGCAAGACCTGACACAAATTTTTAATTTGTCATTGCTATGTTTATGCCAAAGCTTGTGTTAGCCGTATATGTATGCAAAACATGAGACCACTCAAATCTTTAAATGGTTTTTTTTGGCCGTTTTTTGGTGTTGCCCACACATCTTGGGTTTACACATTATAGTTACTTTGAGATGTTATCATATGAATTTGTTTTTATTGAACACATGATTGTAAACTTTATAAATATAGCAGGAAATAAACAACTAGCATATAATTAGGTGATAGATCTAAAGCTCAAGTGGTAGAGCGCCCATGTATGTTTTGTTGCTTTCATGGGAGGATGGTGGTTCGATTCCACCTAGATCTTTGTTTGAATAACTTTGGTTATATTATTGTAGTAGTGTATAATCCTGCTTGATTAGTATTGGTCCATAACAACAACATGATTTCTATATCACAAAAGGATTTTTGATCACCAACCAAAAATGTAGAATTAAATATAACCCACATCTTAGAAAGTTGTCACTTCATTGACAGGATACTATCTTGAAGTAGCAAGAAAAGCCAAACAAATGTATAGGTCAAGTTATAGTATCTTCTATTGTCAAAAGGAACAAGTAGTTCAGATCAATACTTGGGGTTTCTTTAAAGTAAATGTGGTCATGAAAGAATATTAAATAACAGATAAACTTTGCACAATTGAAAATTAAATTTTATAAATTTTCTAAATTAAAAAAGACATTGAGGCATTTCAACAAACATGTGGTATGCATTTCCATAACACTTACAAAAATTTGTCATGGCGACCACTTCTCCAAATTTCAATTTCTATTGATAATATAAGGACTGATTTTTATAATAGAGGAAAGAAAACAACACAGTGAAGAATTATTTATATGTTTATACGATTAGAACATTGGCATCTGACAATAATCTTGATTAGATGGATTTCTTCTCAGTTTTGTAATCGAATCGAAATGGGATGTAATTAAGGGGAAAAAATCTGGAGATTTATATTGCTCTGAAGAAATGCAAGAAGTGATGGACAATGAGACTCGAGAGAATACGTCTGGGAGGAAAGAAAAAGCTAAATGGATCGTCTCTTATTTTGTGATGAACGCTACTATGAGCATGGAGAACTCAAAATTGATTTTCGTTTTTGTTTCTGATATGTCTAGTTGACATGAACAACAAGCAAGAAGATAGTTGTGACTTGTGAACCTATTGATGAACAGGTGCAGGAGCAGAACAGTCAAATTCAAATGAGAAGAGGGGCCTGATTGTTGACAAAATGACGTCGTATCGATGGTTCTACACTCAAGCTTAGTTACATAACAGCCACATATTCACTTTACCCTATATATATATATATATATATATATATATATATATATATATATATATATATATATATATATATATATATATATATATATATATATATATATATATATATATAGATGGGATCATTGCAGAACCTAAATTTAGTGTAGAACTGTAGAACCAATATCGTCCATAGATTAGAATAATCTAATGGTCTTGATTAAAAGAGTTAAGTTTGGAATTAGTGAAAAAAAGATTGGTAATAGTGATATTTTAATTCTTGGAGGGGTAAAAAAGGAAAGATTGGAAATAGCAAAAAGATTGACATTAGCAAAATAAATATCTTTTTTCTTTAAATTAAAATAACATTAATATTATTAATTTTTAAATCAAAAAAATTATACCATAAAAACGAGAATTTTATACTCTTTAAAACGAGACCGGTCATGATATATTTTTTTCGAAAAAATTTTACGTGTTTATTTTTCGTAAAAAAAAATTACCCAGACCACGATGCAATATATCATGGTGAGATAATGAGATCATTCGATATCGAATGAACACTTTGATATCGTATATTTAACGTCAATGCAACACTGCATATACGCTCATTATTAACAGAGCTAAAATAATAGTCACAATTAGTAGTCAAAGTTGGTGGATTTAACGAGAACGGTTATGATATATATTTTTTATTTTTCGTAAAAAAATTTTTACCCAGACCACGATGCAATATATCATGGTGAGATCATGAGATCATTCGATATCGAATGAACACTTTGATATCGTATATTTAACGTCAATGCAACATTGCATATACGTTCATTACTAACAGAGCCAAAATAATAGTCACAATTAGTAGTCAAAGTTGGTGGATTTAACGAGAACGGTTATGATATATACTTTTTTATTTTTCGTAAAAAAAATTTTACCCAGACCACGATGCAATATATCATGGTGAGATCATGAGATCATTCGATATCGAATGAACACTTTGATACCGTATATTTAGCGTCGATGCAACACTGCATATACGTTCATTATTAACAGAGATAAATAATAGTCAAAATTAGTAGTCAAAGTTGGTGGATTTAACGAGAACGGTCATGAATATATTTTTTTGAAAAAAAAAATTACGTGTTTATTTTTCGTAAATTTTTTTTACCCATACGACCATTCGATGTCGAATGAACACTTTGATATCGTATATTTAACGTCGATGCAACACTGCATGTCCATTATATATTAAAAGAGTTAAAAAAAAAAAGTCAAAGTGGACAGTCAAACTTGGTAGGCTGCTATTAATTCATTGTTAATTGTATAATTACCATCTTATCCCTAGTGTTATATTATAATCTAATGGTTTAGATTGGTTCTATGGTTCTGCACTAAATTAAGGTTCTGCAATGATCCCAATATATATATATATATATATATATATATATATATATATATATATATATATATATATATATATATATATATATATATATATATATATATATATATATATATATATATATATATATATATATATAAACTTATGTATCCATTGAGCACCATTTATAATTAAGTACCAGTGAGCACCAATCAAAATAAGGCTTTACACATACAAATTTTAATATGTACAAGCTTTGAAGAAATAGAAGTAAAGTTTTAATGGATTCATTGCATTCATAAGCTTCAATATACACAAGATTAATTAGATAAACTACATTTTCATGCTTTTATATATATCACCTCCATTAGGTTTATTGCATTCATAAACTTTAATATACACAAGATTCATTAGATTGATCACATTCAAACTATGTAAATAAGTAGGTTGTGTGTGTGTGTGTATGGGTTCAAAAAGGCACCCATGATAATTGAGTATCAATGGTACCCTTTCAAAACCACAACATTAAAAAAATATAATAAGGTTTATGATCAAAAGATGAAAAGTTCATTCCCCCCCTCCCCCGCCCCCCCCCCCCCCCCCCCCTATTTTTTAAGCTAAGAGAGTATTTTTATAATAACAGTGATCATTCACAATTGATCATTCACACAAATTATTTGACTACTTATAATTTTTCAACACTTATTTAATCATTCACAACACTTATTTTATCATTCACAACACTTATATGATCATTCACATATTTGACTATTTACAATTGTTCAACACTTATTTGATCATTGACAAGAATTATTTGACCATTCACAATACTTATTTGATCATTTATCACACTAATTTAACTATTATTTGACCATTTATTTGACAATTTATCATAGTATATTGATCATTTGACCATTCGCCCTAATGTTGTATGGTCATATACAACACTCATTTGATCATTCGCAACACTTATATGACCATTCAAAACCCTTATTTGATCATTAATATTAATTATTTGATCACTCACAATACTTATTTGATCATTCATCACACTATTCATCTGTTATTTGACAATTTATCATAGTATATTGATCATTTAACCATTCGCCTTAATGCCATATGATCATTCACAACACTTAATTTGACAATTTATATTTCTTCAACACTTATTGGATCATTCATAAGAATTATTTGATCATTCAAATTTCTTTAATAAAATGATCATTCACAAAAGTATCAATCATTTCATCGAACACTTTATGTGCACCAATTAAATAATCATGATTCAAAAATTTGAAAGTTGAATTCGAGAAGATGGAGAATAAGATGATGTTTAAATGATGATTAATTACATGAATTCTTCAAAAAAAATTGAGTTCACTTATTTTTTTATGGAGACGAAAATGGAGATGGAGACGGAGACAATGATGGAGATGGATTGAATCCCTATTAACGTGCGAGACTTACGTGATTTGTATTTTGCATTTTGTCGATCGTGCCCTTATTTTCTTTTTCCAATCGTGAGGCTCTCAACCGGTACGTTGTGTACGCAGACTTTGGCTTGGTACGCTGTGGAACCCAAATTTCTCTCTCTCTCTCTCTCTCTCTCTCTCTCTCTCTCTCTCACTATATATATATATACACACACACACACACACACACACACACATATTTGTGTGAGTTCAATTAAGTACCATTAGTTTTTGTGGAGTATCAAAGGTATCTCGCTTAAAACCATTTTTTTAAAAATTTATAAGTATGTTGAAATTAACAATACAAGACTACTTGTAAAAAACACACATAAACACACAATAAAACTATGTAAACGTGTCTGTTCACATAAACTGTTCCGTTGTGAACGTATGTTCACATAAATATTTAGACGTTCATATGATGTTTAAGATGCTAGATACGTGAATGTGTGTAATTTTTAAATACGTAAAATTTTTTCGAAAAAATTTTTTGAAAAAAAATATATCATATTAATGTTATTTTAATTTTAAAAAATAGGATTTTTTTTTTTTGCTAATGTCATATTTATGTTATTGCAAATCTTTTCCCTTTTTACCATGTATTAAAATATCACTATTACTAAATTTTTTTCCACTAATTACACACTTGATACTTTTAATCAAGACTACTAGATTAAGAGGGTGTTTGGTTTTGCGTTATTAACCAGATTATCAGCTTATTACGTTACAATAACGCAAATAATTAGTTTAAAGTGTTTGGATAGCATACGTTAATAAGTGTTATTTGCGTTTAGCGTTAATCTTACCACACTTTTTCATAAGCTAAAAAATGTAGCTTATTTGCTTAATAAGTGATTATTTGGTCATTTTACAAGTAAAAACGCAAATCCAAACACTTTAAAAACTGATTATTTGATAATTATGATAGCAAACAGTAGAAGCTAAACCAAACACTACATTTCCTGCAGCACTTTTTGTTACAGCTATTATCTGATTATTAGTTTCCAAAACGCTACAGCATTTTTTCAAACACAAATCCAAACATCCTCTAACTAACTATGTACGCTATTGGTTCTACAGTTATACACTAAATTTAGGTTCTGCAGTGATCTCATATGTAGATGTGTGTGTGTGTAGGTATAGAGGTGTGAAAAATAACTAATCCCACCCAAACTGAACCTTAATCATGATAAATGGGTCGGGTTATTCAATTTTTAAGTTTCTTATTTGGTTTAAATGTTACCCGAATAAGTAATTTGGTTCGGTTTACGGGTAGGATTCAAATTTATTCAGGCACTCGAATAACCCGTTCAATTTATACTTGACATTTATAGATTTGTTTATAATTATAATTCGACTTGTTTATATATAGTTAGTAAATATCTAAATACCGAATTTTGATACTCAAACCATTTAACCCGTTTTCCCCAAATTACCCAACTTATTTAACCCGTTTAATCTACTTTGTAGATGATATCATATACCAAAAACCGATCATTTAACGCAGATCGAATAACCCGAAACCCATCAACTCGTCCCGTTATTTGGTTCGGGTTCGGCTAGCTAAGCCACACCCTTAAACCCGAACCAAATAACCCGCCTGAATAACACTCCTAGGTACGTACATATACATATACATACATAATAGACACAGACACACACACACACAGATATATATATATATATATATATATATATATATATATATATATATATATATTTTGTGAGACTAACCACGTGTAAGGTTTTTAAAAGAGTAGGACTGCTGGTGTAATAAAAAATTTTTAGAGACCAAATCCACAATTCAAGGCACACCAGAGACCATTTATGCAATTTACCCTAATTTAAAAAATATTTTCATGTAATAATTAATGTTAAGTAAAAAACTGTATTTTAAACTGAGGAGACTAATAATAATGCAACTTGATATTTAATAAAGGGTTAAGTATCATTTTGTATTTTTGACCATCCAACTTTCAGATTTGTCTCATATAGTCATTAAACTATTTTTTGTCACGATTTAACTATTAAACTTTAGTTTACTTTTCTAATTTAGGAAAATATGAAGAAAAAAAATTAATAATTGAATTGATGCAAAATATGATAGTTTAATGACCTAATCGAGATAATTTTTAGTGGTTAAATCGGTAAGAAAAATATTTAATAGATAGGGACAAAAGATAGTTTCGTGACTAAATCGAAAAAAATCTAAAAGTTGGATGGAACCCTTAAATAAGATACAAAAATAGTTATAACGAATTACTAAACACCCGCGCGTTGCTGCGGGGTATAAAATATTAATTACAAATATATATATATATACAAATTCAAAATACATCAAAATATATGCATATCGTTCATCTCTTCCAAAATCAAAATACATCATAATACAAACATGAATCGTTCATACGAACATAAATCATGCATATCGTTCATCTCTTCCAAAATCAAGAGGGGCTAAGAGAGAGGAGAGATATATATATATATATATATATATATATATATATATATATATATATATATATATATATATATATATATATATATATATATATATATATATATATATATATATATATATATAGAAAGAGGGAGTGGTTTTAGGAAAGAAGTTAATGGTGATTTTCATACCAAATTTAGCTATTAATTATCTTAAACATTTAAATTCAAAAATAATTTCCATACATATAATATCCCCTAAATGCCCTTTGTGCACCATTGGTAGATAGTTCGATGCACAAAAGTTCTCAATGGTGCCTCGATGCACAAAAGTTCTCAATCGAACCCCAATCTATATATATATATATATATATATATATATATATATATATATATATATATATATATATATATATATATATATATATATATATATAGGGAGGTTCAATTGAGCACTTTTATGCATCGAGGTACAAAAGTACCTATATCATCCATTAGATCAAAAAATTGTATGGATTAGATTAATGGCAAAAGGGTAAATAGTTAGACAATTTTATGCATCTTGTGCATTATAGAAACAAAGGAAGAAGGGCATTTTGGGGAATGTGCATACCTCATTAAATTTAATATTTCAACAAATAATCAAATAATAAATGCTAAATAAATTCAATTGATACATTTCCAAATTTAAAAAAATTACACAAATTCAAAAAAGATGATAGAGATCGATGCATTTCATCGTTAATCGTGTTTATCTATGCATTGTGTTAAAAAAACGCATTTAACAAAAAAAAATACACAAATTCATTATACATCGTGTTCAACTTGTTCATCATTCTTTTATGCATCTTGTTTGTCGTTCATATTCATTCAGCTATGCATCATGTTCAACTTCTTCATCATTTATCTATGCATCGTCATTGTTCATCATCCAATTATGCATCATCATTTTCCGTTGTTCATCGTTCATCATCCATCTATGCATTGTCATTGTTCATCATCCATCTATGCATTATCATCATTCATTGTTCATCATCCATCTATGCATCATGTTCTTCATAATTTTCATCGGTTACCTCTCTTGTTCATGTTCATCATCATCGTTGTTCATCGTTAATCTTCGTCTTCAAATCATCATCACTAAGAAAAATCATGAAGAACACGATTAGAGAGAGAGAGAGAGAGAAATGAGGAGGAAAATGAGGAATGTAGTTAATATGAGATTTTAATTCAAAATGTAACTCCTAATTATCATTTAATGATTTTTAGAAATAAATTAATTATCATGCATTTAGTTTTCCCTAAATGCCCTTTGTGCACCCTTGGTGGATTATCCGATGCACAAAAGTGCCTCGAGGTGCCCCGATGCATAAAAGTTCTCAATTGAACCTTAATATATATATATATATATATATATATATATATATATATATATATATATATATATATATATATATATAGGGGTGGGTTCAATGGAAAACCACTATGCACGTGAAAACTATGGAAACCTACGCATACCGTCTGATTTGGTGCATTTCATGAAAAAAGCGGTGGCATGATCGTAAATAAGATGATGCATCACGTGGGATTTTGATGCATCGTGCGGGAAATTTGATGCATCACGCGAGATTTTGATGCATCGCGCGGGGAATTTGATGCATTTGTGGTGGTGCAGTGCGGTTTTCACAAGTTTTCAGGTGCATGGTGGTTTTCCATTGAACCTCCCTCTATATATATATATATATATATATATATATATATATATATATATATATATATATATATATATAATTGAGGTTCAATTGAGAACTTTTATGCATCGAGGCACTTTTGTGCATCGGATAATCTAACAAGGGTGCACAAAGGACATTTTGGGAAAATTAAATATATGAAATTAATTAATTTTAATAAATCATTAAAAGATATTTAGAGTTAATTTAGGAATTTAAATCACACATTAACCACTTTCCTAATTATCCTCCTTGTCTTTCTCTCTCTTCCCCTTCTCTTTCAAACTTCCGGCCGCCCTCCCAAGACCACCGCCTTCCACCATCGTGCCTCCATTTCTCTCTCGCAATCCACCACCAGACCACCGGCATCGCCACCAGCAGACCATCGGGATCGCTAGCAACATGCACATGGAACCATTAATATGCACAACGACGATTTCCTCCACCTTCAACCACCACCGCAAACCCATTACCGATAACGAACGATTGTATTTGATTATAATGCAGCCACTCAAAGTTTCTCTTGCTTGTTCAAAATGAAGATTGATAAATCTAGTTTTTGTTAGAAAGAAACGATGAAGATGTAGGAAAAAAAACGATGAAGAAGATGATGAAGACGTTGATGCATAACGTTGGAACGATGATTACCATGGTTTTTTGGATGAACACATTATTGCATCATGTTTTTTGGATGAACACGTTGTTGATGCATTACTTTGATATGCATTTTGATGAATATATGCATTTTGGATTTATGATGAAACGATGCATTTTGGATGTGGAGAGATTTATGATGAAAAAATGTATTTTGGATTTTTTTTTTTTTATGAAGATATGCATTTTGGATTTTATGATGAAGATATGCATTTTGGAAGGTATGAATGTTTGTTGGAACTATGAACGATTAATGTTTGAATGTACGATGCATCACGTTAAATTAAGATGCATTTTGGAAGGTACGAATTTTGTTGGAACGATGAACGGTTCAAGTTTGAATGAACGATGCATCATGTTAAATTAAGGTTTTTGGATGAACACGTTCATGCATCACGTTAAATTAAGGTTTTTGGATGAACGATGCATCACGTTAAATACGAAGATGATGAACATGAAAATAATGGATGAAGATGATGAACACAAAGCAACAACAACAATGCATCAGAATCTTTATCATTTTATTTGAATTTGTATTATTTTTGAAATTGTAACAATTAAATGAGGATTACATAATTCCTGTTTTACCCCTCCACGAAATTCATTATGTGCACTTGATGGATAAAACTTTCTATTTAATTACCTTTTGCCATTTGATCTAACCCACACATTTTTTTCATCCAAGGGAATGTGGAGGTTCTTTTGTGCCTCGATGCACAAAAGTTCTCAATGGAACCTCTCTCTCTCTCTCTCTGTATATATCTCTCTCTCTCTCTCTGTATATATATATATATATATATATATATATATATATATATATATATATATATATATATATATATATATATATATATATATATAAAATCAAAAGAATTAAAATACTTTTCAAACAATTCAGATAACAAATGTTATCATAACTGAACCATGATCGAAGAGTGAAATTGAAAAACTGATATAGATTCAAAAAGTAAGACATATGATACTGTTACTTGGTTGTATCATTGGTTTTTAGATTTTAGCAATTCTAAAATTATAAACAATGTCTTATTAAATCGGATCGGAACAAGAATTAATTAATTAGTTATTCATAACCATAATTTGAAAATTTGACATTGATTAGGTTTAATCGTCAATTTAATTTGTTGGTTTTACGATCAAATCAAATAAATTTATAATGGTAATGTCTCTAATACATTAATTACGGATTGTCATCGTTATTATAATAATGTTCAATGTTATACATCATCATATTTAATTTAAAAAAAACTAAATATTAAATAGTTATTTTTTAGTTATAAAACAATTTTTTAAAAAAAATTGTATTGTGAATTTGAATAATAAATATTTTTCATACAATTAAACATAACATAATAACTCTAATTATAAGTATAATTAAATTCATAACTTTAAGTGTGTAAGAAATGTTGCAATAATAAATGTTAAAAAGGACTCAACAAAACTTTATTAAAATAAAGGGACTAAATAAAATATAACACTAAGATAAGGGTGTGTTATGAAAATTTAAATTACAAAAAGAAAGAAAAAAACCAATAACGAAATGCCATTGGCCGATTCAATATGATAAATGTATGCATATATAATTAAGCTCCAATGATAATTAATAAAAAGTGTAATTATTAATCAAGTAATAAAAAATAAAACCAATTAAATATAAGCCAAAAAAAAACAAATAAAATGTTCAAAGACCAAAAGTGAAGCTAATTAAAAAGACAAAATCAGTATTTTTAAGAATTTAACAAAGTCAAATGTGCTGAAATCACAACAAAGTTTTAACCATAAAAGACTATCACTGTAATTTTTCATACTTAAAAAAAAAAAACGAAATCTCAAATTTATACCAAACCAAAAGGAACCATTTTTGTAAGTTACTCTACTATTTATTTAAATGAGATTTTATCACCCAAATGAAACAAACATAGAAAAGGAATGATCATTTGTTATAGCCTAATGCAAGGCATTGGTTATTTTGTAACAAAAATACATAAAAAAAATGACTAAACTTGTTCACCCTCATTAGCCTTGCATACTTTAGTATCCTTTTTGGCATCTTAAACAAGCAAAATGATTTCATTGTATATTAAATAAGTTGTACACTCATTTACTAATTTTGACTTTACTTGATTTTCTATAACAAAGTCAACATCATGTACATAAAAAGCACAACACACTTACTTGCAATCACAGCTATGCAAAGACGCGACACGCGGTTTTTCGCCATCGTTATGAGCTGCCTGATAACTACGTTCCCATACGTCCTTTGGTTCTGCTTCTGCATGAGGAATGTGTCGTGGATGCTTTTCTCGTTTATCTCCCTTTATTTGCTTCAATGCATGCTTTAACGCTGGAAGCAACGCCTCCATACACTCGCCAACTGCGTTTGGATTCCCCGGCATGTTGATTATCTGATAACATATATTGCAATACCATCACATAAAGAAAAGGGTTGGTAAATGTAAAATAATTGTTTTCCAATTACTTGTGCTTCTAGAGTTATGCAAACGAATCGAAACCATACCAAACCGGGATTATAAAGTACGATACACGGACCATACTACCATTTACCACTAAGTTGGTCTTGCTTGATGGGATGGTACGGTACAGGTAATAACGAGAGAAAACGTACTGAATTGGGGATATACAGTATAGCAATTTTTCCACAAATTCGGTTTCTTACGGTACATTTTGGTTTTGTCCCATTGCATCACCTGTTAGATAATAGGGATTCGAATAACAATAATCACTTGGATAATTTCAAGGATCGTGTTTACAACACTTTTCGAAATCTGTAATTCGACCCTATGCCTGGGGTATCACGAATTCTGATATGGGATTATCCAAGAAATAAGTTTGGATTTCAGGCTTAATCCAAACGAAAACACAAGATACCTTTGCTTTGATTTGCGTTCTTGATGAGACAAAGGGCAAAGGAAAATACACACCCTTTTTCTATCTTTCTGCCATCGCAAACAACTTAAATATATGAAGTTGGTTACAGCCGTTAATTCGGTTATATGGCGGTTGTGGGTTGTTACGGTAGTTAAACTACCAACTTCCACTTTCGGGTCATCAACTCGGATCATCAACCATTCAACGAATCAAACAGTGAATTTTGCTTCGGGTTGGGGCGCTAGCCCACACCCTGCCTACAGGGCAGCGGAACCCCCGCCAGGGGCGGGCGGTGCCCCTGGGACCCCGCCATGTTCCCGAGATACGACTTAACTTATTCATGCGTGCACTCCACACCTCCAAGCTCGAATTATAAACAAGTCTAATTTCGTCTTGTCTCATATTAATCCGAATTATAATAAAAAAGCTTGATGACACTAAAATCACCAACATAACCCTAGATGCTGACGCTATGACACAATATTTTGCTACAACAAATTTGATATTCTTTTGATGAAAGGCTCGTTGTAAGGTCACAGGTTCGAATCAAGAAAACAAGAACTTCGAACAAATGCAACATGAAGTCTTCGTATAAAGACGTCCCTCCTCCAAAGTGAACGAACTTAAGTCCAATCAAGATTGCCTTCTATAGGGATGGCTTGTGAAAGTCATTATCCGCCTTTTATAAAGCTGTATAGATATTCTTTCTGCATGATGGTCTAATGCCACTTACAAGATCATTGCCGTTGTTTTTGTTAATGCATCTAAGATTGTTTTTGGAATTTATTATCTTTAAGTTTTGTTTATTTAGTATGAAGATATTTTGTAACCTTAGTTACTAAGAAAACTTGACCATGAAGAAAACTTAGTGGTTAAGAAAGTTCTACTGTTAAATAGACTTAACCTTTAAGGAAACTTACCTCCTAAGTAGCTTAGCAAGCAAGAATACTTAGAGGTGAAGTAAAACAATCTTGTTAACTTTTGTAAGCCTATAAATAGTCATATAAGGTTCAAGAGTAAGATATATCAAAAACCTTTCTATTCCATTGTAACTCTCTCTTTCATTATCAATATATAATCTTCCAAAGTGTTTATTTATATCTATTCTCAAAACATTAACAGTGGTATCAGAGTCCACTTCTTAAGGGGTCGTGTGATTTACTTGAGAGAAACACGAGAGGGAGTGAAACACTTGAGAAATAACTAGGCATGGCATCTAGTTCAGCTGCTCCTGCAATTCCAATATTTTCTGGATTTCACTATCATATTTGGGCAGTCAAAATGAAGACGTATTTGTAGTCTCAAGGGTTATGGAAGGTTGTAGAGACCGGTGAAGATCCTCCAGCTCTTAGAGCAAATCCAACGATTGGTCAAATTAAAATTTTATGAAGAAGAAGTGCTGAAAAAAGACAAGGCACTTACATGTTTGCAATCACGACCTGCTGACCAAATTTTCACCTCCATCCAGTGTTGTAAAAATCGGCCTAGGCGGCCGATTAGTCGGCGCCTAGGCGGTGAGCGGGCTTTGGCCGATGCGACTAGGCTATGATCAGATTAGGCGGAGGCGGAGCTGGGCGAGCTGGGCGGACCAAGTCGGACCAAATTGGTCCAAATCGTTCATGACAGATTACAGCCTGTCAATTCCAGCCTTCTCGATTGCTATGGAGATCGATTCCATACTTTCTTGATTGCTTCTAGCCTAGGTTGATCTGTCGATTCCAGCCTCAAGTGCTCTCTGATTTGTGATTTGGTTTCTTCGAGCTGGACATGGACGGTGTAAAATGATGGTGTGCAGAAAGAGAGCATGGTGAGAGAGAGTGTCAGGTGGTGGTGTGTTGCTGTGAGGGTACATAGTCATGGTTCTTCGATGAGTTACAGAGAGAAGAAGACGTGATAGATAAAGAGAGAGGGGTTAAGTGAGAGAATGAAGAGTGAAAGCTTGTTCTCTGCATTCATGTGCTGTCTTTTGGTTTTCTATGACCGTTGGTTTCACTTTATTGAGATTTTAAAATACATTAAATGCATTAAATAACTTGGTGTGATAGCCTTCTAAGAGCGGTGAAAATTTACCCTTGATATTAACTGCATTAAATGTATTAGTTAATACTTTAAATTCTTTACAATTCAAATTTTAATAATGTAAAAACATTATTATTATTATAATTATACTATACTTATATTTATATTACTATTTATTATGTATATATATACACATACATACATGCATAAATGTATAATATGTAGGTAAATTCTGAAATTTACATACAAAAAAATCAATCTGATTACTCCCCGACTACTCCCCGCCTAGGCCGATTAGTCGCTAGTCCCCAGTCGGACGGCCGACTACCGCCTAACGACTTTTGCAACATTGCCTCCATCATGCACTTGGAGACACCAAAAGAAGTGTGGGACAAACTCCAAGAGACATATGAAGGTACTGATAGAGTAAAACCTGTCAGATTATTAACTCTCAGAAGAGAGTTTGAATTATTGAAAATGATTGATGATGAACTTGTCAAAGATTATTCAGCAAGAATGATGGATGTAATGATGGATGTGGTTAATCGAATGAGGCTACAAGGTGAAGACGTGAAAGAGCAAAAAATAGTGGAGAAAATGATGATAAGTGTTCCTCAGAAATTTGAAGCTAAAATTTCTGCTATTGAAGAGTCTTGTGATCTTGGTGTACTTACAAATTCTGAGCTAACAAGCAAGCTCGAAGCACAAGAGCAGAGAGTACTCTCTGTTAGATCAGAAGGAAAAATTGAAGGTGCTTTTCAAGCATCTCAAAGAAATCTCAAAGAAATAACAAGACTGAAAGTACAAAGCATAATACTTACAAGAGAAGAAATTTCAACAAGGGAAACAAAGGCTCTACTACCTCACAAAGTTCTTTAACATCAAAGAAATGTAATTTTCCTCCTTGTAATATTTGTCAAAACACAAACCATCAAGAAGCCGATTGTTGGTTCAAAGATAAACCAAACTTTAAGTGCAACTTTTGCAAAAAGTTTGGGCATATTGAAAAATATTGTAGAGCAAAGAAAAATCGAGGGCATACTGATGGAGGATCATCAAACCATTCCAAAGATGTCATGGAAATACGTGAAGGCCCAATGACAAGAGGACGAGCAAAGAAGATCAAATAAGTTTTTACGAGCTTAGTTGTTGATATCCAAGAGTCTGAATGCAAAGACGATGCTCAACCGCAAGTGATGAAGCATGTTACTAGACTTGAAGCATTGGATCCTAATATGGAAGCATAAAAGCCCAAAAGTTGCATTTTCTTGGGTCTTTGAAATATTATGGGCTAGTACTAAGCCCAAGTGGTAGAATGGATGTATTTTGAAGTCCATTAAAAGTTTATTTGAGTCCAATAAAGGCCTAGAAATGCCTAATCCGTTTTTTTAGTTTAAGAGTTCTAGAATTTTAACCAATTGATGACAAAATATCTAAATTCATGGATTAAAGTCCCTTCTTTAATCCATTGAATTTAATTAGTGTCTTTTGAGTTGGTTTTTGAAGCCTATAAATAGATGGCTTCCTATGTACTTTCAAATCAATTCACTTGAGAAATATATATCTTTCTTCTGAGTTTTACTCATCTTTGTGAGCTTTGTTTTTTGTTGGAGAGTTCATAGTTCAAGAACTTATCAAGATTGTGAGCACATTCTTGTGGCGTTCTCATATTCCTTTGGTTCTTAGTTCTTATAACTAACGGGTCAAGGACTTGCTCTAGGCGTGTTGGAGTCCCAATTATCGGGTACTTTGACGCCTATCCTATCCTATACGAAGGTTCCAAGTTACATTTAACTTGCGGGTCAACGTTTCGTATCACATACACATCAACCTCAGCAAGCAAATGTTTCAGAATAGAACCACAAAGATGATGAGCATTTGTTCATGGCATCACATGTTGACATATGTTCAAAGAATCTTACATGGCTAGTAGATAGTGGATGTACAAGCCATATGACTCCAGATCCTTCCTTCTTTACAAGTCTTGATACAGCACTCAACACTAAAGTAAAGTTGGGAAATGGAGAAGTTGTTCAAGCTAAAGGAAGAGGCACTATTGCTGTTAACTATAATGCACGGAAACGCCTAAGAAGTAGCCGCTCCCGTTTCCGATACCTCTGGGAAACGGATACGCCCCCGATACGGCCAGAAACGTTTCGATGAGTCTAGAAACGTTTCTCGTGGAGTTTCCATGGAGTTTCCACGAAGTTTCCTCTAAGTTTCCATGAAGTTTCCGTTTTTTTAGGGTTTTTTAAGAATTAAAAGGGTAATCAAGGTTGCAAATCGGTGGCGGCCAACCGGCGGAGAAGGAAGAAAAAGGATGAAGAAGAAGGATGAGAGAGATATAAACCTTATGATATCGAGAATGAGACCAAGGAAGTGGTGGCGGCCGACCAACGGCGGAGAAGGAAGAAAAGGGAAGCAACGGCGAGAAGGAAGACCAGCGGCGAGAAGGAGAAGGGACTAAGGGAGAGACGCTTCTATTTTAATAAAAAAAAAACCCTAAAGGAATAAGAATGCAGGTGCTTCCTTTTATTCTAATAACCATTTATCATATTATTATAAAATTAATTAATAAAAGACCTTTGGACGTTGTTACACTTTACATCAATATACATCAATTTTTGAATTTCTTCATTATATATATATATATATATATATATATATATATATATATATATATATATATATACATCTGGGCAGTTAATTGCGCCGCTATAGCGGTTAGCGGTCCTTGAAAAAATAGCGGTCCTAAATAGCGGTTCCGCGAATAGCGGCGCTATTTACCGCTATTTAGAACCGCTATTTACCGTTATTTACCGCTATTTGGAGGAGCAGTCCAGATCGATCATTCTTTAAGCTATATTTTGTTAAATCTTTAATACTTTGTTTAATACTTTATAAAGTAATGCTATATCTTGTTTATCTTTGTTTGTTAAATGTGTTGTTCGATTCTATGACCTTTATGACTTTAGTTCTTTATGACTTTTGTTCTTTATGTTTATGTTCTTTAGGGATTTAGTTCTTCATATTATGTTCTTTATGTCTATGATTATGTTTATATATATATAAATAATATAACGCTATATCACCGATATATCACCGCAATAACCGCGATAGCAAATAGCGGTCTTGACCGCTATTGGACCGCGAGACGCTATTAACTGCATATATATATATATATATATATATATATATATATATATATATATATATATATTATTTGCCGTATCTCTCCCGTATCCGTATCTAGAATTTTTTATTTTTGCCGTTTCCCGTATCCGTTCCGTACCCGTTTCCTGTTGTCGTATCCGTTTCCGTGCAACTTAGGCTGTTAACACAAAGCAAGGTTGTGAAGTCACAGGTTGCCATTTTCAAAATCTAGTGTGACAAGAGCCAAAGCTTCGGTTCTTTCAACATTCAAGAATTTCAAGAAACTTGTCGAAGTGCAAAGTGGCAGTACTTTGCGTATTTTCAGAACTGACAATGGTGGAGAATACACTTCTAATGAGTTTGAAGATTTTCTTCGACAGCAAGGAGTAATACATCAGGTTACAATTCCATACTCACCACAACAAAATGGAGTTTCTGAAAGAAGAAATAGAACTGTTATGGAGATAGCGAGATCAATGATTTATGAAAAGAAATTACCAAAAACATTTTGGGCCGAGTCTGTAGCTACATTAATACACTCAACCGATTAGCAACAAAAGCCGTAAGTGATAAGACTCCATTTGAAGCTTGGTGAGGTATTAAACCTTCGATCAAACACTTAAAGATTTTTGGGTTTATCTGTTACTACCATGTTCCAGATGTCAAGAGGTCAAAGCTTGATGAAAAAGCTAGAAAAGGTATCTTTTTGGGTTATGCAACAGAATCAAAAGGATATAGAATTTATGATCTCACGGATAGCAAAATTGCAATAAGCAGAGATGCGATATTTGATGAAGGAGCCTATTGAGACTGGAATATGAACGAAGTTAAAAGGCACGAAGTTGGTGGTTCAAGTACACAAGATGACACGTTTATGGATGAAGTCAATGAACCAGAATTTGATATTCAAGACACAACTGACACTGATGTGTTAAGAACAAGAACACTTGCTGATGTCTACGAGTATTGTAATGTTGTTGATATAGAGCCTGCAAGCTATACAGATGCCGTAAAACACGATGAATGGATTAAAGCCATGAAGCCTGAACTTGAAATGATCAAGAATAATAACACTTGGAAGCTTGTTGACTTGCCAGAAGGGAAAAGTGCATTAGGTGTGAAATAGGTGTTCATAACTAAATATCATCCTGACGGTTCAATTCACAAGCACAAAGCAAGACTAGTAGTAAAAGGGTATTCTCAGATTCCCGGTGTAGATTTCGGAGATACTTTTGCTCCGGTTGCTCGTCATGATACTATCAAGTTATTGTTAGCTGTATCTGCTCAACGTAATTGGAAAATTCACCATCTTGATGTCAAGTCTGAATTCTCAATGGTGAACTTGAGGAGGAGATCTATGTAAAGCTACCTGAAGGTTTTGAAGTAATTGGACAAGAAGAAAAGGTATACAGACTCTACAAGGCACTTTATGGTCTAAAACAAGCACCCAGAGCTTGGTATGCTAAGATTGATGCTCATTTACTAAATCATGACTTCAAAAAGAGTTCAAGTGAGTCAACTCTTTACGTAAAGCAATTTAATTCTCAAGATAAGTTAATTATCTCTCTTTACGTTGATGATTTGCTTGTGATCGGAAGCAATGATGATCTTATTATGAAGTTTAAGAAGCAAATGGAATCTGAATTTGATATGTCAGATTTAGGGCTGGTAAATTATTTTCTTGGCATGGAGATCAAACAACAACCCGATGGTGTTCATATCTCACAGAGAAAGTATGCAAGTGATATGCTCAAAAAAAAATTAAAATGCTCTCTTGCAAACAAGTTGCATCACCGCTTGTTTTGAATTGTAAGTTATCCAAAGATGATGGAGAAAAGCTAGTTAATCCAACGCCTTAACGAAGTATTGTTGGAAGCTTATTATATTTGACAATCTCAAGACCGGACTTAGCATATGCAGCTAGTTTTGTATCTAGATTTATGAAAGTATCGTCTACTTATCATTTGGGAGCTGCAAAGAGAGTCCTAAGATACTTGAAAGGTTCTCTTGATTGCGGGATTATGTTCGAAAGAAACAAAGATGTGAAACTTGAAGGATATTCTGATAGTGATTGGGCTGGAAGCATTGATGATATGAAAAGTACTTCTGGCTATATTTTCACTCTTGGTTCGGGAGCTTTTTGTTGGAATTCAAGTAAACAAAAAGTTGTTGCACAATCTACAGCTGAAGCAGAATATATAGCAATTGCTGCTGCTGTCAATCATGCTATTTGGGTTAGAAAAATATTGTCTAATTTGGACCTAACTCAAAAAGATCCTACTATAATCTTTTGTTACAAGTCTGCTATTGTTATAGCAGAAAATCCTGTGCAACATGGAAGAACAAAGCACATTAATGTCAAGTATCATGTCATCCGAGAAGCTGAGAAGAATAAAGAAGTGAAGTTGAAATATTGCAAATCTGAAGCTCAATTGGCAGATATGCTGACAAAGCCACTTACTGGGATGAAGCTAGATCATTTAAAGGCTCAAGTAATGATTACCAACAACAGTCTTAAGGAGGAGTGTTAATGCATCTAAGATTGTTTTTGGAATTTAGTATCTTTAAGTTTTGTTTATTTACTATCAAGATCTTTTGTAACCTTAGTTACTAAGAAAACTTAACCATGAAGAAAACTTAGTGGTTAAGAAAGTTCTACTATTAAGTAGACTTAACCTTTAAGGAAACTTACCTCCTAACTAGCTTAGCAAGCAAGAATACTTAGAGGTGAAGTAAAACAATCTTGTTAAGTTTTGTAAGCCTATAAATAGGCATATAAGGTTCAAGAGTAAGATATATCAAAAACCTTTCTATTCCATTGTAACTCTCTCTTTCATTATCAATATATAATCTTCCAAAGTGTTGATTTATATCTATTCTCAAAACATTAACAGTTTTCTGTTATTCCTGCTATAAATTGTATTCTATAATTCTACCACCAAAAACAGACCAACGTGTAATGAACCAACGGCTTTAAGTTGAAATTTTAGGCACCAACTTGTAACGACTCTCCAGATAATTGTCGTTTAGGAAGAATACACCAAACAGGCATTACAATCATCTAATGACATTCAAAAGAAAAGCTTTAAATAAGAAGTCATTACCAGCGTTGATCCACGTATTCCCGCTGCAGCACGTGAAAGCATTGCGAATTGTGTAACCTGTTTAATTTATATGCATGATCAATAACTCATGTTATTTTATCATAGAAGTCGAGTACAATGACATGTGAAGGCAACAACAAAAAAGGATGTAGGCAAGTGATAGTTTTTACTTATTTAAAATCCAAACTCATTTAAGTACACAAGTCAAGCAGGTAATAACTACATGCAATTTGACTTTTGCAAGGTAAATATTATATCCGGAAACAGTTCAAAGCACACCCGCAAAATACAAAAACTTAACAAGAACATTACTTTAGAGGTGGCAATTCTGGCCCAAATCATGCAAACTGATGCTAAATTACATATATATTTTTAAGATTATCCAAATAAGACTTGTTAATATGTCCTTTTTTAAGATTGTTTTTAAACCTGGTTTATAAAAATATGCATGAACTTGGTTGTAAGTAAGGACCATTTGTGCCGGCCTTGCTAGTTTGCCCAATTTTACCACCTCTGCTTTATTTTTGTATAATATAAGAAGCTACCAAGAGTAATATGACAATTTAAGTTTAAACTGTTAATATAAGAAGCATCATGGCAAATACAGTAAATATATAGTAAAAATGTGTAGCAATCAAAAGACCTTCAGACTCTCTTGCATCATGACATGTAGAAGTCCAGGGGTTTCCTTTTCTATTACACCTTTCGTTGCTTCAGGTGTAACATCCCTAGGGGTGAAGCCAGTACCACCTATCATTAAAACATACTTCATATTCAATATTAGGATTCATAAAGATGAACAAAGAACATTAAGTAGAACACGATTGACATTACTAGGAATTCATATATTGAAGACCTCACCAAGCGTTAAAATCAAATCCATTTTGTCTACATCACTCCATTTCTCCAATATCTCCTTGATGTTTTGTATCTCGTCTGAAACCACAGCTGTCGCAGCCACCGTCGCTCCTCCTAATTTTTCAGAAGACGAGTTCACAACAGAAACTGCCCTTGGACCACTGCAGTTCCAAAAGGATTTAAGGAATTCAGTTTCATATCATCATTATCATAAATGGTGATCTGATTAATTTCATTTAAGCATCTTTCAAACTTACAACAGATGGTGTCGATATAAGGTGGCAGGGCTTAGGGCATGTGTTTAAAGCAGACAGCATTTAAGTATATATATTAAAAGAACTTGAGTGTAGTTCAATAGCATTCTGCTGGACATGTATATGGCAAAACTCATGAGTACAACAAACACAACTGGAAATAAAACCAAGAGATGGAGGGAGCATTGGGAATCTGACAACAAACCAACGGCTAATGATTGTAACACTCGTCCAGGTAGGAGAGTGACAACAAGGAACGATAGATCGTAGATGATATATTTACTGTTTATCATATCACACAAGGCCCACAGTTCCATCTGATGTCTATCTTTCAGGTTTTCCCATCTATAATACAAAGAAAGTGGTCTCCTAATTTTCTGGTCTTCAAACCCCGAAACCTAACAGGCCAGCAGCAGATTACTGGCCAGCAGTCCACATAAGCAGCCTTCTCCAACCTTCTAGTTACCTCCCTTCATGACCTCGGCTCTAGGCAAGTCGGTGCTGCCGAAGGCATAATCTATCAATTCAGATAGCCTTGTTTTCCTGTTTTGCCGCCATTGACCCCCTTTTTGGAGGTCTGATCTGAATTCACCCGCAGCAAACTTCTACAACTTCTATACGTCAAGACATAGGATCAGACCGTATCAGGTCAGTTTCTGAACTCTTCACCTGCTCATATGGTTCTCAGAATAAAATCTGGGAATCCTAATTGTGTGCCATTCAAGTCAGGTAGGAATTCCCTGAATTTAGGATTGGGTTTGAGATCTGCAATTTGGAACAAACCTGGGAATTTTTATGATAATACAAATGGAGCAACCATACATTGGCTCGAGGCATGCAAAAATGACATCAAATACATGACCGAACTGTATATTATAAGCAAGCATGTGCAAAGAAAATACCTCCGATCAGGTCCAGCCCCTGATGCAACAGTATCGCTCACTGTGAGGATAGCAACTTTATACGTGGAGCATGCAGATGTATCCTCTCTTACTTTCATTGACATGGTACCTTGTCCTTGTGTAACAGCATCTAGATCTGATAATGATAACTCCTTCCCTGGAGCAAACCCAACTATATCAGAAATTATTATTGCCGAAACCGAAGTTCCAGATGCTATTTCTTTTCCTGACGGTGGCAATTCCAACAATGCATTTGCTGACTTCATACTTAGGAGCCGACTACTCATTTGATGACCAGTGCTCTCCGCCACAAATCTGCAGGAGTAACAGAAGAAAACTGTTAACAAACTAAGATCACAATTTTTTTTCTAATTGGCTAAACAATTCATCATAGACATGAAATACTCTAAGCAATACCCTGGAAAGCCTAATCCAGTATTATTCTCCCATCTGATAATGGCACGATGAAACTCCATACGGACCGAATCTGTCTTAATGGACTGCTTAAGGTAAGCATGCACCCTACAAAAAGTTAAACAATAGAATCCATAGTTCATGAACAAAACGAAACATGGTGATGTGGATATCAAATGAAGTAGCCAAGAAAGTATACCTTGGAAGATGTGGTTTTGTCCATCCAGAAAGATTACGAATCGAGGGAATGACAAATAGATTGAAACAGACCAAACAGCTTACTGGGTTCCCAGGTAACCCAAATGCAAGAACTCTTTTCACCTTTTCTGCTGATTGAGTTGTGATTTCTGCAAATGTAAGTGGCTTTCCAGGCCTCATAGTAACCTGCATAAAGATATTTCACATCCGCCGCTTTTTATCAAGGTCTTCAATAGAAAAAGGTAAAGCAAAGAAGTTTAATAAAAAAGGAAAGATAAGAACTGCCACATGCTTCGCATCCACTTGTTTCACTTTCGTCTCGCAGGGAAATAAATATAATAATAACAAAAACAGCTGGATGAGGAGAAAACGAGGAAGGCTAATTTCACCTTGTCAAAATACACTCTGCCTCTATTTTTAAGAAAAGGTTTAACGAAATCCCTGTCTCCCATAGAAACACCACCAGAAGTAAGAAGAATATCGATGTCAGATGACAGTGCTTTATCCAAAACTGTCCTGATATCATCCTCATCATCACGGGCAATACCGAGGTCAAGAATTTTACATTTATGCTGTATAGCAGCAGCAACAATCATTGCTCTGTTGGAATCCCTAATCTGAAATATGGAAAGTCGTCAAGATATGAAATTAGCAGAAAGTTGACCACGAGACGTAACTTTCTCCAAACTATTAAAATTTCCAGCTTTCTTCACAGTGCTTAATAGTTTGAGGAAAACATGAAAACTTTCTAGCAATGCTATATTATTCACCACTCTAGTTATAATAGTAATTGAAAATCTATGCAGAATTGTACAACAGAAGGCTACATTGATTCAAGTCAGACAAGAAATTTCCATAAGAAAACACATGACCTAAAAAAAATTTTATAAAGGAAAAATAATGTGTTATCAATGAATTATGTAATTCTAACCGAAGCAAACAGGAGCCAATAACAAATTAGTAAGCATATGAACTTATAAAGTAAAATTAGAAGAAATGCTAAAAACAACTCTAACCTTCTTAAATCTATATGACAGGTGATAAGTAGCTAAAATTTCTAAATCTTTAAGGGCCCGTATGTTTGGTACCATGGAATCCGGAGAATGAAATTGTTTAGGTCTACAAGCTTTTTAACAAGGGTTTATTATGAAAAAAACCAACATGTTCTCGCAGTTTTTGCGTTTTCGTCCCTCCATGTTATTTTTTTCCAGAAAAATCCTACTTAATTTTTTTTTTCCTGGTTATGTGAAATTTGACAATTAGAGCCCGGTTTTAATTGGTAAACTGGGTTCTAATAGTCAAATTTCACTAAACCGAAAACAAAAATTTAACTTGAGGACTATTCTAGAAAAAAAAAACATGGAGGGACGAAAATACAAAACCGTGAAAACATGTTGGTTTTTTTCATAATAAACCCTTTTAACAAATGATAATGACACTTAAATAAAGATTGACATAGAAAATGAAGGGGAAAAAATAAAAACTCCATTCTTTTTCAAATGATAATTGCATTAAAATCATTTTTACATTCATTTCCATTGTGAATTAAGACTCGTCACATGGTAAAAGAACTTGTAAACCTAAGTGATTCCATTGTACCAACCACACCTAAGGGGGAGTTTGGCTCACAGAATATATTTTAAAGGAATTGAAATTTTCTCATAGTGTATTTTGAAATTTGGATTACAAAAATTATGAATGAAGATGTGTTTAAATTCCATCAAAATTTAGGTTGAGAATTTATCATTCCTAGCTATTTGTAAATGAATTTGGATTCCAAACATTTAACACAACCATACCTCAACCAACCAACTACTATATACTATAAATTAAATTCCAATTCATTCAAATTCCAATCCGCGAGCCAAACACCGATGCTTCTAAAAACAAACAAATCATGTAGCATAAGTTGTGATGTGAATCATAAAACAAGATAGGGTCTTTTGTTAGAGAAACCTTATGTCATGTTAGGTCTCGACAACAATAAGAATGATCGACTTACTATAGAGGGGGATGAATACAGTTTATTGCAAACATAAGATATACTTTTCAATTGTTTATTATTGAAAATAACTCAAATTTTACAAAATTATTAGCTTGCAGGATAAGTGGATAACCAAGGCTGAAATAACAGACCAGCTCTTTAAACAGAAGATAACTAGTCTAAGTAACACACCTAGACTAATTACAATGAAATCTGTTCTAACCAAGACGCACTTAGTCTTGGACTAAAGTGTAACTATGAATACAAAAGATATCTCTATATGTGCTTCACAGCACACATTGTTTGGATGAAGGGTGGGTGGGGTATTTACATCCCCTTCGCTTTGACATACAAACCAAACCTTACCCTTCATGTCACTTCACCGTTTATTAAAAGCTCCTTTAACTAGGCAATAACCTGCCTGAAGATCAAAAAGCAAGATTTCCTTTTGTCAGGGACATGTTGTAGCCTTGTAGGTGCTTCATGAGTCAAGACTGTCCGTACAATCCTTCTCTATGGCCGGTTTTCCTTTTTATCAGTTAAGCATGGGCTTACATTTAATGCTTCTGTTTCTTGCAACTAGAAAGTTAAGATGCAACTTATCTAGTCATACTCAAGCTGATAGTTAGAGGTAAATAAGTCTTGTAGGCTTGTTTACCCTTTTGTCTTCAATATTGATGGATTTGACCAGAGCCAAAGTAGATTCTTTCTTCAGCTTCAGTCTTCGATTTCACTTAAGGTTTCTTTGCTTCTTGATCAGTATTGAAGGGTCTTCACTTGAAACATATTATAAAAGTAAAGACCCCCCCTAAGTTTGAGAGCTAATGACAATACAATAACAATACAATAGCTAAGCTAATATTTAACATCAGCTTAGTTATGAACTCTTAGCCCAAATTCTGATGGACAAACATCAGTTGTGGTGACTTATGACTTGTACTCTGATACAACACACATATAGTTTTGACTTGGAACTAGCAAATTCTATGCAAATCACATTGGGTCTTTCTGTACCCAACATTTACTTCCCAAGTTTAGTCACTATCATTTTTTTTTTCCATTATCATTCTCTCTTAATATTTTAAAGTGAAAAATCCCCTAGACCTTTTTTCCAGCTAAAAAGTCCCTTAACAGCTAAACTATCATTTGTGAAGTAGAAAGGGTCCCGAATCATACATATCTTATTGGAATGTTTAATGGGTGTTTTTTTCTGATTAAAAATGATAATATAGGACATTTATCACTTCAAAAATGATGGTTTAGGGACTTATTTTACATCACATAAAGCTTAGGGACTTATTCTCTTCAAAAACAAAAGTTGGGCCACTTAATCTTGAAAAAAAAAAATTTACAGTGAATAAACTGTAAAGAACATGAAAGTACATAGTGCTTTTCTAACAAAACCCCAAGCAACTAAGAAAAGAAAATTTATGTCTAATATTCCCCAAACTATGTGTGAAAATCAGTTCGGACAGACAAAATAGAAAAACCCAAGCAAGAACTTCACTAGACCAATTCTTGGTTACATATTTTATAAATTAATTAAGGCTAGGTTTAGCACCAAAACCCAATCAGCTATTTCAAAGAATTGTTTATTTGTTAGGTTTGAAACGGCATTATATCATACTTACAACTTTCCAACCCCAAGTTTATATGTGACTAAACTCTAATTGAAGACCAAACCGATTCTAAACCAGAATTGGACTAGTACGGTACTGGTTTAGACCAGTCCAGTTCTTGGTTCCATCATGTTTAACCCTGGTATGGTCCAGTTTCATCAATGGCGTATATGTGTGGATCCCCATACAGTCCCAAATAGAGGATGGCTATGGTTTTTACACTCATCCTGACATGTTTCATTATCATACATAAATGTCCTATAAAGCTCCTGGAGATGCATGCAACATGTACCTATAATTCAAGGAGCATGTCAAAGAATAGATAAGACATTGATGCATAAAAAATTTCTTAAAATGGAACTCCAAATTAATTAATATCATTTTTTTATATATAATTTGTGCTTTCATCTTTTATATAGTAATTGATTCTGCATAACATTTAATTCAGTCAACTAAGTTTCCTCAATAACCATGTCACCTTAAGTTACGCAACTATTGTGCCAAGTTCCTTAGAGAGAGTTGTCTTGCACCCATAAGTATTCTCTAGTTTAGAGCCTAAAACTTACTAAGTGATTATAATTGAATATTCCCTGCAGACTATGACATTGAACCTAATTCTGAGATATGTAGTACGAGTTAAAATTGTATTTGAAGTAAACATGATAAACCGCATATTAAACTATTAAATCGCGATACCTGGCCTCGGCTTAAAGACTCGCATGTTGGCTCTACCAACTCATCTCCTGTGGAAAGTACAGCAACAGTCGGTGTAGGATATACCTGCATGATAACATTGGCAATTAGCCACTTGGACATCATCCCACATAGGGTAATAAAAGATTTTCACAAGCAGAACTAATACCTGGACTGTCAAAACACCCATTGTAGCAAGTAGCCCAATTTCTGCAACACCCAGGAGTTCTTCAGCTTTCAGTACTACAGCATCTTTGCTTATGTCACATCCCTATCAACCAATTTTTATACACATTTTCACATGAGCATTTTGCAAAGCTATTTAAGATCTTCTAGAGGACGCAGTTAATAATAGCACTTTTGTCTCCCGTGTTTAAATTTTGCCTCTAGTCAGACCAGACAGTTTGAAAAAGAAATTATAACATTTTCTGGAATTTGATATAATTGTCATTCTTTGGCAGGGTGACATATTCAATAAATTATTACAACTGAGACAAGGAACAACTTATTACCACAGGACGAATATCAACTCCCTTGCTAGTTTGCACCAAAATGCGTACTCGCTTTGGTTCAGATGAAGCACTTTCTACTAGTTCAGTATCCTCTACTTGCACGACTGCATCAGCTCCATCAGGTATTGGTCCTGAGGCAGCAGAAAAACACATTTTTAGCACAAACAAGAAACAAGAATTAAAGCCACTTCTTTGAGTTAGTAAATCTTATTTCATTTTCTCGAGCTTTAATCTGTAAGGAACATGTATCAAAAAGATTTACACGAAGATATTAAGTATATGTATAAAGATGGCATAATTCCAAGGATATACATAAAGATATAAAGGCTCACCACCAGTTGTAACATATGCGACAGTACCAGGAGTCACTGTCACACCAAGGCCATCATTCCCCGCTCTCGATTCTGTGATGATGGGATACTCACCAGGCCCATCTGCAGCAATTACAGCATATCCATCCTGCAAAGTTTTACCATAGCACACCACCATGGGATTTCTAGAAAATCAATGCATAAACTCTTACTACAATAATACAATATCCATGACATAGTATAGCATTAACAGACTTTGTAATCTGATGTAATATTGTGTGTGTAACAATGATTACAATGCCAAGTATATATAGAAGAACTAATTACAATGAATACTATCTAGTTCAGACTAATTACATTCTAGTCCTTCTATTATAAACTATGTCTAATATCCCCCCGCAAGCTAAGGCCGGGGAACGACCTGTAGCTTGGATCTAAGAAGAAGAAAGCGTGAAGACGAGAGTGGCTTTGTGAAGACATCAGCAATCTGATCATCTGTAGATATGAACCGTATGGAGAGTTGTCGCCGGGCAACCTTTTCTCTGACAAAGTGGAAGTCGATTTCAACATGCTTTGTTCGGGCATGAAAGACAGGATTAGCAGAAAGGTATATAGCACCAACATTATCACACCAGAGAGTAGGCACTGTCTAAAGAGGAACATGAAGCTCACGTAGTAGTGCCTGAAGCCAGGAAAGTTCAGCAACAGTGTCAGCAAGGGCCTTGTATTCGGATTCAGTAGACGAACGAGATACAGTCTTTTGTTTTCGAGCAGACCAAGAAACAAGGTTTGATCCGAGATAGATAGCATATCCCCCCGTGGATCGACGATCATCGGGACAACCAGTCCAGTCAGCATCGGAGAAGCCAGTCAGAGTGGTGAAAGTAGAGTCAAAATAAGCATGAAGAAGCATACCAGACTTACATTCGAGTCGTAAGCCATAGTCAACAGTACCTAACAAATAGCGGAGTATGCGCTTGACTGCGGACCACTGATTGTCTGTTGGAGAGTGCATGAACTGACAAACCTTGTTAACAGCATAAGCAATGTCTGGAAGAGAAAGAGTGACATACTGAAGTGCCCCCATAATTTGACGATACTTAATTGGGTCGATGAAGGGCGCACTGTCACCCAGAGCAAGGTGCGCATTAGTAGTCATGGGGGATGGAACCGGTTTCGCATTTGATAGGCCCGCACGCTGTAGGAGCTCCAGAATATACTTCTTCTGTGAGAGGATCAAGTCTGAACTGTTGCGAATAACCTCAACACCAAGAAAATATGAGAGAGGACCCATATCCTGAAGAGGAAAAGTCTGACTGAGACGGCGAACGACAGTATCGATAGCTTCAGAATTGTTGCCTGTGAGAATAATGTCATCCACGTAGACCAACATGTATAAGAGCGTGCCTTGGTGAGAATAGATAAACAGTGATGGGTCAGTCCTTGAGCCTCGAAAACCAAGAGCCTGAAGAGCGGAAGAGAGACGATGAAACCATGCTCGAGGAGCCTGCTTTAACCCATATAATGCTTTGTGAAGGAGACACACATGATTAGGTTTAGTAGGGTCCACAAAACCAGAGGGTTGAGTCATGTAAACTGTTTCGGTGAGATCACCGTGAAGAAAAGCATTCTGCACATCAAGCTGCCGGAGAGGCCAATTTTGTGGGACGGCCAGAGATAAGACCACCCGGATTGTAGTGGACTTGACCACTGGACTAAATGTCTCAATATAATCGATACCTTCTTCCTGACTGTAACCTTTAGCAACAAGACGAGCCTTATAACGTTGTATCGCTCCAGTTGGGTCACGTTTCAACTTATAAACCCATTTGCAATCAACCACATTAGCACCCGGAACAGGAGGAACTAAAGACCAAGTACCATTCCTTAGTAGAGCCGAGTACTCGTCGGACATAGCACGACGCCACTGAGGATCCTTGTTGGCAATGGAGAAGTAAGGTGGTTCGGTGTTTGTATAGTTGGTGTGGAAGGAGGAGATATTGTGAGGTTTGGTCTGTTTAGGGTTGGGACGTAGGTTAGGTGGGCGAGGACGAGAGGGAGCAGTGGTAGTAGGTTGTGGAGTGGGAGAAGGGGGCTGGGTATCACTAGGAGGATGGGGTGGCTGGGTAGTGCTAGAGCGACGATGGTATACACGAAGAGGAATGGGGTTAGGTGCATCGGTAGGGGGTGAATCCGGAGTGGGTGTAGATGTATCAGTAGTGGGAGGAGCGGATGTAGATGGATCAGTAGGAGGGGGAGATGTATCAGTAGGGTTAGGGGAAGGTGAGGGAGATGTAGTAGGGTCAGGTTGAGGATAGGAGGAGATATATGGGTCTGATGTAGAGGGTGAAGTAGGGTTGGAGGGTTGGTGAAAGGGAAAGAGGTGTTCATTGAAGCGAACATGTCGGGCTATGTAAAGGCGCTCAGACTGTGGGTCCAGGCAACGGTAGCCATGATGGGTTGGACTGTAGCCAAGGAAAACACATGGAGTAGAACGAAAGTCCATTTTGTGTTTGTTGTACGGACGGAGATGTGGAAAACACCGACACCCAAAGACGCGAAGAAAAGAGAAATCTGGGGAACGCTTGAATAAAAATTCAAAGGGTGAGATGTTAGAGTTTGTTCTAGACGGCATGCGATTGATGAGATAAACAGCTGTATCAAATGCAAAATACCAGAAACGTTGAGGGACATTAGAAGCGGCTAGCAAAGTAAGACCAGTTTCGACAACATGCCGATGACGACGTTCAACAAAGCCATTTTGTTCACTGGTATGAGGACACGAGAGACGATGAATGATGCCGAGAGAAGAAAAGAATTGAGAAAGATTCTGAAACTCTCCCCCCCAGTCTGTTTGAACTGTTTTGAGTTTTATTTGAAATTGGCGTTCAGCCATGACAAGGAAACTTTTAAAAGTAGCATACACATCAGACTTAAGTTTTAAAGGGAAAATCCACATGAAACGAGAGTAATTATCAACACATAATAGAAAGTAAGTGTGACCATCAAACGAGGCAACAGGAGCCGGACCCCAAACATCACAAAATACCAAATCCAAAACATTCG
Organism: Centrapalus pauciflorus; assembly: GCA_020465985.1. Taxonomy (NCBI): domain Eukaryota; kingdom Viridiplantae; phylum Streptophyta; class Magnoliopsida; order Asterales; family Asteraceae; genus Centrapalus; species Centrapalus pauciflorus. Next base: position 209,380 of record JAANYP010000956.1, read on the forward strand.
AGCTTTTATAAATAGACGGTAACAAATGTAATTTAGATGACTTCCCAACAGAACCTTGGTTTTAAAAAGCGCGCCTGAGGCGCGCCTAGGCGCAAGGCGAGGCCAGGCGAGGGTCCTGTGGCATCCTAGGTCTGATGCGAGTCGATCGCAGGAGGCGCTCAGAGGCGCGCGCATCACAGTGGCAACAGCACAGGCGCGCAGGCGACGCCTCAGTCGCATCCTGCACACGTCGATTGAGCCTTCATAATTTTATACAAACTGTTTCTTTTTTTAATCAGGCCAGGCTTTATTCTTTTTTTTCTTTCTGTCAGCCAGCTATTTATTCCTTATCCTGCCTAAAACAGGGTAAGATATGTACCTGGAGAACGTAAAATCTTCAGATCCCATAATATAAATGGTGTTCTCGACTTTTAGTTGCTAAAATATGCTATTATTGTGTTTTTATTAGTGAAATGTATCATCAAAATAAATTAGATATTTTTGCTTATAAGGTGCGCCTCGCGTACGTGATGCCATCGCTTCGCCTTGCGCCTCGCGCCTCAGGCTCTAGAACCTTTTTCGCATCGGTGCGCCTCGCGCCTTTTAAAACCAAGAACTACACAGGAATTACAAAAAGAACTACTAGAAGACTCATTGTTTAAAGGTAAACTATATTTAGAAACCATAGAAAGAAACAGTTGTTGATGAGGATGGCCGAGCCGGTGATGCCAGATAGTGGAGGAAGCACGGGTAGCAGAGAATCCGACCTTAGGAATAGGTTGATTCATAGGAAGATGGAATGAGTAGAGACCACCGTTACTTGGACCAGTGAGGAGGATGGTGTGTGTAGACTTGTCCTTCACAACAAAGAAAGTGGAGTGAAATTCAAAGAACACATCATTATCAAGACAAAATTGTTGAACAGAGAGTAAGTTTTGTTTAATATCAGGCACATGTAGAATGTTATTAAGGCTAAAAGTTTTGTTAGGAGAGTAATATTGGGTGGAACCTATATGGAGAATGGGTAAGCCCTCACCATTGCCAACATGAAGATTATCAGTACCGGAGTATGCCTCAGAGTGATCGAAACTAGAGAGGTCTGGTGAAACATGGTGGTTGGAGCCTGTCGGAAGCCAAGAGGTGGTCATGTTCGAGCGCAGATCTGTAAAATTTGCTGACGGAGGCTGCCGTGACCGAATAGTAGAGGGATCACGATTGGGACACTGAGAGGGAATGTGGCCAATTCCACACCTGTTGCAAGTTCCAAACACAGTATTCTGAGTAGAAGCCCAAGGGAATTGATCCCAATTACCACTTGTTTGACTGCGGTTGGTGTTGTAGTTTCCACGGCCACGGTTATTGCCACGTCCACGACCACGATAATTACCAGACCTGTGTGTATAGTTAGCTTGTGCAAGAGGAGAAACAATAGGTTGTACCTGAAGACCAAGCTGGGAGAGAGTATGCTGAAGAGCTTGGAGCTGATCAGAAGATGGAGTAGTACCAGAAGTAGGTGGAGTGCGATGATTACCAGCAGCAGTAGTAGACAAGAAGGCCTGGGAGGGTGGTATGACTGGAGTAGGCTTCTGTATCATGTAATCATGGTCGGATAACAAGGCAAAGAGTTCAGCAAATGTGATTGGAGACTGACGACCAATAAGGGATGATTTCAGACCATTGTATTCGTCTTTAAGACCCGAGATAACCACATAGACCAGATCTTTTTCTCTTGTCGGTTCACCAATGTTGGCGAGAGCAGTAGAATATTCCTGAGCCCTAGTCAAATAGGTTGTAGCAGATTCATCAGGTTGCATCTGAAGCTTGAGAAGTTGATTTTTGAGGGTGTATTCTCGAGAAGATGTGTGTGGGGCATATGCGCGTTCAAGAGACAACCACAGATCCCGAGAGGTGGTGCCTTGAACATGCTGAAAAGAGGCCTCAGAGATGGTGGAAATAATCAGCATACGTACATGGGCATCGTTGGAGATCCAGGCGGTGTAACTAGGATTTAATTGTGGCGGTGGTACTGTGGTACCATCTTTGTCAGACGAGGAGATGATAGTCGGAGGAGGGCAGGTAATTGTGCCATCCATGTAACCAAAGAGGTTGTTTGTAACAAGAAACGGGTGAAGCATAGTTTTCCAGTAGCCATAATTGGTTGGGGATAGGGTAAAAGCAAACTTGTGGGAGTTATGGCCGGTTTTCTCTGCGGTTGTTAGGGCTGTAATAGAAGCCATTTGTAGAGACAGCAGTAGCAGATGAGATTGTTTAGGGTTTAGGCGGCAGCAACAAAGGATTGATCAGCAGGAAAGTAAATAGCAGCAGCAAGGTTCAAAAATAATTGACAGCAGAGAGAAGGAGCAGCAGGCGGCAGCAGGCTGTATGGGTTGCAGCAGGCGGCAGCAGGGTTGCAGGGAGCAGGAGCAGCCGCAGAAGAAGTGTTGAGCGGCAGAAGGCTGTATAGGCGGCAGCAGAGGCAGAAAATCTGCAGCGGCAGGAGGTTTTGGTGGTGTGGCGGCAGAGTGGTGGTGTCAGGTGGCTAGGGGTGAGGGGCGGCAGCAGGAAGATAGGCGCCTAGGGTTTAGAGGAGGAGGCGCCTAGGGTTTAGAGAGAGAGGCGGCTAGGGTTAGGAGATGAGACCTAGGGTTGTAATCCCAGGCTCTGATACCATAACAGACTTTGTAATCTGATGTAATATTGTGTGTGTAACAATGATTACAATGCCAAGTATATATAGAAGAACTAATTACAATGAATACTATCTAGTTTAGACTAATTACATTCTAGTCCTTCTATTATAAACTATGTCTAATAAGCATGATATGAAAATAGAATGCATGTAACAGGCATTGTCCCAAAGGCTCATATACAATAAAATACATCTTTTTGACTGCAAAACAATATCATTCATAAAGCTCATTTGCCATGAAGACAATATATATCTCTACTTCAGCAATCAATAACTAAACTAAAGGGGCGTTTGGTTCGCAAATTTTATTTCTCCAGGATTTGCATTATGCAGCATTTTCATTTATTAGGATTTTGTTAAAAAATTTGCATTATCTTTTAAGAAAAAGTTTGTTAATCTGAATAATGCAATGTAACTAGGATTTAAAAATCCTAAGGGGAGGCTGGGTTTTTAAACAATAAAGAATGGTGGGATTTATGAAATCCTGGGATTTTAAATCCTTACTAAAATCTGTGAACCAAACACAGGATTTCAAATGCAAATCCTAAGAAATCCCAGGAAATCCGCAAACCAAACGCCCCCTTAAGGATTTCAAATAGCATTCGATATAACACCATGGCCAGTCCTAGAGGGGGGTCACACGGGTTACCGCCCAGGGCATCAAATCTTCAACGGCCATTAATTTTTCAGTCCAATACGTGATATATTAAGCTTTGGTTTGTAAATTTTCGTTGTTCAATATTCATATCTACTATCTAGTATTGTAAAGGAACAGGAACGATGATATGTTCATGTCGTTTGTTTAATTTTAACCCAACAAATAAATGAACACGATATTTATAGTTTGTTTTCGTTCGTTAAGGGATTCATCTTGTTTGTGTTCGTTTAACTCATAAGTCATAATTGAACCTAAACGAACGGTAAACAATCGTTAAACGAAAATAAATAAACAATTAAACGAAAACAACCAAACGAACGAACATAAATGAACAAATATATAAATACAAACAAACATAAATAAACAGTTAACACAAATGATCATAAATTGAACGAACAAAGTCAGCCTTCATGTTTATCCATTTAATTAAACAAACACAAATTTGTGTTCATGTCCATTCGTTTAATGAACAAATGAACATAAATGAATTTCCTGTTGATCGGTTCGTTGAACGCTTACAGCTCTATTATATATCTTCATTATCAATGACAAAAATTATAATCTTGGATGATGAGAACAATGAACTCAGAAAATGTAACAAGTGGCAAATATTAAAGTCAAAATACACAAGTTGTGCTAGAAGAAATAATGAGAAATTCGTTTTACTTCTCAATCAAATAATCATTGTCTAATTTTTTTTAATCAAACAACATAAAGCCTTTTGAAAAAATAGTATGTTGTATTTTAAAATTTTATAAACAGGCATTATTCTTTAATATTCCCCTGGGCATGAAAATGTTTAGGACCGTCCTGATAAACACATGCACACACACTTTCACTTTCTAATCAATTCAGCCAGAATTCTATATATATATATATATATATATATATATATATATATATAATGAGAAATTCGTTTTACTTCTCAATCAAATAATCATTGTCTAATTTTTTTTAATCAAACAACATAAAGCCTTTTGAAAAAATAGTATGTTGTATTTTAAAATTTTATAAACAGGCATTATTCTTTAATATTCCCCTGGGCATGAAAATGTTTAGGACCGTCCTGATAAACACATGCACACACACTTTCACTTTCTAATCAATTCAGCCAGAATTCTATATATATATAAGAGGTGGTACTCACTTGAACCTAAATCTATATATATATATATATATATATATATATATATATATATATATATATATACACACACACACACACACACATATATTAGCTGTTTAATATTTTCTACTCCCTCTGAACCAAAAAACGGAATCCAGGTCTGAATTTAAAGCATTGAACTTCGTATTTAACACTACCGAGTTCCGAGTTCAATTTGCAGTTTAAATTGATATTGAAAAACATGAACTATGTACGAAGTATCATTAAATAGAATAAAACGAACCTATAGTCAAATTTTATTTTAAATCACATTTCCATGGATCGTCCAGTGCTACCTTAACTAATCAATAATCACACAGTTATAATCAGAACTAATTAGAAGCAAAACACAAACCAGATAACGCCTACTCAAATCTTCCATTACAAAACGAATGATTGAGTGATTGACATCTTACATACATATTATATGTTTCAGTGTCTCAAATTACATTTCTCTTTTAAATAACTATAGGTTTTCGATTCCGAATCATTTCAACTGATCGACATGCATCAATAATATTCGATAATCTCTTCCATATGCTAGAGACTGTTAGATAGATAGAGTTGTAAAACTAAAAGACCTTGACGGAAGCAGGATATGGAGGAAGAGGGTCGGGAGCTCGAATGTCGTGAGCCAAGACCTTGCCAAGAGCATCGTGAATCGGCACCGTTACCGGCGACAACCGCTTTGATACATCCAACACTATCCGCAGAGCTTCCTCTGCCGAAATCATCTTCAAGTTATTCACTGTACTTTCACGAGTGTGCTCCAAGCTGTATTTACGGTTTTTGACTTGTGTAATTGGGTTCAAGCACATGGGCCAACCCGGCCCGGTCCTTAAACCCGCCTTTTGACCTGACGGGTTCGACCGCCCTAAAATAGGGATGATTTCGGTATTCGGACCGGTACCGAAACCGGAAACCCGAAACTAGGCATGGCAATGGGATGGGGCGGAGATCTCAGTTCCTATCTCCATCCTGCTTCCTAATCCTCTCTTCCATCTCCGGCCCCATCCCCGTCGGGAAATGACTTTCTATCCTCATCTCCGTCCCAATCGGGGATCCCGTCGGGGAATCGGATTTTTCTAGTTCTTAACAGATTATTAAGTTTAAACTATAAATAGTAATTTAGTAGAATATTTTATGTAAATAAACTTTAAAATAAATCATTTCAAACATATTTGAGTATTTACATATATAATTTATAATGAAACTAAAACAAAGAAATGTTTGCAAAAGATTTATAAAACCACTAATATGAAAAAAAAACAATAGTATTTTAAACTATAAAAAAGTCATAGACAATAATATTTAATATATTATATAAAATGTAATGAATAATTTACATTGTAAAGTCAAAAATATATAATAATCTATATTAAAACATAAAACATAATCGGGGTCGGGTTCGTGGTCGGGGATTCAAGTGTCTCTCATCCCCGCCCCATCCCCGTTAATTTAAATCGGGGATTCCCCGTCCCCGTCCCCGGTCAACTCGGGGATTCCCCGGTCAAATCGGGGTCGAGTTATGGGTTCCCCGTCGGGTATGGGTTTTTTTGACATGCCTACCCGAAACCAATATAAGACGTGTGGAAGAACCAAATACCAAACCAATTAATTTTATATGTTACCGGCTCGGTTCCGGGTCCGGGTTTTCGGTGCCAAGCACGTCTTGGGACCGAATTAGAAAAAAGTACCAAAATTCCGAACATAAATTACTAAATATTGCACCCGAATACCAAATAATATTAAAGATTATGACCTAAATCTTGAATAGCAGCTTCTAATAATTTAGTGCAGAATTCAAATGTATAAAAGTAAGATTGCCTTCGATTTTGAGTTCTAGTATGAATTTCTTTGCATGGGACTCCATTAATAGTCTCCCCAACGATTTAAAAATCCTTTTCATGCTATCCTTTAATAAAACTTTCTTTATGTCTATTGAATCTAACAGCACCAATGCCTCCTCTTGTCGGTCCCCTTCAAACAAGGCTACCAAATAACTCTGCAACATCAAGAAAGTCAATAGGTTCCTGTTATGAGCTCTATTGACTTGGGTCTATATGTTTGATACGGGATCGGGATATTCGGAATAAATATGGCACCGAAACCGTGAGTATTGAAAACCGATTTTTAACTAATTCAAAAATCGAGTACCGAACCGTATATACTAATTCAGTATCGGTCGGTACCGGTCCCGGTCCCGGTTCAGTACTGAGTTCGGGAAATCGACTCCGTTACTCACCCCTAGCCTAAAAATCAAGCATATTTTAGATATTGTTAAGAGTAAATTACAAAAATGGTCCCTGCGGTTTGCATAAAATTTTGGATTCAGTTCATGTGGTTTCAATTTTGCATAAACGGTCATTATTAGCATTGTTTACTTGCAGAAATGGTCAATCTATCCCATTTCTTTTCCTAAATGACAGTTATACCATTTTTCTTTATAACAATTTTGGCCCCTTTCTTTTCATTGATTTTGTTTTTGTTTTTAAATCTTAAGTTAATAAACAATGATTTAATTAATTTATTATTACTATTGTTATTATTATTTCAGATGTATTTTTTATTAAAGTTATATTTTTATCTATTTAATTAATTTATTTTACGTTTCTATTACGTATTTAATTTATTTATTAGTATTTTATTTATATTAGATTTCATTATTATAATATTTATATTTTTTATTATTTTGTATGTTTCCGTCTATTTATTTTATTACATTATTATATTTTGATTTCACTATATCCTTTTAGTTTATAAGGAAAATATATAAACTTAGGATTTAATTCATACGGATTTAGATATTTGTTACATTATTATTTCGGTTTAAATTAAATATTTTATATGTTTTGATTTAAATATTTTGTAACATTAAAAATTTAATTAAAACAAATAAAATGTTAGGTTTATATAGTTTTCTTGTAAATTATAATTAAACCAAAACATATTCTAATAATAACATTTACCAGGGTAAATGTACCTGTTCATAGACTGTTCACAACAACAGTTGCCACTTGCCCGTCCTCTTTCATATACTCCTGACCTAATTATCGTAATGACATAACCCCTTTTCATGCTTTTACTTCATGTTCGCCCTGCCTGCAAAACCTACCACAGTTCCATCAAAGTCGATTTCATCCATATCTCCACTAGTATCCTCCATTACGATCCAATCAAATTTGTTCTGTAAAATCTCGATGCGTCATATCATCTCCTCAAAAACTCTTATTTCTCCCCTGTGATCCAATCCAATATCCTGCAAGTCTTTCTCCTCCTTAACAAACAGTAAGTTGCATCCTAATCTCTCCAAATGATTTCAGTACTTTTAGACCTAAGAGAGAAATCAATCGATTATAATATGCTTCAATCAAATGTCGATTGTCACATTACAGATGATGTGATGAACTATGTTTCACCAGCAACAAAACCCAGAGATAAGACGAGAACATGTTCTCCTCCTCATCGATTACAGGTGTGTATGTTTATTTATGCTAATTTGATCTTTCACATACCCTAATATCATGGGTTTCGATTTTGTTTTTTTTACTATGCTTATGGTGTCTTTGATGAAAGTATATATGTTTTCTCCTCTGTGATGTGAACACAAAAACAAGGTTGCCCAAAAGCGGTATATAAGGCATACCCATTAAAACTCCGTGAGAAATATTGGCAGCCACTGATCATCTGATTTACTCCCGTGTGTTTCTGATTTTGACTTTTTGGTACTGATGGTGCTTTTGATTTTTGCTTTATCAAAGAAGAAAACATATTCTTGTAAAACATTGATAAAAAACCAAAAATTCTAACCCTAACCTTAGCACCCAAATCAATCATTTGTTGTAAGTTTAATTACACTATTCATTGAAAAGATGTTTGAGTTCTTAAATTTATGGTTTAAGGGCATTCAAGAATAGAGTTTTAGGGAATGACCTGAAATAGTTGTATTTCAAGCTTTTTGCTTGATAGGTACTAGTGGTCATTCAAATAGGAAATCATTTGCATTGTGAAGAATCTCTTCAAAAGCTCAAAATCTAAACCCAACTTAAAAACAGTAGAATCATCATATGAAGAACTATCAAAATAAAAAAAACACCAATTTCTACCAAAGCTTCACTCGAAAAACTAAAAATCCTAAGCCTCAAATTAATCATTTGTTTTCTGTCAATTAAATGAATTGTTTATTTGTGTATGATTAATTATGTTTGTTACTTGTAGTGAGGGCATCAAAATTCATTACAGGCTCTACCAGTCTGGCATCAAAATCACTACAGGGTCTACAATATTCTTTTTGTGATGGTTTGGGTTGGGCTTAAGGTAACGATATATGTTTGTTTATTGTAGGCCTTTATGGAAGAGAGCCTAGGAAAAGTGGTAATTGTGAACTACTTGTAGACACTTTGTTTTCTATCCCGATTTCGTAATTTTTTTCTGTTGAATTGAGATACTACTTATGCTCTTAGTTAACTTTGTTGCCAATGTTATTTCTATATTTGTATATATCTATGATGATAATGTAGGTATTTTTATTTATTTATTGGCAATGTGATTAAGTTTTGAACAAACAAGGTGGACCTTTTGTTGTAAATGAATCATTTTGAATATAAAAGAAACATTGCACACAAAAAGGAGTTATTTTGGACAAAAGTGTGTCACCTGATATTTTCCATTTGAATCATTCACTTTCAAACTATTCTTTTGCTTTTCATTATTAAAGAACCATTGTTCTTCGTAATATGCAAAGAACAAACTATAATTTGTATATGAGTATTTACATACAAATTATGGAATTGTAATTACACAATAAAAGAAATCATTGTACTCTACATTTTAGTTCAAACTTCAAAGTCATTCAAATCTTGCAACATGTAGTATATACTTTTTATTTTACCAAGAACCATGTTTATTTTCAACAAAAATCCAAATTTCCAGATACAGCAGTTCCAAATATCCATATTTTTTATTTTAGCGCATATCCATCTCAATGGTTTTTTCCTTTTTAAAAATTAAATGCGCATCAGCTTGAGTGGGTAATTAGATATGAACGTTTTGTAACCTGAGGTATGCCTGATCTCTTTTTCTCTTTCATTCTTTCCCCACATATTATTTCTACGTTATTGATTTTCAAAATAATATGAATCTCACAAAAACTCTATTATCCTATTGATTAATCTCAACTAAGGTTGGGTGGGGTGTTAATTTTACAATTTTCATGTTTATGACTGCTTTCACCTTCAACATTTCACATTTGCGTTATTGCTTTCTGCCTTCAACGTTTGGAAATGCTAGGTATCCTCTCTTTGACTCTCTTCCTCAGAATATATCCACATTATTCCTCTATGATTCATTATTATTGTCACGAAAACTCTATATCTATTGCTTTTATAAAATTTGACCACAGACATGGATACAGAACGGATTGACACTTGAAACATGACCATATAATTTTCCATATATTGTTGATCGTATCTTAGTTAGTATTAGCCTCTTCCATCTTATTATAGCAATCAATATTTCTATTGTCAATCAATCTTCTTTGACGATTTTATAACAATCCTGACCATGGCTCGACTGATCCTTATATGCTATGTTCACTCACAATTGCATCTAGAGACAATACATATGTGTTTCAGTTAGGAATCTATAGAGTTTGTTACAAATCAAGTCTTTATAACAGAAGCTCAAAATCCAACTTAAACAACTTTTGACGAACATATAAAGGTTTACTATTTGTATTGTCATGTCATTTGATAATATGTTTGCTAAATAGTTTTGGTCACATATTCATTTTGAAAAACAAGTCCCTACTTATGTCTTTAAGGGGATCTGATGTTCATTTTTGAAAATGAAATATTGCTTATGAATGGTGAACTCATAACATGAACTTTTTCTACAGATTCTGTATCATCTTCCACCACCAGAATCCATGATTATATAGAGTAAAGATGTCAAAAAGAGAAGAAAATTTTTCTTTTCGCCAGCATTATGGTTAAGCTATGTTTTTTATATGCAATATTTTTTTCCTTCTAACATTCATGATCCATAATCTTATACATTACAATTACCTAAGGTATGGTTTGAAGGATCTTATAAATGGCTAGCCTTGCCAAAATATATACACACACCAAAGAATTTATATCTAAACAGATTTCTCAAACAACTTTTACAGGTTGTCATAATTTAAGAAGTAAAATCTAATTGAAATCCACTTTCAATTATATATTTAATTTATTTTTTGTGTCTTCTCAAATTGGTTGATTGGAATAATCAGCAACATCGATAGCAGGACTTTAGTTACCTATTGAGTTTCAACGTACTCCTCTTCTCTGTGGCTGTTGTTCTTCGTTAGTTGGTACATGACATGTCCAGCCCATTTCTTTTCTTTCATTAGAGGTCTACATGTGTGTGTATATGTGAGGCTGTTATATATCTTGACTGTTAAATGATAATGATGATTCAATATGCGTGTTCATATCTGGTGTTTGATTGGGGTATGTTGAAGATGATGGACATTTATTTTATGGAGTTTTAGAATTTGAAAATGCTAATCTGCACTTCCTTGTCTTCTGTCTAATAAAATTTTGTTTTTACTGGGGTATTTACATATAAAACATTGCCACCTTCATGAATTGATGCAATAATATGGATACTTTTCATAACATGAACTTGCTTATTATGTTTGTGTAATTATAGTGAGTTAATTTTTTGGTTGGCCTCTTTAATTCATGTTATTAGCTAAAAACACTACAGTTAGTTAATTTTTTTCAAAATTCTAGATTAATTAAAGTGAAAATGAAAAGATGTTGTTAAAGCTCCAATTTCTGTTCATCGTATCCTTTTGGGGAAAAGAATGCTTCGGTTTCCAATTTCTTTAAAGTGCAACTAACTTAATAATTATGAGTCATTTTCAGTTTAGTTTTTGCAAGTCCTTTTCAAGAAATAAGCCATGTATGGATGTATGGTTACAGATAATGAATTTTTATTTGCAGACAGAGATGAATGATAGTAGTATTATTCCAATTTCTACCGTCCACACATTCTCTAAGGCATGTTAGTTCCTTTTTGTGTCTGTGTATGAATTTGGTATTGAATCATATTTTAGAGATAGTTTTGTGGGTGTCTCTTTAGGCTTTTTTTTCCATTTGGATGTCTGTAGTCACCAAAGCACATGCAAATTAATCACAAACAGATTTGGGTTTTTAATCAGTTTTACCAGGTTTCAAATCTTCCTTTGTAATTGTTGTCTAAATAACTGTATAAGGGTTGGAGTTTAGTGTTGATTTTAGGGTTGTTAAATGGTCTTTGATAGACTAAAAAGCTTCTAGCATAGCAGATGTTAAGGGACGCCTGATACGGTGGAAAGAAATGTAATGGAATTATGTAAGCTTTTACAATCAATGTTAGTTACAATAAATAGAGGATGACATAGAAAATGAAGGAAAAACTTTTAAATTTTTTCATTCACTTTTCATTGTTTTAATTCTCTCCATGTTGAGAAGAAATGAGAGAAATGAAATTTATATTAAACTCAGTTCTCTATTCTCTCTTATTGAGAATGAATGTTCTCATCATATAACATAAAATCATTGAAATTCATATAATTCCATTCCACCTTACCAAACGGCCTAAAGATAACCCCAAGGTTGGGGTTCGAGTTTCATTATAATAAATGTGTAGATTTAAGAGTAGGATCAGAGAATGTGTGTATTCTGTTGTTAAAAAGAATGATCTTTCATAGAGTAGCTTTATGTATGTTAACACAATATATAATACATTTTACTAGGACCCTAATGCATAGAGTCCTAAACCAACAAGGCCTTCAATGTACTTTGTATAAAGTTATATATCCAATGCCTACTCCAAACGTGATTGATTTTGCTGAGGCGGAACAGTTAGAGGAGATTAAATGGGACGAGAAAAATAAAAAATTCAAGACTCGAAATTCCAATCCTCCATCATTTCGAAATCGAAAATACTTGACTTTATTTCCCAATTGAAAATGCAACAAATGACACCTGAAAAGGCTAGCTTTACACTTTTTAGTTGAATTAAAATTATAAATTGGATTGATTTTATAAATGTTTGTCAACTTTTGTCAAGGTTCTCTAAAAATATTTATCAACTTTTGTCAGGGTTCTCTACCGACAACGGATGCTATGGTTAAGGACAAAGTTATGATGCTAATGACTATCGAGCAACTCAGGATCCTTCATTGTATGTGTATGGTGTGTACTGGGTTTATTTTCAGTTTCATCGTGTAACACAACCAACTAAAACCAAAATACAACATGCCTTCAATTTTCCTTAAAAAACCTAACACCTATGATCATGTTATGCAAATCTTTGCTTAAATTGTTCTATGTAAGTTTTTGGGTTAACCGAATAGTACTGTCAAGATTGTAACAGTTCTCCTACACACTTTTGTAGTTATAAGGATAATCTGGATGTGGTCAATATTTTGATGATTAACCGTTACAATATCCTTTTATCCCTTTATTAAAAATGTATTTCGGTTCAAGAATATACTTTTTATAAATATTATATCAAGTATTCATCAGAATAAACATTTTCAAACCTGCCGGCCGCCGCAACGCGCGGGCTCTTTTCCTCGTTAATATAACAAAATATTTATATCATAACAAATGAAATGTTATGTTTATATATTTTCCTTGAAAGTTATAACCTACCTAAAACATATTAACCTAACAAACAATTTAAATATTTTATTATACTAATATTGTAACATCCAGGAACTAGCAGCAGGTACGTGAGATTTAATTATTGGCCTTGGTAATAGCCTTAATGAGTTGGTGAAATTTTATTGGCCAGTCACACGTGATTTGGTGAAGTAGATTGTCGTTAAGTGTAAAAATAGTCTGTTGAGATAATAACCGGTTTAGTAGTGAGTATGGGTTTGGGGTTGTTTTATGGGTTAAGTGTTTTTTTGACCATCCAACTTTTAGATTTTTTTCGATTTAGCCATTTAACTATTTTTTGTCTCGATTTAGCCACTAAACTATTTTTTGTATAAATATTTAGCCACTAAACTTTCTTTTTACTGATTTAGCCACTGAAAATTTTCCCGATTTGACCACTAAACTATCATATTTTGTATCAATTTAGCCATTAGTTTTATACATTTTTCCCAAAATAGAACATTAAACAAAGTTTAGTGGTTAAATCAGGTCAAAAAATAGTTTAATGGCTAAATGGGACAAAACTGAAAGTTGGATGGTCAAAATGATACTTAACCCTTGTTTTTTAATGAGTTAAATAACATTCTAAGCGCGAACTTGTAATTGGAGCTTTATTGAGTTAGCGGGTATTTAATTAGTGAGCGTTGAGTATTATACCCGTTTTAATTGGGATCGAGACCCATAACGTGTGTGTGTGTGTGTGTGTATATATATATATATATATATATATATATATATATATATATATATATATATATATATATCGATTGGTTGTTCCTTTTTCCTTCATTCTTGCAAACTCAAAGGTGCATGTGTGTGTGTACTCCAGCCGAGCAACGAGAGAAGGGGAAGGAGAAAGATTAAGGAAAGAAATCAGAAATCAGCCATAGCCAAGGAATTTCAGTTCCAAATCATCTTCAAGTTGAAGACTAGAATTCAGGAAGGAGAAGCTTGTTAAGGTTAGTGATTGTGACTAAAATGAGTCGAATTACTATATTAAGTGGTAAAATTAGTTTGGGGTTGGTTTATAATCCCTGAGATGTGTAGAATCGAATTGGGAAGTTGATTCCCATGGCTGAACCAAAAACAGAGCACGAACTACTCTGTTCGTCGCCGCAACGTGGCCGCGCTCCCCTGGTCGCGACCGCGATCAGGGTGAGTCGGCTAAAGTGGTCGCTGCCAGTGGGACGCGATCAAGATAGGGATCGCGGTCAGGTGAGCACGGCCGCGCTCATATAAGCACGACCACGATAGGATGAGCGGTGAGGAAGGCACCACGATCGCGATGCCTGGCCGCGATGGAGGGACCGCGACCGCGCTTCTGGCCGCGCTCGTGGGTCTTGACCTGTTGACTTACGTTGAGTCTGTGAGTTCAGTAGTATAGTTGTTATGAGTTCCTTGGTTATTCGTTACATTGTAGTTGTGTTTATTGTTGCCAGGATTTGTAGTTACGCCTGGGACCTGTTGAGACCGTCGTAGATAGCAGAATTGTAGTCGTGCTTCAGGTGAGTTACTTACCCTCTTGTAGTAAATGCACTACTGTTGATCACTGAGTTTACAAAGAGGTTTGTTGTTTATCATCCGGGTCCAGTGCGGATCCATTTTATACGTTGATACTTGTTAGCACATAGCAGAGCTCGTTGGTCATGCGTATAGTTGTGGTACGCAGAGTAGAGGCCTGTTGGGTCATTCCCAACCCTGAGGTCCTGGCTTAGCCACTACTTTGTGGAGTGGGCTATGCAGGCTATCCCGGGTCGCTCCCGATGAGGCGTCAGGCTATTGTTGCTGGTCGCACGTAGAGTTGTTTACCAGTTGTTACGTTGTGCTAACGGTTTTATAAATTGTTTTAACGTTGTTTATAGTAACTCACCACCTTTCAGCTGACAGTTGCTTTACGTGTGCATCTCATGTACGAGACCAGAGGTTAAAGATAGTACGGGCACTAGTCGAGACCCGCCGCGTGGCTAGTAGGTAGCGACTACTTCAGTGAGTAGTCTTCATGTTTTGTGGTATGGCGTAGCCGCCAGTTATAATTCTGGATGACTGTAACCTATAATCGTGTTGTGGTTGACAGACTTTACTAACGAGGGTTGGTTCTTGTTTCGCCGTGACCTCTATGCTAGATGTGGAGGATTAGTAGTTATTTAGTTGTTTGCCCTTGATGATGATGCTTATATTGGGTGATATGGACTATGAGTCCTACGTGGTATTAGTAGTAAAAGTAGGGTGTTACAGCTTGGTATCAGAGCATTAGTTTAAGGTTTAAGTATCATTAGTGATGCTTAGGCTTAAACCAGTGTCTAGATCCTTTGGTTTGATCTCTGATGAGTAGGTCTAAGAAATTGTAGAGTTTTGTCATTGTTGTTATAGTAATATTATTTATATTCTGCAGGGAGTTAGGGCAGACGAGCAGAGACCGGAGGGTACCACCGGGGGACGTGTATCTGACAAGGAGTTTGTGTGTCGATTACAGGAGGCTTATGAGCGAGGACGCACCGAGGCCATGCAGTCCTTGACTCAGGGGACTGGAGCCGTAGGGGGCTCGGGAGAAAGGTCGTCAGGGGGTAAGAGTTCAGGAGCCGGGTCGTCACGAGAGACAAGTAAGGGATGTAAGTATAAGGAATTTTTGGTCGCACATCCACCAAAGTTTCATGGAGAACCCGGGGCCGTTAAGGCCATGTATTGGCTACAAGATATGGGGATGGCCTTCCGTATTACAGGCTGTCATCCCGACCATATGATGACATATGCCAGCACCCAGTTACGTACCAGTGCTCTGCAGTGGTGGAGGACTGTCAGGGATATGATGGGAGATGGACCAGCCTATGAGATGACATGGGACCAGTTTAAGGTCCGGTTTGAGGAGCAGTATTGTTCAGATGACCGCCGAGCCCAGTTAGAGATTGATTTCTTGACGTTATTCCAGGGACAGCGATCAGTAGACGAGTACGAGAAGATTTTTATTGATTTGAGTTTGTTTGCACAACTTCAGATCAGCACGGAGTCACGAAAGATTAATCGGTTCATGATGGGGTTGCGTAAGAAGATTCGAGAGTTCATTGATACCGGGTACATACCGTCATATGCGAGGGCAGTTGAGTTGGCACGTAGACGGGAGAGTGAGTTATCCCGTAGAGATCCCTTGGTAGAGCAACCGAGACGAGTTCAGTCTGTGGAGTATTCTAGGGGTCCCGACCGGGATAGAGACAGGGACAGAGACAGCCGCTCTAGTCGTTCCTAGTCTGGGGGTGATGATCGTCAGCGTACTGAGTTAGAGGGAGTCGATAAACAAAGAGACAGGTCTCCTCAAAGGTTTGACCGTAGATCCGATGATCAAAGTAGTCATTTTGGGGACTCCGAGCGTAGAGAGGGAGCTTCGAGTTCCGACTCAGTGATGGGAGAGAGGTGGTGTAGGAGGTGCCGGCAGAGGCATGCCAGGGAGTGTGATCCCAGACATGTGCGTTGTTTTCGTTGTGGGCAGCCAGGTCACACACAGGCAGGTTGTAACTTTAGAGATATGCTATGTTTTAACTGTGAACGGGCTGGACATCAGGCACGAGATTGCACAGCTCCACGACAGGGAGGTCAGAGGCAGGGGGAGTCGAGGCCACCTGCACAGGGTCAGAGTTCTGCGGGTTCTTCTGCGCGCAGAGATGCTGTCACACCCCGTTACCCTGGTTGGCAAAAAAACGTGACGTCGCGGAAGCGTAACCATAATCATAACGAACGACCACTATATGGACGTTTTCAAATATACATCGATATAACTTCAAAATATAGAAATGTTTTACAGAACCAACATAAGTGTAAGTAGTTCACAAATTATAGAGATTTAAATACATAAGTAATTTAACCAAAATAATGCAAATAAATCTCCGAGAGTTTGAAAATTTATGCGACTCCAAATGTACGGAAGCCTTGAAAATACTTCCGATGCGGTGCACTTGCCTTGATTTCCTGAAAATACACGCTAAAATACGTCAACAAAATTGTTGGTGAGCTCATAGGTTTACACGTAAATATGACTTCTATGGACATCAATAGTTGAGTTTGAATTTATAAAATCATAAATTTCTTGTTATGTATTACATATAAATCATCATGCAACCGAAACTTAATTATGAGTTTGCCCTGTGCAGTATTCCATACGTAATACCGTAATGTTAAATATATATGCATCCTGCCGTTAGCCGGTAAGACTAACCCGAATGGGGGACATGACTTCCGATAGATCTATCCACAATATATTCACGCTTACAAATAAATGTAACTAACGGTTCATGATTTGAGGGCTGATGGAACCACATGTGTAATACATAATAGAAATGAAGTCGTTTCCGTGTCCATATGAAAACGTAGCATGTATTTCAACCCCAAAACATAACAGTGTGAAAATAGGGGCTATGAAGACTCACCGAGTGTGCGATGGCAAAAGTATGAGCATAAAATGCAAGTTAGCGTAGATTGATGGGTGATGATCCGGATGTGATTAACCAAGCCCTAAATGATATAAGGGACTTAATAATCTCCCATATATGATAATATGTATATATAAAGGTTTTTATGTCTTAAATCACCCAACATTACAAGTTAATAAATAAAACCCACTTAAAACGCTAAATTTATATATATATATATATATATATATATATATATATATATATATATATATATATATATATATATATATATATATATATATATATATATATATATATATATATATATATATAAAATTTTCCAGCTTTTTGAAGGTTTTTCGGCCTACTTTGAGGCTGTTTTTGACCAAGCTCCAAAACAACTTAGGCTTTGGTTTTCTTAGACATTAAACTACTATATACAAAGAATTTTTAAAGTCAAGAACGGCCATTTTTCGAGGTGTTTAGGTTAGGGAAAAAGCTCGTTAAAAACCTTATGTTGGCCATTTTTGAGCTGTCAAACTTTCGGGTTCCCAAACAATATCTGGGGGTTCTAAACTCCATAATAAATTATGAAAACTTTCAGATTTTTAGTTAAGACATAGATCTAACTTTTGACACAACAATCAACTCATTTTGTTAAGTTATGAATTAGTTATGATTTTTCAAAGTTGATGCAACTTTTCTGCCGAAATTCTGTATTTCATAAACTTGAAATAACTTGTGATTCTTGTTGTTTATTCAAAGACTACTTGTATAAAAGTTATAAAACACATTTATATAACTTGTTTTCATAATATTTACACTTATATGATGTGTTTATATATTTATAAACACATTTGAAGAAAACAACTTAAAAACAAAAACTAGTGATTTATAAACTTGAGTTTTTATGAAACTTGTTGTTGTTGGTGATTATATATATTATGCAAGACTTATATAAACATTAATATAAGATATAATAGGTTAGTATTTACTTACTTTTATGTTTTAGAAGAATGAAAATGAATAGAAGGTTGGATCTTCAAAGGTTGCACCAAGAACACTTCAAGATATGAAGAACACTTGAAAGAAAAATTGTGTGGAGTATATGTGTGTGTGTGGCCGGTTTTTGAGAGGAGAAAGAAGAGGCTTTGGTGTGATAAAAATGAAAGAAAAGCTCTCTATTTATAGAGAAAATTGGATCTTGAAAAGATGGTGAAATGATGAAGGATGTGGAGGTGGAGTGTGAGATCTTGCTTGAATTGAAAGAGGAGGATTTGATTTTGATATGTTGAGTAAAAAATATATATTTCAAGGTCCTTTTGTCCTTCCCTATGGCCGACCCTAAGGGGTGTATTTATGTGTATTTTTATTTTTTTTTGTATAAAAGTATTTAGAAATGTATTCTTGTATTTCCCTTTTTTGTAATTTCATAAATACTTTTGGATGTATTGTTTTAATGAATTGTTTTAGTCTTGAATAATTAATGTTAAGTAAGTGTATTACTATATGATTAGTGTTACTAATCATAATTTAATTATGTACTTAGTTGAATTAATCCATCATATCGTAAATCGATCGGATTAATTGATTTCCCGATTCATCGCACCGATGAATTTGATTCCAATTGAGTTGAATTTCTTCATGAACATTGTTAATCACTTTGATTAATTGTTAATGACCACTGATTAGGTTATAATTGGCTAGTAAATACTGATTAGGTCATAGATGCTAACCTGGTTTAATGCCGGATGTTACATATGTTGTACCGCATGCCAGAGATCGAGTCTTTCAGTTGACAGCAGAAGAGGCGCGGGAGGCAACTGAAGTAGTTTCTTGTATGTCTATTCTGAATGGTCATAGTGCTTGAGTTTTGTTGGATTCCGGAGCAAATTGTTCCTTTGTGTCTTTCGCTTTTACTGTTTACCTTGTTACCCCACATGTTAAGTTTATAGGAGTTGTTTATTATAGAGTTAGTTGATGGCAGTGCCTCTGTAGTTAGTCATGTAGAGCGTAGTAGAGGCAGCGTTGGCCTCATTTTTGTAGCATAGGTTCGTTGTTAGCCAAGGGTTGTTATCCTTCCTAGTATAGGTAGTGGATGCGAAAAAGGAAAGGGGAGTTTAGAAATAGTTAACGTTGTTTTCGAGTGTTCTGATGTGCTTCCCTGAGGAGCTACCTGGATTGTCGTACTGTTGACCTGTTGACTTGTCAATCAGAGCATTTTAGTGGTATGGGATGCTCATTTGCTTTTAATTAAGTTTGTTTATCTAGCATGTTGGGCGGAAGTAGGGGGACGAGAGAATACAGATCTCGAGGTTATTCAGCCGATTAACAAGAAGATAGTTATAGTCAGGGAGAGATCGAGAGTAACCCAGAGGCCGTCGCAGATTGCAAGGTGGTAAAAGTTGTGGAAGAAGAAGATCCTGTTAGTATTGGTACAGTGGTGACACCATAAGGGTTCCACAGCTATTTGGGAACCCGAGGCGGATATGTGGTAGCGTTACACTCACCTATTCACTCGAGTTGAGATCCCAAGGACGGGATCGGTTATAGAGGGGGAGATTTGTAACATCCAGGAACTAGAATCAGGTACGTGGGATTTAATTATTGGCCTTGGTAATCGCCTTAATGAGTTGGTGAAATTTTATTGGTCAGTCACACGTGATTTGGTGAAGTAGATTGCCGTTACGTGTAAATATTAGTCGGTTGAGATAATAATCGATTTAGTAGTGAGTATATGTTTGGGGTTGTTTTAATGAGTTCAATAACATTCTAAGCCCGAGCTTGTAATTGGAGCTTTATTGAGTTAGCAGATATTTAATTAGTGAGCGTTGAGTATTATACCCGTTTTAATTGGGATCAAGACCCATAACGTGTGTGTGTGTATATCGATTGGTTGTTCCTTTTTTCCTTCATTATTGCAAACTCAAAGGTGCATGTGTGTGTACTCCAGACGAGCAAGAAGAGAAAGGGAAGGAGAAAGATTAAGGCTATAAATCAGAAAGCAACCATAGCCAAGGAATTTCAGTTCCAAATCATCTTCAAGTTGAAGACTCGAATTCAGGAAGGAGAAACTTGCTGGGGTTAGTGATTGTGACTAAAATGAGTCGAATTACTATATTAAGTGGTTAAATTAGTTTGGGATTGGTTTATAATCCTTGAGACGTGTAGAATCGAATTGGGAAGTTGATTCCCATGGCTGAACCAAAAACAGAGCACGAACGGCTCTGTTTGTTTCCGCATCACGGTCGCGCTCCCCTGGTCGTGACCGAGAGCAGGGTGAGTCGGCTAAAGTGGTCGCTGGTAGTAGGACGCGATCGAGATAGGGATCGCGGTCAGGTGAGCACGACCATGCTCATATAAGCACGACCGCGATAGGATGAGCAGCGCGGAAGGCACCGCGATCGCGGTGCCTGGCCGCGATGAAGGGACCGTGGCCGCGCTCCTGGCCGCGCTCATTGGTCTTGACTGTTGACTTACGTTGAGTCCGTGAGTTTGTTGGTTAGTCGTTACATTGTTGTGTTTATTGTTGCCAGGATTCGTAGTTACGCTTGGGACCTGTTGAGACTGTCGTAGATAGCATGATTGTAGTCGTGCTTCAGGTGAGTTACTTACCCACTTGTAGTAGATGCACTACTGTTGATCACTGAGTTTTCAAAGAGGTTTGTTGTTTATCATCCAGGTCCAGTGCGGATCACTTTTATACGTTGATACTTGTTAGCACATAGCAGAGCTCGTAGGTCATGCGTATAGTTGTGGTACGCAGAGTAGAGGCCTGTTGGGTCATTCTCAACCCTGAGGTCCTGGCTTAGCCACTACTTTGTGGAGTGGGCTACACAGGCTATCCCGGGTCGCTCTCGATGAGGCGTCAGGCTGTTGTTGCCGGTCGCACGTAGAGTTGTTTACCAATTGTTACGTTGTGCTAACTGTTTTATAAACTGTTTTAACATTGTTTATAGTAACTCGCCAGCTTTCAGCTGACAGTTATTTTACGTGTGCATCTCAGATACGAGACCAGAGGCTAGAGATAGTGCGGGCACGAGTTGAGACCCGTCGCGTGGCTAGTAGGTAGCGACTACTTCAGTGAGTAGTCTTCATGTTTTGTGGTTTAGCGTAGCCGCCAGTTATAATTCTGGATGACTGTGACCTATAATCGTGTTGTGGTTGACAGACTTTACTAACGGGGTTGGTTCCCGTTTCGTCGTGACCTCTATGCTTGCTATGGATTATTAGTAGTTATTTAGCTGTTTGCCCTTCATGGTGATGCTTATATAGGGTGACATTGACTATGAGCCCTACGTGGTATTAGTAGTAAAGTAGGGTGTTACAAATATGTTACGGTTTTAATAAATTTTTATTTATGTTACGTTTCATTTATTATTTTTATATGATTATATTGTAACATTAATACGATTTGAATTAATCATAATTTTTAAGAAAAAAATATATGAAAGGACCGAATATTTTTAAATCTAATTTTCACCAATCACGAACAGTATACCTCCAAAATACGAGATAATTTAAATTTTTCTAGAGTCATACATCGATAAATAAAGCAACCACCCATAATAATAAATTACATCAATCAGAGTACGCTAAATAAGTTTAAGTTTACATGTCAAGTCATCTAGGTTCTACCCGACCCTCAAAAGTCAATACAAAAATAAGAACGTCTCGGTCAACAGAATCAACAGCCTCAAACTGAAACCATACCCTTAACTGCTCCACTTGAAATAATAAGTCCCCCACAACTGGGGTAAGCCGTCGCCCAGAGTGTAACAAGATTTAAAAGCACAAAACTATATATGTAAATATGCATGAATAGAAACGAAGCATGAGTTCAATAACTTCCTACGCACCCTCATCCGAGCTGACGCCGCACCTCTCATCCGAGCTGGTGTTGGTTAAACTGTACAACCCCTCATCCGAGCTGGCGCCGGTTTTAACCAAAATTTGGGGGCTAACCGATACGGCCTTCACACAGTAGCGTCGGCGCCCAAACCCACGTCGTATAGTACAAGTATGCATACAGGGAATTCACGTTTTCACATAGGCATAGAAATCTAACAGAAAGGTAGGGTATATATATATATATATATATATATATATATATATATATATATATATATATATATATATATATATATATATATATATATATATCATGTGTTCGACATAATCATGAAAATGATAATGACATGGCAGGGTGATACAAATGAAGCGAATATAACAAATATGCATAAACACATATAACTAATCATGCAGATAAATCTGTTACTCACAGTGATACCACAATTGTTTCTTCGAATCTCGTTTAAAGAAAACACGGCCAGCCGGAATATCAGAATCCACTACGCTCGACTAACGACCTGATAATAAAATCACATTGCTTTGTCGCCACAATTTTTTTTATTTAAAGCTAAAATCCTCGATTGGCCTGAAATTCCAAAGTTCGGGGGCTAAAACGATAAATATCTATTTATGTGGCAAAATCTTTAAAATTGATTAAAGTTTAAGTTTTATGTTATTTAGCCTATAATTATAGGTCTCGGACCTATTATGGCTAAGATAGTTAAACTGATTATAATGTTCGTCATTACATTCTTTGAAATGTCACTACTAAATAATCTTCACGAATTCGTTTTAAATTATGAGCACAGATAAACTAGTTGCTATATTATAACTGAATATTAAATCTCTTACTAAATTAATAACCATTTATTTATTTTATAACATACAGTATGTATACTTATTTTAGTATTAAAACAATAATCAATTAAACGGATTCAACCCGTAAACCGAATAGATTCAAGAATCCATGACCCAATAAATAAAATCTATCTATTCTATTAAAAGAGTACATAGATGTCACTTGGCACCTAACTAGAATGCCACTTGGCATAACGTGGATACGACACATGTATAATCTATAATTTCCATATTAAAATAATATCCTCTTATTATTTTGGATTTCAAATTTAAATTTGAGTATATAACTCCTATTATTTTGGATTTCAAATTTAAATTTGAATCTATAACTCACATCTTTTGTTGGCTTCTTATCCAAACTTCTTAGCTTCTATAATTTTTTTTTCTTTTTTGGTTATTATTGAATTATTAGTTATGTCTTTTACATTTAACCCATTTTATATATATTCTATAATCACTTTAACAGTATAATATTGCTATTTTATTTGCGGTTTACGTAATAATTTTTTAGATATATATATAGTTAGAAAAAAAATAAGTTATCTACTATTCCGTGTATACACGGTAATATACTAGTGACCTATTAAAATATTAACCTTATTTTGTTCCAAGCTTCATATTAATTAGTTAAGTTAAAACCCACTAAACCTTTGGCCCATCTAGTTGAAGGAAAAAATCAGCAAAAGCCCAACTACCATTTGATAACCCCACCCTTATTAATTAAATTCGTTGGTTGCTGCGAAGAAGGAAACAAAATCAAGTCAGCAATTGGGTGTGTGGTGACTGAGAGGGACAAACAGAGTGAACAAAATCCAGCCCATCTCTGCTGGTCCACAACAGAGCCGGGCTTGGCTAACCGGCCCAACACCCTTCCATTTGATCTAGCCCAATTAATTTAAATAGAAAGCCAACAGCCCGAGTCCATAAATAATATTTGCTAAAGGAAAACGGGAGGGCAGAAGGAGGAACGACAAAACAGGGTGTCGCCTCCCCTGCTCCAGCTTCGCCGCTGCTGGTCGCCGGCGGTAAGCTTTGCGGCGGCGGCCGGAGTCACACCATCCTTGACCACCTCCCTTACCATTCCAATCTCAAGGATTTTCTTATTTCCATTTGAAAAACCAAGTTCCAAAAATTATGGAGTTTGCTCCAATGAGCCAAAAAAAACTTATTTTAAACTATTATAACTCAATAGATTTCCATTTCTAACAACATTTTGATGTTTATCTTGAATCTTTAATGTTTATTAGGTTGTTTCACAAAAGTTTGAGAAAACTTCATTAATGGAGGTTATGGTTTTTCTTTGAAGAAAATAGTGAAATGGATATAAATAGGTTCATTTCAGATTGATAACCAACCAATAACTTATATTTTAAGAATTCTAGTATTAAAAAAAACTTGCATACGGGATATGAACATTGGGTTGAATTTGTACCTTAGGATTTAGTAATAATGGTGGAGATTTGGAGATTATGAAGAGGATGCATGTTCTTGTTTTTACCTGGAATTTCTTTCTAAGTGGAAAGATTTTGATTTTACATGGTAAAGGGTTAATGAGATGGTTGGGTAAAAATGGTGAAAAAAAAAAAAGGAATGGAGGTAGGAGTGGCAGAGTCAACAGATGCAAAATTGGTGAAATATCCATTAATTCCATTTAGTCAAACTAGCATCAATAGATTAGCAATAAAAATTCAGATTTTAGCAACTTTCTTTTAGAATATATATACACACATATAAATTTTTATTATAATGAAATTTACGTTTAGTTTTTAAGATATTACTTTGACAATATTTGGTTACTTTAAGTCACAATTTTATATTTTAAGAACCATATTTAATAACTATAAAAGAATAACAAATCAACTTACGTATTTAATTAAGAGTAAATTACAAAAATGGTCCCTGTGGTTTGGTCGAAATTATGGATATGGTCCCTGGTCTTTGAAAATGCATAAATGGTCCCTCAAAACATTATTTACTTGCAAAAACGGCCCCCTCTTTCTCTTAATTTTTTTAAATGACGATTTTGCCCTTTTCTCAATAACAATTTTCGTCCCTCAACTATTTAACTTATTTTCAGTTTTAGTCATTCTCATAAATTTTTAGTTTTATTTAAATTTTTAATGTTAATTTAAAAAATTAAATCTTATTATTATTTATACATTTTATCTTTTAAAATATATATTTTATAAAATATATTTATTCTTTATTTATTAAAAAGTATCAATATCAGAATATTTAATTTATTCATTTTACGTTTCTTTTATATATTCAATTTAATTATTTAAAAATTATTCATCTTATGTTTCCTATGATAAAATATTTATACATTTTTATTTTTTATGTGTTTACATATAACTATTTGATTATGTTTGTAACACCCC
Organism: Centrapalus pauciflorus; assembly: GCA_020465985.1. Classification (NCBI taxonomy): domain Eukaryota; kingdom Viridiplantae; phylum Streptophyta; class Magnoliopsida; order Asterales; family Asteraceae; genus Centrapalus; species Centrapalus pauciflorus. The sequence goes on from JAANYP010000956.1 coordinate 235,057, forward strand.
TCCCGATCCCAGAAATGTCACGTCAACCCAATATCATAGGTGGCAATAACGCAACGGATCTATAACACACGTGTCATGAGATAATGCAGATTATGGCTAATTTAAAACTTTACACACATAAGTCAAACACGATCAATATATTCACAACCCCAGATTAACAGAACATATGATTCCGGTCACTGGACACAATTCCCAAAATAACTATTACAAACTGTTCTATATAAAACACAACTACCACGGATCTTCAATCAATCTCGGATCTATCTCGGCTGCGGCTGAAATCCCTTCTGATTCCCTGAACATGTTAGACTCGAATACATGAGCTATAAAGCCCGTGAGCACACGAGGGTTGACACTTCACATAAGCACATAACACGCATTCCCTATCCCTGTCCCGATAGCCCAACACGCATCTCAGGTATAATATCACATGTATGAGATCGGGATAACACACAGCCCTGTGGGGACCCCTCCCCGGTGGACACATCGCACACAGCAATGGTCCGTAATACCCTGTAGCACGGAAGCTACCCGGCTACAGGCCCTGCCGTATATATACGCCCCAAGGACTGTAAGGGACAGTCAACCCGCGCGATTCCCCTTCGCGACTTATCGTCCGTATGGAACTCATCACGGACCCCGAACCGATCTCACATCTCATATATAACACGTATAAGGAATAGAATATACCTGAGGTTCACGTCCCTGTCTCATATGTATAACACGTACAAATATAGCTACACGGCTAAAACGAAAAAGATGGCGCGCGTTTAGAAAACGACCCGAGTACTCACCTGATTGATCCCCCGAAGTCTGAGCACCCTGATCGAATCCGGCCCGATGTCCACTAGTCCCTGTAATCACAGTAGCCCAATGATTAAACACAATCCCGATTAGCACATAGCACACAATCACAATAACCCGACAATCCCACGAAACCGAAACTCGATCAACACCCAAAACCCGACCCAACTCGACTCGAAACAACCCTAAGCAAGACCCCAAATATATACAAAACCCATCCCGAACTGCCCCGAAGAAACCCGACATCGAATTCGACCCAAACCCTTTTCACAAGATTAAACTCGGATTTTCACTGCAGGCTGTTAGTCGCGCCGCGGACCCCCTGGTCGTCGCGCCGCGACACCGCGAAACTCTGCATCCTGCCCTGCGATTTTCAGCTTCTACCCAGGAGTTACAACTCCTTTCACACACGAATTCAGCTCTCAAAACACATACATAATCACACCACAGCAGCATATAAACTCTCTTATCACTCAAATAATCAATTCCCACAAGGATTCAACGTATACAACAAATTAAAACCACTAGATAGGGATTCACTTACCTTCCTTAAGCTCAAACACACACAAAGATGAAGATGATGGAGGTTAGCTCCAATTCCAGTGATTAATTGAACTTGTAATAGCTTCTTTCTGCTGAAATCCCACAAACGCACACACATACACACTCTTTAGGTTTTAGAAATGGATAAGGGAGAAGGAAGGAAGACACGTATATGTTTATCTCTATTTTGGCCGGTCCCGAACCCATTAACCCGAACCCGATATCACATTTTCACTACTTATACCCATTTAACCCATTTAATCCCGCGATCCCAAAAACATAATCCGTTCATTAAAATTATAACCCGATGACACGCAAGCCCCAATTCCGACACGTATCAATCCACGAAACGGGATATAATTGGACCAACCCAATATCAATAAATTATTTATCCACTAAAATAATTCCATGTACCAGGTCGAAATGACGGATGTTACAAATCCTCCCCTCTTAAAGAGATTCCGTCCCGGAATCTAACTCGAACTCTGGAATAGGTGAGGATATCTCGATCGCATCTCCAACTCGGGCTCCCAGGTAGCATTGGTACCCTTATGGTGTCTCCATTGAACGAGTACCAAGGCAATCTCTTTATTTCGCAACTTCCTGATCTTTCTATCGGTAACGGCCTCGGGCTGCTCCACATATCGCAGCTGATCATCGACAGAAATCTCAGATAGGGGCACATACTGGTCATCTGTAGCCAGACACTTCCGGAGATGACTCACGTGAAAGGTGTCGTGCACACCAACCAACTTTAAAGGCAACCGCAGTCGATAGGCCTGATCCTGGACTCTCTCAACAATCTCGAACGGCCCGATATACCGCGGACTCAGCTTCCCACCATGTCTGAACCGAATAACCCCTTTCCACGGCGATACCTTTAGCAAGACTCGGTCCCCGACACTGAACTCTAGCTCTTTCAGACGACGATCGGTATAGCTCTTTTGACGGCTCTGGGCGACCCTCATATGTTCCCTGATCAAAGCCACCTTGTCACTGGTCTCCTGAAGTAGCTCCGGCCCACTGATAGGTCGCTCACCGACCTCGCCCCAACACACTGGGGTCAGGCACTTACGCCCATATAGTGCCTCAAACGGAGCCATTTTAATCGTGGCGTGATAGCTGTTATTATAAGCGAACTCGACCAATGGCAAATGCACGTCCCAGTTACCACTAAAGTCGATAGCACACGCTCGCAACATATCCTCGAGGGTCTGATTGGTACGCTCGGTCTGCCCGTCAGTCTGCGGTCTGTATGTCGTGCTCAGCTGAACCCTGGTACCCAATTCCCGCTGAAAGCTCTGCCAGAATCGAGATGTAAACCACGTATCCCTGTCCGAAGTAATCGACATCGGAATCCCAAGCTGCGATACCACCTCGTTGATGTACAACCTGGCTAACTGATCCATGGTGATAGTACCCCGAACGGCTAAGAAGTGTGCACTCTTCGTTAGTCGATCCACTATAACCCAGATCATATCGTTCCCGCGGACCGTGCGTGGAAGTCTCACAATGAAATCCATCGTGATGTGATACCACTTCCACTCAGGGATTTCCAACGGCTGCAGATGCCCGTGCGGCTTCTGATGCTCGGCTATGACTCTGAGACACGTCATGCACTGCTCAACATATCGGCCCACATCCCTTTTTATTCCCGGCCACTAGTAGAAGTCACGGAGATCACGGTACATTTTAGTACTCCCCGGATGCACAGATAGCCTCGACCGATGCGATTCATCAAGAATCAACTGCCGTAAATTCCCAACCCTCGGGACCCAGACCCTATCATGAAACACATACAGTCCACGATCGTCCCTGATCAGTGACTCAAGCTGCCCGGTTAGACGCTCTCGCTTCACATTATCACCCCGCAGGCCCTCCTGCTGCGCTAATATCAGATTATCGGTCAATGTCGAGGTAATTTCAAGCCTCGAAGCCCTAGAAATCATAGTCTGGCCGCACACCCTACGGCTCAGCGCGTCAGCTACCACATTAGCCCGGCCCGGGTGGTACTGAATCTCACAATCGTAGTCCTTAAGCAACTCAAGGCTACGGCGCTGTCGCATATTTAGATCCTTCTGGCTGAACAGATACTGAAGACTCTTATGGTCGGTATACACGAAAAACCGAGACCCATACAGATAATGACACCAGATCTTCAACACAAACACGATGGCGTCCAACTCTAGATCATGCACGGTATGGTTCTCCTCGTAAGTCTTCGACTGGTGCGAAGCATACGCGATCACTTTCCCTCGCTGCATCAGAACACAACCCAACCCAGAACCTGAAGCATCACAATAAACCACGAAATCATCGGTACCCTCCGGCAAGGCCAACACTGGAGCCTGACATAATCGGGTCTTCAGCTCTCTGAACGCACGCTCCTGATCCTCGGACCACTCGAACGAAACGGACTGCCGTGTCAATATCGTCAACGGCAAGGCAATCCTCGAGAAATCCTGGATGAAGCGTCTATAATACCCGGCGAGACCCAAGAAGCTACGAATCTCAGGCACTGATCTGGGAGGCTCCCAGCTTATCATTGCCTCAATCTTGGCTGGATCCACTTTTATACCCTCGGCACTGACCACATGACCCAAAAACTGCACTTCCCGAAGCCAAAATTCACATTTGGAGAACTTCGCGTACAGTCTCTCCCTGCGCAGCACAGTCAAAACCTCTCGGAGGTGCTGCTCGTGGTCCTCGGCACTCCGCGAATAGATCAGGATATCATCGATAAACACGATTACGAATCTATCCAACATAGCTCTACACACCCTGTTCATCAAATCCATGAAAGCGGCGGGTGCGTTAGTCAATCCGAACGGCATGACGAGGAACTCGTAGTGCCCATAACGAATCCGAAACGCTGTCTTCGGCACATCTTCGTCCTTGACCCTCATTTGATGATAACTAGATCGCAGGTCGATCTTGGAGAAGAAACTCGAGCCCTGGAGCTGATCGAATAAATCATCAATACGTGGAAGCGAATAGCGATTCTTCACAGTCACTTTGTTCAATTCCCGATAGTCGATACACATCTGCATGCTGCCGTCCTTCTTTTTCACGAACAACACCGGCGCACCCCACGGCGATGAACTAGGACGGATGAATCCACGATCCAGAAGCTCCTGCAACTGAGACATCAACTCTCGCATCTTTGTCGGTGCCAGCCTATAAGGCGTCTTCGCAATCGGCACCGCCCCGGGAACAAGATCTATTCTGAACTCTACTTGGCGATCTGGCGGTAACCCAGGCAACCCCTCTGGAAATACCTCAGGGAACTCACGAATCACTGGAATATCCTCTAAGGTCTTCTTTTCCTTCCTCACGTCAACTACATAAGCTAGGAAGGTCTCACACCCCCTTAGAGACATATCTCTGAGCCATGGCCATAGACACGATCCCGATATCTCCCTTACGGCGTTCCCCATAGACAATCACACTCTCATAGTCAGAAATGGGTATACGGATGATCTTTTTGGCGCACAGAATATCATCCCGTCTGGCAGTCAACCAGTCCATACCCACAATCACGTCGAAGCTACGGATCTCAATCGGCAGCAAATCGATCGCAAACTGATGAGAATCTATCTCTAGCACACAGTCCCGATAAACCCGACTCACTAACATCGAACTCCCATCGACCCTCTCGACAACCAACGGGACAGATAAAGAAGAAGGAGACACACTAAAATACGCACAAAATATAACAGACACATAGGAGCGATCGGCCCGGAATCAAACAACACACGAGCTCGAAGTCCGTTAAGAATATACGTACTCGAAACAACATCGGTAGCATCCCGTGCCTCCTCTGCTGTCGCCTAAAATACTCGCCCGCGGCCCCTCGGAACAGACTCACGGCGGCTAGATGACGACGGCTCAGCCCTGGCCCCACTCGAACTGGCCCCCTGAACTGCCGGCCCCGGCTCTGGACAGTCCCTGACACGGTGCCCCGTCCTCCCACATCTAAAACACAACGGCTCGGGAACCGTACATACTGATGCGGCGTGGCCCCGCTGGCCGCACCGGAAACAACGCGACTGCTCAGATAAACACTGTCCGAAATGGCGCCGGTGACATTTCGGGCACTCCCGATCCTCATACGAGCTCTCAACACGGCTACCGGACGCCTGGGACCCCTGTTCCACACTGCTCTGGCTCTGTGCTCCAGATCCCTGACCCTGGCCCTGACGTCTCGATCGGCGATCTCGACCTCTATCTCGTTCCCTATCACGTCTCTGCCCTGATGTCTGCCCCGAACCCTGGCCTGAAAACTGCCACTGATCTGGACGCTGATCACTGGGGGCATTCCCAGAGGACCTCCATACACTAGCCGGCTGCTCGGATGTCCCAGTACGCTGCCTCTGGGAAGAGGGCTGCTCCCTCTACTTTAGCATCTCCCGCTCCCTCACACGGGCCATCTCAAGAGCTCTTGCGAAGGTAGGGGTATCGTGCAGCCCCACAAACTCTCGAATATCTGATCGAAGTCCATCGATAAATGCATCAGCCTTACGGCTCTCCGCATCAACATGCTGAGGTGCGAACTGTGAATACTCATTAAACCGATCGACGTACTGCTGAACAGTCATATTACCCTGCTGCAAATGGAGGAATCGGCACTCCATCTCCCGTCTCTCATCCCGCGGTATGTACTGGAGCTCGAACATAGCCCTGAACTGCTCCCAAGTCATGGCGTAAGCGGCGGACTCAGTCATCGATGACTCAATCGATTTCCACCACTGCGAAGCTCCGCCCGTAACTGATATGCGGCATACCCAACCATATCTCTGGGATCCACATGTGCCACTCGAAACGCGGCCTCGATCTCACGCTCCCATGCGATGACCGCCCCCGGCTCACGGTCACCCCGAAACTGCGGCGGAGCCCCTGTCATGAAATCTTTAAAAGACCCGCCCCGCTGAGAAGACGACGAAGCTCCACCTCACGATCAATATATTCACAACCCCAGATTAACAGAACATATGATTCCGGTCACTGGACACAATTCCCAAAATAACTATTACAAACTGTTCTATATAAAACACAACTACCACGGATCTTCAATCAATCTCGGATCTATCTCGGCTGCGGCAATCCCTTCTGATTCCCTAAACATGTTAGACTCGAATACATGAGCTATAAAGCCCGTGAGAACACGAGGGTTGACACTTCACATAAGCACATAACACGCATTCCCTATCCCTGTCCCGATAGCCCAACACGCATCTCAGGTATAATATCACAGGTATGAGATCGGGATAACACACAGCCCTGTGGGGACCCCTCCCCGGTGGACACATCGCACACAGCAATGGTCGGTAATACCCTGTAGCACGGAAGCTACCCGGCTACAGGCCCTGCCGTATATATACGCCCCAAGGACTGTAAGGGACAGTCAACCCGCGCGATTCCCCTTCGCGACTTATCGTCCGTATGGAACTCATCACGGACCCCGAACCGATCTCACATCTCATACATAACACGTATAAGGAATAGAATATACCTGAGGTTCACGTCCCTGTCTCATATGTATAACACATACAAATATAGCTACACGGCTAAAACGAAAAAGATGGCGCGCGTTTAGAAAACGACCCGAGTACTCACCTGATTGATCCCCCGAAGTCTGAGCACCCTGATCGAATCCGGCCCGATGTCCACTAGTCCCTGTAATCACAGTAGCCTAATGATTAAACACAATCCCGATTAGCACACAATCACAATAACCCGACAATCCAACGAAACCGAAACTCGATCAACACCCAAAACCCGACCCAACTCGACTCGAAACAACCCTAAGCAAGACCCCAAATATATAGAAAACCCATCCCGAACTGCCCCGAAGAAACCCGACATCGAATTCGACCCAAACCCTTTTCACAAGATTAAACTCGGATTTTCACTGCAGGCTGTTAGTCGCGCCGCGACACCGCGAAACTCTGCATCCTGCCCTGCGATTTTCAGCTTCTACCCAGGAGTTACAACTCCTTTCACACACGAATTCAGCTCTCAAAACACATACATAATCACACCACAGCAGCATATAAACTCTCTTATCACTCAAATAATCAATTCCCACAAGGATTCAACGTATACAACAAATTAAAACCACTAGATAGGGATTCACTTACCTTCCTTAAGCTCAAACACACACAAAGATGAAGATGATGGAGGTTAGCTCCAATTCCAGTGATTAATTGAACTTGTAATAGCTTCTTTCTGCTGAAATCCCACAAACGCACACACATACACACTCTTTAGGTTTTAGAAATGGATAAGGGAGAAGGAAGGAAGACACGTATATGTTTATCTCTATTTTGGCCGGTCCCGAACCCATTAACCCGAACCCGATATCACATTTTCACTACTTATACCCATTTAACCCATTTAATCCCGCGATCCCAAAAACATAATCCGTTCATTAAAATTATAACCCGATGACACGTAAGCCCCAATCCTGACACGTATCAATCCACGAAACGGGATATAATTGGACCAACCCAATATCAATAAATTATTTATCCACTAAAATAATTCCACGTACCAGGTCGAAATGACGGATGTTACAATGTTAATATCCTTTGATTTAATTATACTTTTTATGAAAGTATATAAACCAATGGTTTCATTCATTTCGATTTAAATATTTTTTTGTTAATATGTTTGGATTCAAATTTAGTATTTATTTATTTTTATTTCAATATTTTGTTATATTAATACATATCAATTTAACTTTAATGTTTTATTCATTTTGTTTTTAGCTATTTCGTTACTTACTACATTTTCATTTAATTATAATTTCTATTAAAAATATATAGACTAAACATTTTGTTCTTTTTTATTTAAATATTTGTGACGTTAATATGTTTCGGCTTTATAAATATCTTCAAGAAAAATATGTAAACTTAACATTTTATTCATTTTTATCTTAAATATTTTGTAAAGTTAATACATTTCAAATTAATTGTAATTTTTAAGTAAAATATATAAACTATACAAACTTAACACAAATACTTATATGTTTTGATTTAACGAAATGTATATGTTTTGGATTATATACTTTGCAAGATACATTATGTTTTGTATATTTTGTAATTAAATAAAAAACATATTAATGTATATTTTGGGATCCGTTAATTACAGGTTCGAGCTGACCGCGTACCGATCAGCGATAAAGTTTTGAGTTGCCGTTGCTTTTAGGTATCAGTGAGTACTCGAGTTCTTGTAAAAGCGTGCTTGTTTTATGAGTTATGTCGTGTAAGTTGTGATAGTGTATGAGACAGAGATACGGCGCAGGTATGATTTTATCTAAATCATACGTGCTATACGTGTTTGAGTTGCAGGTGTCCCCGATATGTGCTCACGCAGGCTGACTGTCCTTAACCAGTCACGAAGTTTGAGACTGTATATATATAGCAGTGTTTATTGTCAGGTCGCTCCTGTGCCTATTGGGAGCTAACCGCTGCTGTGTGCGGCCTGTTAGCTGGGGAACGGCGTCCCCTTTGAGCAGAGATATGTGTTAAGCATTGAGCCCTGTGTTAATTGTGTTGAGCTATATGTGTTGTGTATGTTATGTAATGTTATCTGCATAGTCTAACCCTCGCGTGGCGTACTCACGAGCTCCCCAGCTTACGTTTCCGAGTCTTACGTGTCTCAGGCAGTCAGACAGTGGGGTCACAGCCTCAGCAGCCGCTGAAGTAGGAGCCGTGGTAGATTAGAGTTGTGTGTGTGTTGGCCGTCTTTTGATAGTAGACTTCGGAAACTGTTATTTGTATTTTGTAACTGATCATCGTATGTGTAGCTATCAGTAGTTGATGTTTAGCAGTTAGCCAGCAGTTATCTGTATCCGCATGTGACATGTTGTGATGATCTTTGTATTAAAGTTTTTAATTAGCAGTGATTTCAGTTAATCCCCTGACATGTGTACTATGAGATGTATGTGATTCTGCCACTTATGATTATATATTGACGTGGCATTTGTGTGCGAAAAGAGGGTGGTACAAAACCCAAAATTAATTAGAATAAAACAATAACATGAGCGCCACTATACGTAACAAAATAGTTATATTAAACTGTCCATAAGTTTATATTTTTCCATTAAAACTATAATTAAATAAAAAGTATTAACATAATTAAATAGTTAGATGCAAACGTATAAAAAATAAAAATGTATAAAAATTTTTACAATAAAACATAAAATAAATAAAAATTTTAACAAATAATTTGGATATATAAAAGAGACGTAAATTAATTAAATTTAAATATACGGATAAGAATAAATTTAATATTAAAATAAATATGTTTTAAAAATTAAAATGCGTAAATATTAATAATGATTAACTTTTTAAATTAACATTTAATATATAAACAAAAAATAAAAATGTATGCTAGGACTAAAAGTGAAAATAAATGACATTGTTGAGAGACCAAATACGTTATTGAGAAAAGGGCAAAACCATCATTTATAAAAAGTTAGGAGAACGATGGACCATTTTTGCAAGTTAATAGTGTTTTTAGGGACCATTTATGTAATTTCTAAAGACCAGGGACCAAATCCATAATTTTGACCAAACCACAGGGACCATTTTTGTAATTTACTCTTTAATTAATCAAAATTGAATAAATAGTAAATTCTCGTATTTAGATATTTATAAAAAGTGCAGGCGTTACAATATAAACTTAGCATTTGCTTTATTTTGAATTAACATTTTTGTTAGGTTAATATTGGGATGAGCAAAAATCCCAAACTTCTCATCCCGTACCGGTACCGTGCCGATACCGATACCAATTAGCCGAAGATGGTAAGGTACTTGGGACGCATATCAGACTTAAATTGGGAGTTGGGAAAACGGGAATCGGGACGGGTTGATATCCCGCTAGCACACCTTTTTGTTTTAATAAAAATGGGAAATAACTAAGCTAAACTAGCGGACAAATAGGCAAGTATCACCTATCGTTTACTAATATAGTTTAGGTAAGTCCGGATATCGAACACAGGGACAGAGATGAAATAAGAAAAACAGATGATAGCTAAAGATTAGTTAAAATCGAATTGGGTTTTAAAAATGATTTGAACTGAAAATTCCACAACTTAAATAATACACAAGGAAATTTATCACTGAATAAAACTTATATCAAAAGGTGTAATCATTTGGAATCTTTTCCCCTAAACATCAGATAATGACAATAAGCATAAGGATAGAATGAATATATCAAGGATTAAATATTATTCATATAAAGATCACTCAATAAAATGAATAAATATTAATCCTAGAGTTAATTCTAAATGTGCAAAGATCACTCAATCACACATTTATCAAAAACTCATTTAGCAAGCAATAATCATAACATTACCAAGATCACTCAAATATAATGTTATAACCTCAAAAGATAAGTTAACTAAAATATGTAGATCACTTAATCATATTAAAGTTAAATATTGAAATATTATCAACTTACTTGCAAATATGATCTAATCATGAAATTAATCAAATGTAACGATCTCAAAGTGGTTTATAATTAGACCCACATCCAAATCACAAACCTTGATATAATGTTTGATCAAAATAATGAATGAAATCCATTTTTGAATCTTACAATATCAAAACTACCAACAAAGTAATGATAATCATCTTTGTTAATAATGAATGACTAAATATTGACTCACATCACATAAATACATCGATTATACATTCATCATTCATCTGAAACATTATATGAAAAATATTTCATGAAAAGATCAACGGTATATATATTCATTCTAACCACAAAAATAACATCATCCAATGTTTAGCGTTTTTAACCCCAAATGATTACAACAAAACACTACTCCATAATCCATATTTTGGAGCAAAACCATCAAGAACACAATGAAAATCACAAGTTTACACATAATCAAAAGTTAGAAATGAGTAAACTCCCCAAATGATGATCCTTGATGTAATTATGTTGTTCCCTCTTGATGAAGCCTTTGAAATAAGCCAAAATCCTTCTTTTCTCTTAAAAAACGAGCAGAGAAAATATACCAAAGTGTGTGAAAAGTTCGTCCCTCCTTTTCTGAAATGAGGATGAAAAGTTTTTATAACTGCTGTCGACTCGGCGAGTCACCCTGATCGACTCGGTTAGTCGATTGCGTGTCGAATGCCCATTGGACCGCCAGTAACTACCCGCACGTACAATCAACAGCCGACTCGGCGAGTCGAGCCATATGACTCGACGAGTCAAAATGTAACACCCCTCCCGATCCTGGAAATGCCACGTCAACATAATATCATAAGTCGCAATAACGCAACGGATCTATAACACACGTGTCATAGGATAATGCAGATTACGGCAATTTAAAAGTTTAAACACGAAGTTAATGCATTCAAATCCCATGTTAACAAAACATATAATCCCGATCACTGGATACATTATTCCCAAAATAACTATTACATGCAGTTCAAGTTATTACACGAACTAATAACAGATCATCAATCCAGCCCCGAATCTATCTCTGCGGCTGCTGTGGTCTCTTCTGATTCCCGGAACATGTTAGACTCGAATACATGAGCTATAAAGCCCGTGAGCACACGAGGGTTGACACTGCACATAACACATAGCACGTAGCACACGATATCCATGTCCCTGTCCCTGTAGCCCCACACACATCTCAGGTATAGTGTCACAGGTATGAGATCGGAATAACACACAAGCCCTGTGGGGATCCCTCCCCGATGGACACACCGCACACAGCAATGGTTGGTAATACCCTGTAGCACGGAAGCTACCCGGCTACAGGCCCTGCCGTATATATACGCCCCAAGGACTGTGAGGGACAGTCAACCCGCGTGATTCCCCTTCGCAACTTATCGTCCGTATGGAACTCATCACGGACCCCAGAATCGATCTCATGTCTCATACATAACACGTATAAGGAATAGAATATACCTGAGGTTCACGTCCCTGTCTCACATATATAACACGCACAATATAGCAACACAGCTAAAATCGTAAAGACGGCGCGCGTTTAGAAAAGTCTCGAGTACTCACCTGATTGATTTCCCGAAGTCTGAGCGCCCTGATCGAATCCGGCCCGCTGTCCACTAGTCCATGTAATCACGGAATCATAACCGGTCAATCACAATCCAACCGATACACACAACAATCCCATGATAGCACGAAACCGACTCGACCGACCCCCACGGAACCGAAACTCAACCGATACCCGGACCCGACCCAAAACCCGACTCGAAGCAATCCTAACGAGACCCTAAACCCACACAAAACCCAACCCGAGCAATCCCGAAGGAACCCGACGCAATTGACCCAAAACCCCTTTATTGAGACCAAACTCGAATTTTCACTGCAGGCTCTTGGTCGCGCCGCGGACCCTCTAGAGGTCGCGCCGCGACACCGCGAAACCCTGTTCCTGCACAGCGATTTTCAGCTCTGCCCAGGAGGTTATAACCTCCCCTAACTTCGATTCTCAGCTCAATTAAACATATATAATCAGCAAACAACCATCCCTTATAGCTTGGGAACCTTTTTACACAAATTCATAACACAAAACTCAAATTTAAACCTCTAATTGGAAGTTCTCTTACCTTGAAGTCCAAGGTCACAACTAAGAGGAGGAAGATGAAGATAATCAAGTTAACTTCAAGATTTCCCAACCAATTTGAAGCCCAACTCAGTTCCTTGATGCTGGAGCTCTCAAAACACACACACACATACACTATTTAGGGATCTCAAGAAATGGATAAGGAAGAATGAAGGCACAAATATATATACGTTCTATTTTAGCCGGTCCCGAACCCAACCCGAACCCGATATCACATTTTCAATATTAATGCCCATTTAATCCCGCGATCCCAAAAACATAATCCGTTCATTAAAATTATAACCCGATGACACGCAAGCCCAATCCCGACACGTATCAATCCACGAAACGTGATATAATTGGACCAACCCAATATTAATAGAATATTTATCCACTAAAATAATTCCACGTACCAGGTCAAATTGACGGATGTTACAAATCCTCCCCTCTTAAAGAGATTCCGTCCCGGAATCTAACTCGAGCTCTGAAATAACTGAGGATATCTCGATCGCATCTCTGACTCGGGCTCCCACGTAGCGTTGGTACCCTTATGGTGTCTCCACTGTACGAGTACCAAGGCAATCTCTTTATTCCTCAGCTTCTTGACCTTCCTATCGGAAACGGCCTCGGGCTGCTCCACATAACGCAGCTGATCATCGACTGTAATCTCGGATAAGGGCACATACCGATCATCTGTAGCCAGACACTTCCGGAGATGACTTATGTGAAACGTATCGTGCACCCCGGCTAACTCTGAAGGCAATCGCAGTCGATAGGCCTGATCCCAGACTCTCTCAACAATCTCGAACGGCCGATATAACGCGGACTCAGCTTCCCACGATGTCTGAACCAGATAACCCCTTTCCACGGTGACACCTTTAGCAAGACTCGATCCCCAACACTGAACTCCAACTCTTTTAAACGGCGGTCGGCATAGCTTTTCTGACGGCTCTGGGCGACCCTCATATGCTCCCGAATCACAGCCACTTTATCACTAGTCTCCTGGAGTAGTTCCGGCCCGCTAATAGGTCGCTCACCAACCTCGCCCCAACACACTGGGGTCAGGCACTTGCGCCCATATAGTGCCTCAAACGGAGCCATTTTTATCGTGGCGTGATAGCTGTTATTATACGTGAACTCGACCAACGGCAAATACACATCCCAGTTACCACTGAAGTCGATAGCACACACCCGTAACATATCCTCGAGGGTCTGATTGGTACGCTCGGTCTGTCCGTCAGTCTGCGGTCTATACGCCGTGCTCAGCTGAACCCTGGTGCCCAATTCCCGTTGGAAGCTTTGCCAGAATCGAGATGTAAACCGCGTATCCCTGTCCGAAGTAATCGACATCGGAATCCCATGTCGCGATACCACCTCGTTGATGTACAGTCTCGCCAACTGATCAATGGTGATAGTGCCCCGGACGGTTAAGAAGTGCGCACTCTTCGTTAGTCAATCCACTATGACCCAGATCATATCGTTCCTGCGGACCGTGCGTGGAAGTCTCACAATGAAATCCATCATGATGTGATACCACTTCCACTCGGGGATTTCCAATGGCTGTAGATGCCCGTGCGGCTTCTGATGCTCGGCTTTGACCCTCAGACACGTCATGCACTGTTCGACATATCGACCCACATCCCTTTTCATTCCCGGCCACCAGTAGAAGTCGCGGAGATCACGGTACATCTTAGTACTCCCCGGGTGAACAGATAGCCTCGACCGATGCGACTCATCAAGAATTAACTGTCGCAGATTCCCAACCCTCGGGACCCAAACCCTATCATAGAACACAAACAGCGCGCGATCATCCCTGATCAGTGACTCAAGCTGCCCTGTCAACCGTTCCCGCTTCACATTATCATCCCGCAGGCCCTCCTGCTGCGCTAATCTCAGACTATCGGTCAATGTCGAGGTAATCTCAAGCCTCGAAGCCCTGGAAATCATAGTCTGGTCGCACGCCCTACGGCTCAGCGCGTCAGCTACCACATTAGCCCGGCCCGGGTGGTACTTAATCTCACAATCGTAGTCCTTGAGCAACTCAAGGCTACGGCACTGTCGCATATTCAGATCTTTCTGGCTGAACAGGTACTGAAGACTCTTATGGTCGGTATATACAATAAACCGAGACCCATACAGATAATGGCGCCAAATCTTCAACGCGAACACAATGGCGTCTAACTCTAGATCATGCCCGGTATGGTTCTCCTCGTAAGTCTTCAGCTGGTGTGAAGCATATGGGATTACTTTCCCTCGCTGCATCTGAACACAGCCCAACCCAGATCCCGAAGTATCACAATATACCACGAAGCCGTCGGTACCCTCCGGCAAGGCCAACACTGGAGCCTGACACAACCGGGTCTTTAGCTCTCTGAACGCACGCTCCTGCTCCTCGGACCACTCGAACGGAACGGACTGCCGTGTCAACCTCGTCAACGGCAAGGCAATCCTCGAAAAGTCCTGGATAAAGCGTCGATAATACCCGGCGAGACCCAGAAAACTACGAATCTCGGGCACTGATCTTGGAGGCTCCCAACTCATCACTGCCTCAGTCTTGGCCGGATCCACTTTTAAACCTCTAATTGGAAGTTCTCTTACCTTGAAGTCCAAGGTCACAACTAAGAGGAGGAAGATGAAGATAATCAAGTTAACTTCAAGATTTCCCAACCAATTTGAAGCCCAACTCAGTTCCTTGATGCTGGAGCTCTCAAAACACACACACACACACACATACACTATTAAGGGATCTCAAGAAATGTATAAGGAAGAATGAAGGCACAAATATATATATACGTTCTATTTTAGCCGGTCCCGAACCCATTAACCCGAACCCGATATCACATTTTCAATATTAATGCCCATTTAACCCATTTAATCCCGCGATCCCAAAAACATAATCCGTTCATTAAAATTATAACCCGATGACACGCAAGCCTAATCCCGACACGTATCAATCCACGAAACGGGATATAATTGGACCAACCCAATATTAATAGAATATTTATCCACTAAAATAATTCCACGTACCAGGTCAAATTGACGGATGTTACACAAAACTTTCTGAAATCTGAAAATGCTGAAATTAGGTGCGACTCGGCGAGTCAAAATCTGTTGGAGCCCAAATCTTCCTCTTTTCAACAATAAAGGCTGAAATAAAAAAAAATGTGTAAATGACCAAAAATGACAATCGGGAACAATAAAAATAGGTAAAATGGAGGGAAAATGTCGCCATGAAGTATATGTAAATTTGGCGATATTAAACATTCCCACACTTGCACATTGCTTGCCCTCAAGCAATTCTAAACTTAAACGTGAAATTACAACACTTTGGCCAGTGGGGGAAAGACAGAGCTTCTCTCAAAAGGAAATCAAAAATTCCAAGGCATTAAAGACTAACATGAACCACAACTTGAAGACAAAGCTACACATCAATAGATTGTAACAAAGATAACTTGTCCGTGCCTGTACATTTTTTAGATCAAGAAATACATGAAGCATACACCTCACGAAAGTTGAATGAATCACTCAATGCTCTCGGCGTAATCTTTAGAAAAATCACTCAAATGCAATAAGTTATAGCACCTATTAATATAAGTTTGGTAAGGTATCAAATCTCCAACACTTGAATTCAAGAAATGCATATTTATCATGAGGGCTTCACAAGGGTTGAAATGGGGCTAGGGAAAAGGTGAGGAAATTTGGAAAATTAGCAACTCTAGCCAAAAGACTGCATTCTTTAGACATGAACTTTTCAAGACAACTTTTGAGAAAAACAAGATAAACTAGCATACATACAAATTCCTATTGCTACCGCCGACTTCGAAAGGAATACTTTATAATTGGATTTTGTATTCCTTATGAAAAATCTTCCTTTTTAGGAAAATCTTTCTCTCAAAACTTTCTGGAAAACACATTCTTTTTAGCCAATTAAACTTTTTTAGGCCCTCTATGTTCTAGAATATTTTTTTTTGTGAATCCATAAAATATGGATTGAACAGAAATATAAACTAGCATAAAAAGACAATATCTCATCAACTCTATACAAAACACTAAGTTCTTCTCTTTTTGAATAACAATATTTAGGCTAGAAAAGTGGCTAAAGAAAAGAAAGCTAAAAAGGGAAAAAAACACAAACGGGCTAACAACAAACGAAAAGGAAAATAAGCTCAATAATGGGTAACTTGAGGATAACATAAAGGTGGAAACAAGAACACAAAGGTTAACAATGGGCTAAACCTAAATTGCCTCAATCACTTAAATATGCAAAACCAGAAAAATGTTCTCTTGACAAGTATAACCCAAACAAGTTCTAAAATAGGCGCAAATAACCGACAAACACAAAACCAAATGAAAGTGAGCATATAAATGTATGAATGCTCCAATAAAGCTCAAATTCTCACAGGGAGATGGTTATCATGTGTTATTCATGCCAAACTTAAACACAAAAATATACAGGCATTGAAACGATTATCTTTCTACAAAACTATCGCGATGTCTAACTTTTCATTTCAAGAAATAGACACTTAGACGGTAATGCCAAGGAATTTACAACCTATTTGAGAGATAAAAGAAAAAATTGAAAATTTTATCCAAAAAGAGTAACCACTATGTATAAGCTTAAAAATTACCTAAAAGCATGCAATGGCAACAAAAATGATTATATAATCAACCTTCCCACTCATAAGCAAAACATTGTCCTCAATGTTCATATAGACATGCAAAACATGGACAAAAATAATAAGCGCAGCGAAGTGATTAGGAATTCTCCCTGTTACGTCGAATTTGGCAAAATTCCAGGACTGTGCAATGAGAAGGAAAGCGAGTCCCCACTCATCCAGTCTCTGTTAAAGATAAACAAAATTGCCATTAAAACGGGGAAAGTAAATTAAATGTTGATGTAATAAATTAAAAACAAGAATTATCTAAATAAAGTAAGTGCTGAGAAATAAAAAGTGCAGAAAAGTAAATTGTTTTAGGCATCCCGCCTTTACAAACCAAACTAAAAGAGACATAAAAATAAAATTGTTTAACAATCACTCAAACAAATAAAACTTCAATCTTCCTCGTCTTCTTCATCTTCGTCTTCATCTTCCTCGCTTTCCCGCTCAACCTCCATCCGTTGACGAAATTGCTCCTCATGATACTGCTGGAACCTCTCATCCCATGTCAGATATGGGAAATATTGGAAGGGTTCCTGAGGTGGTGGTGGTTGGAATGCTTATTGAGCCTGGGGATGGTGACTAAAATATGTGTCCATCGCGGATCGCATATCCGACCAATATCTACCGGCTTCTTGCCACTGTTGATTCGACACATGCCCGTAATGATCAAAGTTATCGATATTGTGCTGGAGCAACGTGTTCTGTTCAGTCAGTAGATTATTATTAGTCGTGTAGTCATCATGCATTCGGTTCAATCCAACGTTCATCTGTTGAATGCCAGAATTCATCTGTTGAATCCTAGCATTGAACGTCTCGTCATCCCTTCCCAAGCTTAAAGAATCAAAGCGACTGTGCAAACTAGAAAACTGTGCATCCCAATCATATGGATGCGGGGCGTACTGTGGCGGGGGCTGTTGTGGCTCTTGCTGCTGTGGTGCTGGTGGTTTCTGTGGCTCTTACTGCTGTGCTCGACGAGGTGCATCAAGATAGCATGATGTTCTGAATTTATCCACCATATTAGATTTGACGAAGAAAGGCTCTCCACAGGTATCAGCTGGCTCTGATTCCCTCTGTCTACGAACATTCTCGGGTGTAAGAACGTTGAACGATCGGGCTAGCCTAGTAATAAACTTCCCGCCACATATAGTACTGCCTCTGAATCTCCTACTTGCATGCAAGAAGTATGAGGCAACGACATAAGGCACACTCAAATGAACATCCGGGGTCATCAGATTTCTCATAATCCACAAATCCGGTCGGGTCACTTTTTCTACCCCCTGGTTTCGTTGCATTGCATCCACAGTGATGCAACAGTGAACAATGCGATGCAAAGGATGAAGTATCCGTGATTCATATACAGTTCTGGTCTAGTAGACACCTTCAGCAATAGTGGCCCAGATTTCTTGATAGTAAAAATTGGAAGGAGGTTTCTTAACTCCTTCCTCCAAATATTGCTTGAAGTGTCTATGGTTAGTGTCTTCGCGTGAATACAACCCTAGTCTAATACAGAGCTGAAGGGCGGATAATGACCTGTCTTGGCCGCCCAACCTAAACTGAACCATGTTGGCTTTTTTCATGTCTGTAGTATTCTCGTTGAATGAATACGTCGAGAAGAATTCCAACACTAGCTCCGCATAAACTGGCTCCCTTATCTGCATCAGATTAATCATTGCTCGGGAGGTGAAATATCTATATTGGATGTTGAAGATTTCAGTCAATTGATCCAAGACTGATTGACCCTCTTGCGCCATTCGGACTTGTTCGAAGAAATCCCAATCGATGTCCCGTCCCGGATATATATGCCTCGCGACCAGCCCCTCTAGATTTCGCTCGTATTCCACCCGTATCCCGGAAGGTACTCGGGATTAATTTAAAAACGGGTGGTTTGGGTCATATAGGAATCGCGAAGTTAGACCCTGTTCATTATCCACTGGGATGATGCTTTACTGCGTGCCCTTTTGCCTCCGGTTGCCATAACCTACATAAAACAAATGGCAATTTTAACAATGGATGGATAAATGAACTGAAAGCATTCTCAAAGAATTATGCCTACACTAGCAGAAAAACCTAGCAAAATACAATCAACCCAATTTTCCCACACTTATCTAAGTGTATGAGTGCCATAATCACCTAACATTGCCTACATATGCTTGTAATATTCAATAAGCTCAATGAGAAATACGCATAACAAGACTATGTGCAAGCAAAGATCTTGATATACAACAACTAAAGTAAAGCTTGCAAAGACAATGAACAACCGCATTCGCATAAATTAACCTTGTTCTTCACATTTGATCTCAAACCTATGCCCTTCTACCAATTTCTACACTAGCTATGTACAAATAATGCTTACAAGAAAAACAAACAAATACAACTTTAAATCACCACTCAACAATTAAACAAACACACAAACTAAATATAAAACAATCTAGCAAGAACCTAAATCAACTTCAACAAACTAAATCACATTTTAGAAACTAACTAAAACTATAAACGATAATTGAAAAACTAACTTAAATTAAACACACACTCACATGAGCATACAATAATGTAATTTCCACAATTACCTATTAATTAGACGATGTAAAAACTACATAACATCTAAACATACAGATATTAAGAAAATTGCAAGAAATAACAACAAACTTTGACAGAAATGCACAAAACGGCAACAAATTTCTAAAAATGCACCTAAAATGCGAGAATTAACAAGATAAACACATATATACTAACATCTTTACTAACTTAGCATAAACAATTAAGAAAAACACAAAACAAAAATAAAAGAAAAATCATGAAAATTCGAGATCTAGGCATAAAATGAGAGATTTAACAAAGATTGGAAGTTTTTTTACCAAATGTGTGAAGAAAAGAGAAGGTTGATGCAAAAAGTTGAAACTCCGGTGAGTTTTCCGGCGAAAATGGCGGCGGCCGGCGGTGGTTCGTTGTGAAAATCACCCAAAAACGTGTGAAAATACTCCCAAAATGTAAGAAACTTGCAAAGCAACATGATTATATGAAGATCTTGGAGTTTTATGGTGAAAAACGAGTTTTTGGGGGTGAAAATAGTGAAATCGCCGCCTGGAAGTCGAGAGAGAAGATAGGTTGCTTTTTCGCGAAAATGACAAAACGGCTAGGGTTTCACACTTAACCTGCGAGCGACTCGACGAGTCGGGTTAAGTGACTCGCCGAGTCAAAACTTTCTGTTTCTAAATTAATTCTGAAATTCACAAGTGCCTCGCCGAGTCGAGTCAGGTGACTCGACGAGCCGATTTCTCTTGGTGCATAATTCCCAGATTTTTCACAAAATGCAAGCCAAAGAAAATTGAGAACAAATGTAACAAACAACAAACAATTTGAAGCACATAAAAACACTGAAATTGACAATTAAAATGCATGAACCAAGATAAACACACTTCCTAACAATCACATGCTTATTTATTTCCGAGTCATAAGCTTGACTCTTTGTTCACTTCACGTGGAGATTGGAACCAAATTGAGGACTTCAACTTCCTCACCAATAACGTCCGATTCAAGATACCTTTTTACACGATGGCCGTTCACTTTGAAAGTACTGTCATCACTCGGATTCGATAGCTCAAACGTGCCATACGGAAATATATTCTTGACAATATAGGGACCAGTTTAATGAGATTTTAACTTTCCAGGAAAAAAGCCTTAAACGTGAGTTAAAAACTAGGACTTTGCCGTCTATCTTAATGTCGGCGTGATTTTTAAGACGCACATCATGCCACCGTTTGGTTTTCTCTTTATATATACATGAATTCTCATAGGCGTGTAACCTCAATTCTTCTAGCTCTTGCAATTGAATGTTTCTTTGATTACCGGCAAAATTTAGATTAAGGTTACACATCTTGAGTGCCCAAAAGGCTTTATGCTCAATCTCCACCGGGAGATGGCAAGCCTTGCCATAAACCAAACGAAATGGGGTGGTACCGATTGGGGTTTTGAAGGCCATCCTAAAGGCCCACAATGCATCATCTAATTTCTCGGCCCAATCCTTTCTATTCACATTCACCGTTTTCTCAAAAATTTGTTTAAGGCCACGATTGGTATTTTCAACTTGTCCACTTGTTTGTGTATGATATGGTGTGGATAATCTATGGGTTACCCCATACTTTTGTAAAGCCTTTTCAAGTTGATTATTGCAAAAATGGGTACCTCTATCACTGATCAAAGCTCTAGGGGTACCAAACCGTGAAAACAATTTCTTGAGAAACCTCACAACAACTCGAGCATCATTAGTAGCCAAAGCTTGTGCTTCCGGCCACTTTGAAACATAATCCGCAGCCACAAGTATATACTTATTTTCATGTGAGGATGGGAATGGCCCCATAAAATCAATTCCCCAGATATCAAAAACTTCACATACCTGAATAGGTTGTTGGGGCATTTCATTTCGAGAAGAAATATTACCTGTCCTTTGGCAAGCATCACAAGCTCTTACCAATTCTTGAGCATCCTTGAAGATTGTAGGCCAAAATAAGCCTGTATCGAAAACCTTCTTTGCATTTAGATTTGCCCCATAATGTCCTCCCGTTGGTCCATTATGGCAATGCTCCAAGATGCTTCTCGCTTCTCTACCGTACACACATCTCCTCACTACTTGATCTGCACAAACTCTAAACAAATAGGGACCGTCCCAAAAGTAATATTTGATATCGGCAAAGAAATTCTTCTTTTGCTGATATGTCATACCCTTTAAAAGGACTCCTCCAGCAAGATAGTTAGCAATATCGGCAAACCAAGGGATTTCATCTACTACCTGTACTTTCATGAGATGCTCATCCGGAAAATTATCATTAATGGTTGATTCAATCAACTCTTCCAATTCCGGATTCTCCAATCGTGACAAATGATCAGCAGTTAGATTCTCAGCACCTTTCTTATGTTTGATTTCAATATCAAATTCCTGCAAGAGAAGGATCCATCTTATCAACCTTGGTTTTGCATCTTGTTTAGCAAAAACATATTTAAGTGCAGAATGATCCGTGTAAACTACGGTTTTAGATAAAACGAAATATGCACGGAATTTATCAAAAGCAAAAACTACAGCTAGAAGCTCCTTTTCCGTTGTCGTATAATTCTCTTGAGCATCGGTGAGCGTTTTGCTAGCGTAGTAAATGGGTTGAAAGTGCTTATCCTTCCTTTGGCCTAAAACTGCTCCAACTGTGAAATCACTAGCATCACACATGAGTTCAAATGGTAAAGTCCAATCAGGTGCTACCATGATAGGGCATTGGTTAATCTTTCTTTCAAAATATTAAGAGAATTCAAACATTCATCCGAAAAATTGAAAGGAACATCTTTTTCTAGGAGTTGAGTCATAGGCCTTGCAATCTTTGAAAAATCTTTTATAAACCTTCTATAAAATCCTGCATGGCCTAAGAAACTCCTAACTGATTTCACAGAAGTGGGAGGAGGAAGCTTTGAGATAGTGTCAACCTTTGCTTTATCAACTTCCATTCCCAATTGTGAAATCTTATGTCCTAACACAATGCCCTCTCTTACCATGAAATGGTATTTTTTCCCAGTTCAACACAAGATTGGTTTCTTCACACCTAGTGAGCATCTTTTCAAGATTAAGCAAACAATGATTAGAGGAACTACCAAATACAGAAAAATCATCCATAAAAACCTCCATGGAGTCCTCGATCATATCGTGAAAGATCGCCATCATACACCTTTGAAAAGTAGTCGGTGCATTGCACAATCCAAATGGCATCCTTCTATACGCAAATGTACCGTATGGGCAAGTAAAGGTGGTCTTTTCTTGATCTTCCGGAGTTATCGGAATCTGAAAATATCCTGAAAACCCATCAAGAAAGCAGTAAAACATATTCCCAGATAATCATTCAAGCATTTGATCAATAAAAGGTAAAGGGAAATGATCCTTTCTTGTGGCATCGTTGAGCTTCCTATAATCAATACAAACCCTCCAACCTGTGACGGTTCTTGTAGGAATTAGCTCATTCTTCTCATTCTTGACAACTGTTATCCCTCCTTTCTTTGGCACTACTTGTACGGGACTTACCCATGGGCTATCTGAAATGGGGTAAATCAAACCTGCATCTAAAAGTTTAATTACCTCATTTCTTACCACATCTTTCATGTTGGGGTTGAGTCGTCTTTATGGTTGCACAACCGGATTGTATTCATCTTCCATGAATATTTTATGCATACAAAAGGAAGGACTTATGCCTTTGATATCCAAAATCTTCCATGCTAGAGCCTGCTTGTGTGCCTTTAAAACATCTAACAATTTCTGCTTTTCATTATTAGTGAGGTTAGAAGCAATTATCACAGGTAATTGGGATTCACCTTCAAGGAAAGCATACTCTAAGTGCGATGGAAGTTCCTTCAGTTCCAAAGTTGGTGGTTCTTCAATTGATGACTTCGACTTTGGGTTCACACATTGCTCCATCTCCTCGGCCAACTTTTGCTTTTCCGATGGTTCGTTAGCTAGCATACATGCGAGCTCATCTACAATCTCTTCATGATACAAAACAATGTATCTCCCATCTATGAACAAATCATCCACATCATTAGCTTCAATGAATTCCTGTGCAAAATCCTCAACAACAAAGTCAATGGCATCCACAAAATAAAGGTAATCGTCTTGATCATGAGAATGTCTCATGGAGCTTTTGATCTCAAACGTTACCTTTTCATCACCTACATTAAGAGTTAGTTTGTCATTTTGTACATCAATGAGGGCACCAGATGTAGCTAAGAAAGGTCTCCCAAAAATTCATTGTGTTGAGCTATATGTGTTGTGTATGTTATGTAATGTTATCTGCAGAGTCTAACCCTCGCGTACTCACGAGCTCCCCAGCTTACGTTTCCGAGTCTTAGGTGTCTCAGGCAGTCAGACAGTGGGGTCACAGCCTCAGCAGCCGCCGAAGTAGGAGCCGTGGTAGATTAGAGTTGTGTGTGTGCTGGCCGTCTTTTGATAGTACACTTCGGAAACTGTTATTTGTATTTTGTAACTGATCATCATATGTGTAGCTATCAGTAGTTGATGTTTAGCAGTTAGCCAGCAGTTATCTGAATCCGCATGTGACATGTTGTGATGATCTTTGTATTAAAGTTTTTAATTAGCAGTGATTTTAGTTAATCCCCTGACATGTGTACTATGAGATGTATGCGATTCTGCCACTTATGATTATATATTGACGTGGCATTTGTGTGCGAAAAGAGGGTGGTACAAAACCCAAAATTAATTAGAATAAAACAATAACATGAGCGCCACTATACGTAACAAAATAGTTAAATTAAACTGTCCATAAGTTTATATTTTTCCATTAAAATTATAATTAAATAAAAAGTATTAACATAATTAAATAGTTAGATGCAAACGTATAAAAAATAAAAATGTATAAATATTTTTACAATAAAACATAAAATAAATAAAATTTTAACAAATAATTTGGATATATAAAAGAGACGTAAATTAATTAAATTTAAATATACGGATAAGAATAAATTTAATATTAAAATAAATATGTTTTAAAAATTAAAATGCGTAAATATTAATAATGATTAACTTTTTAAATTAACATTTAATATATAAACAAAAAATAAAAATGTATGCTAGGACTAAAAGTGAAAATAAATGACATTGTTGAGAGACCAAATATGTTATTGAGAAAAGGGCAAAACTGTCATTTATAAAAAGTTAGGAGAAGGATGGACCATTTTTGCAAGTAAATAGTGTTTTTAGGGACTATTTATGTAATTTCTAAAGACCAGGGACCAAATCCATAATTTTGACCAAACCACAGGGACCATTTTTGTAATTTACTCTTTAATTAATTAAAATTGAATAACTAGTAAATTCTCGTATTTAGATATTTATAAAAAGTGCGGGCGTTACAATATAAACTTAGCATTTGCTTTATTTTGAATTAACATTTTTGTTAGGTTAATAATATAGGGATGAGCAAAAATCCCAAATTTCTCATCCCGTACCGGTACCGTCCCGATACCAATTATCCGAAGATGGTAAGGTACTTGGGATGCATATCAGACTTAAATTGGGAGTCGGGAAAACTGGAATCGGGACGGGTTGATATCCCGCTAGCACACCTTTTTCTTTTAATAAAAATGGGAAATAACTAAGCTAAACTAGCGGACAAATAGGCAAGTATCACCTATCGTTTACTAATATAGTTTAGGTAAGTCCGGATATCAAACACAGAGACAGAGATGAAATAAGAAAAACAGATGATAGCTAAAGATTAGTTAAAATCGAATTGGGTTTTAAAAATGATTTGAACTGAAAATTCCACAACTTAAATAACACACAAGGAAATTTATCACTGAATAAAACTTATATCAAAAGGTGTAATCATTTGGAATCTTTTCCCCTAAACATCGGATAATGACAATAAGCATAAGGATAGAATGAATATATCAAGGATTAAATATTATTCATATAAAGATCACTCAATAAAATGAATAAATATTAATCCTAGAGTTAATTCTAAATGTGCAAAGATCACTCAATCACACATTTATCAAAAACTCATTTAGCAAGCAATAATCATAACATTACCAAGATCACTCAAATATAATGTTATAACCTCAAAAGATAAGTTAACTAAAATATGTAGATCACTTAATCATATTAAAGTTAAATATTCAAATATTATCAACTTTCTTGCAATTATGATCTAATCATGAAATTAATCAAATGTAACGATCTCAAAGTGGTTTATAATTAGACCCACATACAAATCACAAACCTTAATATAATGTTTGATCAAAATAATGAATGAAATCCCTTTTTGAATCTTACAATATCAAAACTATCAACAAAGTAATGATAATCATCTTTGTTAATAATGAATGACTAAATATTGACTCACATCACATAAATACATCATCCAAGATCATACATTCATCATTCATCTGAAACATTATATGAAAAATATTTCATGAAAAGATCAACGGTATATATATTCATTCTAACCACAAAAATAACATCATCCAATGTTTAGCGTTTTTAACCCCAAATGATTACAACAAAACACTACTCCATAATCCATATTTCGGAGCAAAACCATCAAGAACACAATGAAAATCACAAGTTTACACATAATCAAAAGTTAGAAATGAGTAAACTCCCCAAATGATGATCCTTGATGTAATAATGTTGTTCCCTCTTGATGAAGCCTTTGAAATCAGCCAAAATCCTTCTTTTCTCTTAAAAAACGAGCAGAGAAAATATACCAAAGTGTGTGAAAAGTTCGTCCCTCCTTTTCTGAAATGAGGATGAAAAGTTTTTATAACTGCTGTCGACTCGGCGAGTCACCCTGATCGACTCGGTTAGTCGATTGCGTGTCGAATGCCCATTGGACCGCCAGTAACTACCCGCACGTACAATCAACAGCCGACTCGGCGAGTCGAGCCATATGACTCGACGAGTCAAAACTTTCTGAAATCTGAAATTTTTGAAATTAGGTGCGACTCGGCGAGTCGGGTCTTGTGACTCGGCGAGTCAAAATCTGCTGGAGCCCAAATCTTCCTCTTTTCAACAATAAAGGCTGAAATCAAAACAAAATTCGTAAATGACCAAAAATGACAATCGGGAACAACAAAAATAGGTAAAATGGAGGGAAAATATTGCCATAAAGTATATGTAAATGTGGCGATATCACGGGTTTAAATCGGGATTTCCCGGTACCAAGTTAGAGACATGAATGGTCATGATTTTGTCATTCCTAATTTACTTTATACCCTTTCCTAAATTCTAAATACATGTAAGACTTATTTTGAAAATCCTAATTCAATCTCATAGTTCCAATCATTCCCTAAATCTTAATTATATGTAAAAGCTATTTTAAATCAAAATTTCCATTCAATTCATCACTTTTGTAATAAATCATTCAATAAAGATATGGTTTATTGTTTCATTGTTCATCATTCTTGGTAAAAAATTCAATTGAATACAATAATTGAATCAACACTCCTGAAGAAAAAACACAAGTAGATCGAACAATGGTAACAAACGGGACTATTACCGATTTTCCGGTACCGAATACGGGACTAGTACCAATCCCGAACATCACAAGTTGGTACGGTACTCAGTCTTGTATTTTTGTCTAATTCGGGAGTCGGGAAAAAGGGAGTCGGGACAGGTCGGTACGGTACTAGTCCAAAACTCATCCCTATGTTAATATGTTTTAAGTTGGTTATAACTTTCAAGTAAGTTATATAAACATAACATTTTATTCGTTATAACATAAATATCCTGTAACAGTAATATGTTTTGGTTTAATTATAATGTATAAGAAAACTATATAAACCTAACATTTTTATTTGTTTTGACTTAAATGTTTTAATGTAACAAAATATTTAAATCAAAACAAATAGAATATTAAATTTAAACCGAAATAATAATGTAACAAATATCTAAATCCAAACGAATTAAAATCTAAATTTATATATTTTTCTTAAAAATGTATAATGAAATCAAAATATATAACGTAATGAAATAAATAGATGGAAACATACAAAATATAAAAAAAACATATAAATATTATATTAATGAAATCTACTATGAATAAAATTGTAATAAATAAATTAAATACATAATAGAAACGTAAAATAAATTAATTAAATAAATAAAAAATAATTTTAATAAAAAATAAATGCATCTTAAATAATAATAATAGTAAATTATATTAATCATCATTTATTAAATAACGATTTAAAATTTAAAATTTAAAAACAAAAATAAAATTTATAAAAAGAAAGAGACCAAAATTGTTATCAATGAAAAGGGTATAATTGTCATTTAGGAAAAAAAAAAGAGACAGATAGACCATTTCTGCAAGTAAACAATGCAAATAATGACCGTTTATGTAACACCATCGAACTAATCACAATGCCACGTAAATAACACGCCAACAGAGATATAATATAATAATCCCTAGCTATCCCCAAAATACGCACGTGGAAACCCTGATAATTTAAAACTTTAATTTACATAATTAAGTCACCGAAATCTCTGGTTTAACATACACGATATCCGAAGTATATAACAACACAGTCCCCAAAATATAACTACCTCTAAAGAGGGTAGCTAACAACTCTTCAACTTTGCAGACGTAAACCTACTTGGGCACAGCAGGCCTACTAGCACTCCGATCACCTGAGATACACACATTTAAACACATGTCAGCTTAAGCTGGTGAGAATGCAAGTGTTAGGTGTACGATTATAAAAACTCAATAAAAGAAAGTAAACTCAGTAAAAGACGTTCAACGTTCTCTGCTAAACAACCATATGAGATACCGCAAGATAGCTCAGATATGTATTCAACCCGTGTGGACGAATCCACGTACCCAGATCCCTAGACCGCACAAAGCAGTCGTCAGGGGCTCAAAAGGGAATCGGGAGCGACCCGAACCCTGCCCAGCCGCGCGATTTAGTAACTCGGTAGTTCAAGTGTCACAAATCTCATATAAATAACGCAGTTCACAATAAAGCTCAATAATACATGCATGATAATATCTCGGTATAAAGCTCGTAATAAAACTCATAATAATCTCGTAAGAAAGATCAGTAAAAGATCATGCAAGTATTTAAAAAAACCGTACAAGTATCTCAGAAAAACATGCAAACTCACCTGACCCTGAAAGCTCACTCCTCAAGTCTCGGTTCCCTGCCCGACCCCAACCCTATCAACTCAAGACCCTGGAATCACAATATGATATATCACAATCACAACTCAAAACCTCTATACACAATTCCCAAGAAACACACACAAGCCCGGATACCCAAACAAAAGACTCACAAAGCCCAAAACCCAAACCCTAAACCCTAGTCGGATCGCGGTCGCGCTTCCCCAATCCCGGGCGTGCTCATCATAGCGGTTTGCGCTCAACCCAAACCGCCCGCGACCCTTCGCGCCCAGGGCAACGCGGCCCGGGCTCGTCACAAGAACATCATGGTCCGCGATAAGGGGATCGCGCTCGCGCTCACGGACGAACAGAACCAGTATGCTCTGCTTCTTGCACAGCTCAGGGGTTTAACCCCCCAACTCACTTACAACTCGATTTTACCCATTTAAATCTTCTCGAATTTGCTCAGGAACATATTAAAAGCTCAATTCATGCTTTCAGTAACAAGTAACAACTTTCAATTCACAAGATTGGCTCAAATACTTACTTTGACTTTGGTAGCAAAGTTGGCAACTCAATTTAAGAGCTTCAATCACACCTCAAGCTCTGATTATGATTTGTTGTTGCTGCTGGAGACCTTCACACGCACACACATACTTAATTCTCTAGAGTTGAAGCTGAAATTATGAAAGCAAGCTAGCAAGAAGGTGAAGCTTATATACGTTTTGGTTATAACTCGGTCCGACACCCAATTCTGATCCCGATATCATAAAACACAAATTTATATAACCGGGTCCCAAATTAATTAATAATCACCAAGATTATAATCTTTCATAAAAACCTAAACCCATAACCCGGTTAACCCAAAATCTCATCACGTGACGGTTCCACGTATAACTCAATAATTCGCCCAACTCAATAATAATATTATAATCGACCTAATTAAATAATTCCACGTACCTTTCCCAAAATTGGAATGTTACATATCCTTCCTCCTTGTAAAGATTCTGTCATCAGAATCTAGCGCGACACAAATAACTGAGGATAACGGCTACACATCTCTGACTCTGGCTCCCATGTGGCGATGGTACCCTTATGATGCTTCCACTGTACTAACATTAACGCCACCTCTTTGTTGCGTAGCTTCTTCACATTTCTATCGGTCAGTGCCTCCGGCTGCTCCGCATACTGGATAGGGATGGCATTGGGGCGGGGCGGGGATCTCAGTTCCCATCCCCATCCCCGCTTCATAATCCTCTCCCCCCATCCTCGGCGGATAAAGAGTTTCTATCCCCATCCCCGTCCCAATCGGGGATCGGGGATCCCCGTCGGGGAATCATGTTTTTCAAGTTCATAAAGATTATTTAAGTTTAAACTATAAATAGTAATTCAGTAGAAAAATACATGTAAATAAACTTTAAAACAAGTTAATTCAAACATATTTGAGGTATTTACAATATATAATGTATAATTTATAATAAAATAAAACAAAGAAATGGATGCAAAAGATTTATAAAACCAATATAATGAAAATTAACAATAGTTATTTAAACTATAGAAAAATAATATACAATTATATTTAATTTATTATATAAAATGTAACGAATAATTAACATAATTTATAACCGGGGTCGGGGATTAAAGTGTCTCCCATCCCATCCCAGCCCCATCCCCGTTATTTTAAATTGGGGATTCCCGTCCCCATCCCCATCCCAGATCAAATCGGGGTCGAGTTATGGGTTCCCCGTCGGGGATGAGTTTTTTTGCCAAGCCTAATACTGGAGCCCATTATCGACCTCAATCTCTGATAACGGTACTCGTTGATCATCACTGGCCAAACACTTACGAAGATGGTTGACGTGTAACACAGTATGAACGCCAAATAACTCTGAAGGCAAATTCAGGCAATAAGCCTGACTCTGATACCAAATTTAATAGCCCAGACCACCCCGAGACAAGATATTATCTGCTTTGGCAAAAGCCGCACGATTTTGTTTCTGGAAGCCAAATCATAGGCCCGCCCCAAAACACGTCTTGGTGGATAGACAACATCAACTTTATACAGGCATGTTAGTTTCTCATCTCCACTGATATGAGATGTTACACGGGAGTGCTCCCCCTAAACATCAAATGATCAATCTATAAGTTATGTTGAGGAAATATCATACGAATCCAATAAATACAATCACAAAGATCAGTCAACTATGACAACATAGTTTATTGTAACATACTGCTTTTTAATTGCACACAATTCCCAAGATCAAGCTACGCAATTACCATGCTAATAATAATAAAACTTAAACTTAATACAACCATGCTTTGCATAAATAAAGACAAATAGGTATGTAATAATCACACACTGTGTACTAAAATGGTATATGTCTAATATCGCGCTCAGGCCATCGCGGTCGCATTAACAATCTCGGTTAGCATTCAATGATCTTAGCCGAGTTCGACCACGCACCGCCACAGGGCTCATCGCGGCCGCGCTCAGAGGATCACGACCGCGCTCTTGGGCGAGCAGGTCTTCCTCTGTTTGTTTTCCTGGCTGCCCATGGGGTTAAACCACATCAAAATTTGACTTCCAGCAAGTTTTAACTCCCAAAATCACCCTAAAACTAATGCCTACTGGCCTTCAGGCCAATTCCCACAAATTCGTTGATTATATCATAACAAAATCCAACAATTTCAAGCTTTTATTATGTTGCTCAACTCAAGAAGACAAAGGAGGTGGTGAAAGTGAATTCATCAACTAATCTGAAGATTTCTGGTGGTTTACTCCTGTTCCAGCACCAGCCACACACACACAATACATACACACGATTAGCTCTTTGGTTTTGAAATGAAGGCATACATACATATACTTTATATTTTTAGAAGTCCCCGGACCCGATAATCCGAACCCGATATCATATTTTCAATATTAATATCAATTCAATCCATTTAAATCTGTGATCTCACAAACTTAATTATTCCACTAAAATTATAAACGGTGTCACGTATAACTCAATTCCGAGATGTATAATCCACTAATCGGGGATATTATTGGACCAATGCAATATTATTAAATAAATAATCCAATAAAATAATGGGGAAATCATGTAAGAAACCAACACATTTTCAGTATTTTTTGAATAAGCCATTGTACCAAAAATATTTCCACCAAAGTCCCTCGACCTAAAACTGCTTTCGTAAAATTTACTACACATAAAGTTTCCATAAAAGTCCTTAAACTTAACAAAATCTTATTAAAACTTTTGAAAAATCCTTATAAAATCTTATAAAACAACACAATTCGTAAAAAGATTTCAAGTTGAAAGACTTTTATGGAAACGTTTTTGGTACAAGGGCTTAATCGAAAAATATTAAAAGTACGTTAGTTTTTTGTATAATTTTCCCTAAAATAAATCCACGTACCATGTCAAATTTCTGGATGTTACTTTCTTAATTACATCTAATTAACTAAATTACAAGGAATTAAATGCCTAGGTGTTACCTATATGCTAAGTGAATAAAGATCACTTTAATAAGCACTTATCACAAACCATAATGCAAGTAATGACTATAATATTGTAAGATCCCTAAAGACAGTATTACAATTTCAATATAAGGTATAGAAATACAAAGACCACTTGTAACACCCTCCCTTCCCGCACAAATGTCACGTCAACACAATATCATATGTGACAACAACACATAAAATCCTTATTACACATGTCAAATGATAATACAGAATACTACTGATTAAAACTTTCATACAAAGGTTAACACAGTAATCGCAATTCAGTACAGACTACAACCCTGACTATTACACACAAAAGCAGACACGAAGATCCTCCAGTCCCGGTCCAGCAAATACAGCTACCGATCCCTTCTCTGATTCCCTGAACATGGTAGACTCGAATACGTAAGCTCGGAAGCTCGTGAGTACGCGAGGGTTAGACTCTGCACAGTAAGCACATAACACACATACACATAGCACTACACGCATATCCATCTCTATCCCTGACCCTGGCAATCAACAATGTACTCAGGTATGAACACATAGCATGAGATCCGAAGCCCGACACACATAATCACTGTGGGGACCCTTCCCCGGCTAACGACTGTGACCGGTGGTTAGTTAAAACCCTGTAGCATGGGCGCGAACCGGCTACAGGCACTGTCGTGTATACACGCTCTAAAGACTGTTAGGGTAGTCAACCTGCGCGGTCACTCGTCGCGAATCACCGTCCGTATGGAACTCATCACGGACCCCTGGACTGGATTTCATCTCATGCACATATATCACATATGTAAGAATAGAATCATACCTGAGGCTCACGTCCCTGACTCATACACATTGCACGATATACGCAGATAACACGATACAACCCAAAAAATAGAGCGCTCGTTTGAAAATGACTCTGGTACTCACCTTATAATCCGCTAATCCCGAAACCTCTGACTCGGCTCAGCTCGCTGTTAGCTCGTCCTTGAAATCACACGGATCCCAAACTGTTAACACGAATCCAACTCAACAGATACACATAACAGCTCATACACGGATCATAAAACTAAATCTGACCCCGGAAACGACCCCAAACAGACCCAAATACCAAAACCAACCCCAAAGCCCACCAGAACCCAACCCAAAACCCAAAACCACGACCCAGCCCAACACCGCAGATCGCGGCCCGCGACCGCGATCCCTGCCGCCTGGTTTCTCCTTTGTTCGTCGATCAGAACTGCCCAGGGGTTAAAAACCCCCCAAATCCGAGTTCCAGCTACAACAAATCTGTAATACTAACACATATAAACTATTTACATGATGCACAACCATTTCCCATGACTTCTTAACATGCCACACGAATTAGACCATCAAAATCAAAGCTTATTACCTCTTGGAGCTTTGACACACAAGATGAAGATGAAGATCAGATTTTAGCAACTAATTTCTTGGATTGAAATGTCCTTTGCTACTTGAGTCTCACGCACACACACACACACACTTTCCAGCACACGCTCATGCTTTCTTAATAGGGATGGCAACAGGGCGGTTACGGGGCAGGGATTGGTCCCCCCGTCTCCGTCCCCGATTATAAATTGAATACGAAAACCGTTTAAAAACCGCGATGATATAAACGGGGAAACCCCGTCGGGGAATCGAGGAAACCCGTTTAATATAAACGGTTTTTTAAACGGGTTAAATTCACCGTGGGGATCCTCGTTTAACATTGAACGGGTAAAATTCACAAGAATGAAACACTAGATTAAAGCTTATGTACACACACAATATTTATCACAAGAATGAAACATCAATTTGATAGTTTTCTCTCGGTTTTGGCCATAAGGTCATAAAACACACACTGCACGCACACAATACATAGACTTGAGTTTTAAAGATGAAAATACCTCAAGTATATAGCAGATCCATGTTGCTGGAGTGAGCAGCCACCGCCGAGAGCATCCACCGCTATAACACCTTGCTTTTTATTTTATGTGTTTATGTGGCAATTTGTGTTTTATGATGTAATTTAAGAATTTAAATGAAGTTAATTGCTAAATAATGCAATTAAGTAATGGGAATTAATTAATCAAGTAAAACATATGTGATGAATTACAATAAGAACCAAAGCTTATTAAAATAAATAAATAAATGGGATAGACAAAAGTTTGTTGCTTAAATAAGAAATATGAGACTTGGAGAAAATATAAATACCCAAATTCTAGGTCACTCTTTCATTTCCTTCTAAACCACCAAAAATCATTCTCTGTACTTCTCTCTTCAAGACATACGATTCCATCATCTTCTTCACCTCAAGTTTCACCATTTGTGCAACTAATCAAAGATTCAAGCTATATTCAAGCAACCAAGCAACAATCTACAAAATTTCAAGGTAAATCTAAACTCAAAAGTTGTTCTTTGGGTCCTAAGGAAATCATGGTTCTTTGAAGTTCAAGAACACATTTCAGCTTCAAATTCAAACATATTTTTGTGATGAAAGCTTTAAGCCAAACCTATGCATGCTAATTTCGGGGTTTTTTTTTATGAGTGTGTGTTTGTGCGTCATATATGTGTGTGTTGCATGAAAGTAGATACCAAAACCTCCATGGATTTCGGTGGAACCGAAACCAAGAAAGCATAGTACCGAGACCCAATATATATACCGAAACCCATTTAGGCTACCGAAACCAAAGAATATACTGAAACTACTTAAAACTACCGAGACCCACTTGGAGTTTCGGTAATACCGAAACCAAAGGAAGGCCGGCAACCGAAACCCACTTCAAGAGTAGTGCCGAAACTAAATAGTGATACCGAAACCTTGGAGAGGTTTCGGTAATTTCAAAAAAAAATAATACCGAGACCCATTTAAAAGACAACCGAAACTTGCATGAAATATATTGAGATCCTTTGAACCTATTGAATCAATGAAGTTGCCGAAACCATTTGCAATTACCGAAACCTGGCAACCCCTTTTATGCACTTTATATATCGAATGCATGTGTATATGTGTGCAACTTACCTTCTTCCTCTTTTATTCTTGGACCCAGCAAGTTTGTGGGTTGCCATGCATAAATAGAAATGCCAACTAACAATTGAAAAGCATGTGTGTGTGCAGTGTATATATATATATGTGTGTACACATTTATGTGTGTGTATATATATAACAACATACTTTCTAATTTAAACTAATACAAAGCATTTTTAATTAATTAGTTAATCCTTTTCATGTAATTGATATATGTGAGAAATTACTATATGTGTACTCTTGGACAAATATATATATATATACACAAATATATATAAAAGTATGATGGATCACAATTAAGTGGCCATTGGCCAAAGTTAATTGTCATTAAAAGTTACGAACACTTGACAATAATTCATATTCAATGCCTTTTTAAATTATAAGCTACTTTTATTGATTTATTATGCACTCGGTAATGTAAGTTACAGACACGTCGTTGCGCACCAGACATTAATTAAAGTGTACAGTTTGGTTATGAGTCAAAGCTAAGTGTAAGAGTTATATCAAAGCTTAAATAAAGTGCAAAGCCCAGCTGTGTCAAAGCTATGTGCCAGAGTGTAATACAGCTTAATTAAAGTATCAAAGCCTTCAGAAACAGAGCAAAGCTATATTGAGCCAAAAGTTATAATTAAAGCCTAGATAAGCAAGTGCAAGCATTTCAGGGCAATATAAAGCATAGAAAAGTCAGTGCAAGCATAGCAGTGCAGTGAGTAACAGTTATTCTTGTTTACATGTTTTATATGAAATTGAGACATAATTTGCTTCTATATGACTTCTTTGGAATTCAATAGACTTTTGTGAGTGAAGGCGAACACTGTGGTACAGGTGGTGCCCAGCTTAGCCGGATCTTACATCTGATCTATTAATGTGCATATTTATTTGCTATCTGCATATTATTCTGCATACTATACAGCAAGCTTTGTTCGAGCGTTTCTTTGTGCATATTCATAAGCATTATATTTAGCAAGCAAGCAATTCTGATGCTCACCACTATCCCAAGCATTATGCGGGTAGCTAGCCCCGTATCACCGACTGATCATCGGAAGCGGTAACCCCTAGTGGTGGCATCTCCTTTCTGCGTGAAATGTCTCAATTGTGCAAGCATTCTTTCTGGGTAATTAAGCAAGCATAACAGCCTTTATAGGCACTTTCGCCTCATATTTTACATGCATTCATGAATATCTGTTTACTCACTAAGCATTAGCTTACAGTTGCTACTCACAATTTTTACAGGAAAAGGTAAAGAGCAAGCTGGACCTTCTGCTTAGGTCTATATTTTGATCAACCCAGAGGACTTAGCTCACTTTCAGCTTGTGGTATAGCTTTATGGTGCCTTGGGTTTTGGGTAGCTGCTGTTATTTATATTGTGATGTTTTTAGCAACTTAGTACTGTAACCTTGTAGCACGTGTAGTGCATGACTTATTGTAATATTTTATTTAGCTTTATGCAAGTATTATTATTCCTGGGATAAGCAAGTGTGATTAAAGCAAGGATGTGACAGGATGGTATCAGAGCATTAGTTTGAGGGATTCAAGTGTTAGCAATAACACTTGGACTCAAACTTTTAAGCAAAGACATTAACTTTGAATATCTAGGCATTGATTTGAACTGGGATAAGTTATGACATCACTTCAGGATTTGGGCATATGGGGTAGAATAGGAATACTACATGTTCCTATATTCTATGCTATTTACTATATATCTAAACATGCTTAAAATTAATAAGAAAGCTAGAGGTGCTCTCACTCCCTAATAACTAAAAGCAAATAATGTAAGTCATCATCGTTGAAAACAAGAAATGTCAGATAAGCTTATGTAATACCAGTTTGGGTGCTAGTATTGAAGTCAAGACTAAGTATGAGAAAGAGCATAGGAAGAAACAACATTAGGACGTGAGAGACTTGTTCTAGTACCTTGTTCTTTTGTCTGTTAAGTAAAAATTGAATTCCGCTAGTGACACTTATTAAGTCATATTTAAAGAAGAGTCTTGAAAATATTTAAATTGTTCTCATTAAAGATGAAGAGCTAGGCTGAAAAGAGAAGTACATGCTTAAACATATAGTGAATACGACAAATAAGAAATAAAGCCGACCTGAATTTATGTTGAAACTTGTTTAGGAAAAAGTAGAAAAATATTTTTTGATAATTATAAGAATGAGATTGTCAAATGCTTATGGATCTTTCATACAAATTCATAGGAAAGAAGCCAAGTTCTATAATGTACATCTGAGATGTAGAAGAATACACACAGGAAAATATGATCCGTAAATGTAAGATGCTATGGTTATGAGAGATAAAGATCTAATAAAAAAATGGAAATCCTAAGAGATTTCAAGTGGGTTGTCATTGTGGAAATATAGATTCTTATATTAAGAGCAAATATTCTATAAGATTGTGTATTGTGAGCATTGTGACAAAGTGGATCAAGTAGATGAAGTTTGCATGAGAATACTGGAAAGTTCACCATTGCATGGTGTAACAAGAAGGACGTTTAATATCCTACAGTACTAGGAATTTGTATCAAGTGACAATGAAGATGATTATGTCTTACAGTCATGTCTTGATAAGCCTTATGAGAGTTTATTAATTTGCTAGCAGTTCGATGCGAATAATACGTAGTTAAACTAAAAGATATGTTGATTGCTATTGAATATATGCCTATATATGCTAATACGTTCAGAAGTAGGTTAGACGAATCAAAAATCTTAAAGCAAGAGCAAGCAAGAAATTTGAAATAAAGCAGTGCAGCTATAACACCGCTACAAGCATTAAATATAATATTCGTAAGATAGCTAATGCAAGCCAGAATCTACGCAAAAACCTTTAACTATAGCACATGCAAGCTAAACAAAAATGCTTAATGCCAACAAGACAATAACTATTAGGCATCAACATATGGATTCGTACATATAGACTAAGAACCATTAATAGTATGATAAAGTCGGAAAGACCAATGACATTTGAGAAGCTTCATTAACCCTGTATGTTAAATTGAGTCTAAGAAAGTTGGTATAATGAAATGCATGTGAATTTTTGAAGCAAGCTGTTATCACATCATCAATGTCGATATAAGAACTACCTAAGTAATGCCTATGCGTGATTGAATATTGCAAGCTCTTTTTGGTGTATGATCTCGGAGAAAATTATTAGAATTGAACCAAGATGAGATAAAGTTATGTTTAATTGCATGATAATTATACAAATAAGAATTTGAGACCAAGAGGAACACATATAGAATCATACTCAAGTTGCAAAGAATCTGTTAGACGAGCCAATTTTGATTTCCTTAATAAGAGATAAAATGAATCGTAATGAAATAAGCAACAACTCCATGATATGTAGCTTGTAACAGAAATATAAAGCATTTGTGGAGAGCAATGAAACATGATAGATGAAGCTTAAGTCACCCGATTAGCTTTAAAGATTATAAGTTAAATAAAATTTATGAATAAGCAGAGATAAGTGCTTGGAGTGCTATAATGTGTTTACTAAAATTTAACAAAATTTGTTGCTTGGTGATATGAATGCTTAAAATGCTAGAGTTCGATTCTAATGCACAAAAGATAGATTTTTCTATGACTGGTGGTTAGATCTTGAATTATAAAACTTGAGATTTTAAGTTTTCAGGGTTTAAAATTTCAGTTACGTCTGTTCTGGATTATGATTGTCTTTGGCCGCATCGAAAGCATTAAATAGAATTTAAGCTACGTAAAGTTTGATATTGGATAACTTATACTATGAGTTGTATATGATAAAGATGAGGACTAGACTGATCTAGAGATACTGGAACTTGCACGAATGTAATAAGCATCGATGGTTATTTCAATTAAGCTCCGCATCAGCTATTTGATTTATATTGCATTTAGTCGGAATAAGTACCTATGAGGAAATCAAAGTTTCAAAAGTCAGTTATGGAATGCTAGCATCTTATTGTAGCAAGTGGTTGAGAACGTTACGAACACCAACTGAAGTCAAATTAGCAAGGAAATTACTTAATTCTAAAATAACATGAAAAAGCATACGAAGCAAATGAATCATTCCGTTGTGAGCATACATAATATACTATTATAGTCTTATGCAAAATTTAACTAAAGCACATCCAAATAGGTGACGAGTTCATATAAGTCACCTATGATATAAGTTAGACCATAAACTAAACTATGAGATAATAAATATTTGATGCATAGAATTGTAATCTGCTTGCTCTATATGCTGTATTAAGTAAGTTACAAGTGATGTATGGACTTTATGACAAAGTTTCATACTACACTAAGACAGCACTATGCAATATGTGCCATAATAAATTGTCTAATCAAAGATGCGTACTATTTTCTGATTCGTGAGAACAACTCACTGGAGAAGCTGGTTAGAATCTATATCGATGAGGTCGTTATGCAACAAGGTGTGCTGATGTCAAATTATTTCCGGCCGCGGCAACCGAATTATTTCAAAGTCCTGGACTGCATTACAAGAAGGTTTAGACACCAAAATTAGAATGAGCACGACGTATCATCCACAACCTGTTGTCTCAAGAAAATGCAAGATTCTTACGCTTGAAGATATGTTGTGGGCATGCGTTCTCAGATTTAGTGGAACTTTAGACGACTAATTGCCTTTAACGGAGTTCCGTACAACAACAACTATCACTTGTCTATTGAAGCAGCACCTTTCGAAGCCTTATACAGATGCAAACGTCGTACTCCAACTTGCTGGCATGAAGCAGGTGAAACACCAATCACCGGTCCCGCACTACTTCAACATACAAATGACAAGATCCGAATCATTCGACAACATTTGAAAATTGCTCAATCTCGGTAAAAGTCAATCAAATCTTTTAGATTTGCCGAACGAGCTGCCAAATATTCACCTTGTGTTTCACGTCTCACAACTGAGAAAGTGCAAGGAAAATGAAAAAGAAAAGTGGGCCGATCATCTGAGCTACAAGATCAACAAGAAGCTGCAATGCGATGAGCCAAAGTTGATTCTAGAGACAAAGATGAAGAAGCCAAGGAATCGAGAAGTGGCAATGGTGTTGGTGCAATAGAGAACTTCTCATGGAACTTCCCAGACCTGGGAATCTGAACAAGACATGAGAGTTCAATATCCGCATTTGCTTGAGCCCTAGGAACTTCGAGGACGAAGTGCAAGCGTGGTGGGCTCATACTATAACACCTTGCTTTTTATTTTATGTGTTTATGTGGCAATTTGTGTTTTATGATGTAATTTAAGAATTTAAATGAAGTTTATTGCTAAATAATGCAATTAAGTAATGGAAATTAATTAATCAAGTAAAACATATGTGATGAATTACAATAAGAACCAAAGCTTATTAAAATAAATAAATAAATGGGATAGACAAAAGTTTGTTGCTTAAATAAGAAATATGAGACTTGGAGAAAATATAAATACCCAAATTCTAGGTCACTCTTTCATTTCCTTCTAAACCACCAAAAATCATTCTCTGTACTTCTCTCTTCAAGACATACGATTCCATCATCTTCTTCACCTCAAGTTTCACCATTTGTGCAACTAATCAAAGATTCAAGCTATATTCAAGCAACCAAGCAACAATCTACAAAATTTCAAGGTAAATCTAAACTCAAAAGTTGTTCTTTGGGTCCTAAGGAAATCACGGTTCTTTGAAGTTCAAGAACACATTTCAGCTTCAAATTCAAACATATTTTTGTGATGAAAGCTCTAAGCCAAACCTATGCATGCTAATTTCGGGGTTTATTTTTATGAGTGTGTGTTTGTGCGTCATATATGTGTGTGTTGCATGAAAGTAGATACCAAAACCTCCATGGATTTCGGTGGAACCGAAACCAAAAAAGCATAGTACCGAGACCCAATATATATACCGAAACTCATTTAGGCTACCGAAACCAAAGAATATACTGAAACTACTTAAAACTACCGAGACCCACTTGGAGTTTCGGTAATACCGAAACCAAAGGAAGGCCGGCAACCGAAACCCACTTCAAGAGTAGTGCCGAAACTAAATAGTGATACCGAAACCTTGGAGAGGTTTCGGTAATTTCAAAAAAAAATAATACCGAGACCCATTTAAAAGACAACCGAAACTTGCATGAAATATATTGAGATCCTTTGAACCTATTGAATCAATGAAGTTGCCGAAACCATTTGCAATTACCGAAACCTGGCAACCCCTTTTATTCACTTTATATATCGAATGCATGTGTATATGTGTGCAACTTACCTTCTTCCTCTTTTATTCTTGGACCCAGCAAGTTTGTGGGTTGCCATGCATAAATAGAAATGCCAACTAACAATTGAAAAGCATGTGTGTGTGCAGTGTATATATATATGTGTGTACACATTTATGTGTGTGTATATATATAACAACATACTTTCTAATTTAAACTAATACAAAGCATTTTTAATTAATTAGTTAATCCTTTTCATGTAATTGATATATGTGAGAAATTACTATATGTGTACTCTTGGACAAATATATATATATATATATATATATATATATATATATATATATATATATATATATATATATATATATATATATATATATATATATATATATATATACACAAATATATATAAAAGTATGATGGATCACAATTAAGTGGCCATTGGCCAAAGTTAATTGTCATTAAAAGTTACGAACACTTGACAATAATTCATATTCAATGCCTTTTTAAATTATAAGCTACTTTTATTGATTTATTATGCACTCGGTAATGTAAGTTACAGACACGTCGTTGCGCACCAGACATTAATTAAAGTGTACAGTTTGGTTATGAGTCAAAGCTAAGTGTAAGAGTTATATCAAAGCTTAAATAAAGTGCAAAGCCCAGCTGTGTCAAAGCTATGTGCCAGAGTGTAATACAGCTTAATTAAAGTATCAAAGCCTTCAGAAACAGAGCAAAGCTATATTGAGCCAAAAGTTATAATTAAAGCCTAGATAAGCAAGTGCAAGCATTTCAGGGCAATATAAAGCATAGAAAAGTCAGTGCAAGCATAGCAGTGCAGTGAGTAACAGTTATTCTTGTTTACATGTTTTATATGAAATTGAGACATAATTTGCTTCTATATGACTTCTTTGGAATTCAATAGACTTTTGTGAGTGAAGGCGAACACTGTGGTACAGGTGGTGCCCAGCTTAGCCGGATCTTACATCTGATCTATTAATGTGCATATTTATTTGCTATCTGCATATTATTCTGCATACTATACAGCAAGCTTTGTTCGAGCGTTTCTTTGTGCATATTCATAAGCATTATATTTAGCAAGCAAGCAATTCTGATGCTCACCACTATCCCAAGCATTATGCGGGTAGCTAGCCCCGTATCACCGACTGATCATCGGAAGCGGTAACCCCTAGTGGTGGCATCTCCTTTCTGCGTGAAATGTCTCAATTGTGCAAGCATTCTTTCTGGGTAATTAAGCAAGCATAACAGCCTTTATAGGCACTTTCGCCTCATATTTTACATGCATTCATGAATATCTGTTTACTCACTAAGCATTAGCTTACAGTTGCTACTCACAATTTTTACAGGAAAAGGTAAAGAGCAAGCTGGACCTTCTGCTTAGGTCTATATTTTGATCAACCCAGAGGACTTAGCTCACTTTCAGCTTGTGGTATAGCTTTATGGTGCCTTGGGTTTTGGGTAGCTGCTGTTATTTATATTGTGATGTTTTTAGCAACTTAGTACTGTAACCTTGTAGCACGTGTAGTGCATGACTTATTGTAATATTTTATTTAGCTTTATGCAAGTATTATTATTCCTGGGATAAGCAAGTGTGATTAAAGCAAGGATGTGACAGGATGGTATCAGAGCATTAGTTTGAGGGATTCAAGTGTTAGCAATAACACTTGGACTCAAACTTTTAAGCAAAGACATTAACTTTGAATATCTAGGCATTGATTTGAACTGGGATAAGTTATGACATCACTTCAGGATTTGGGCATATGGGGTAGAATAGGAATACTACATGTTCCTATATTCTATGCTATTTACTATATATCTAAACATGCTTAAAATTAATAAGAAAGCTAGAGGTGCTCTCACTCCCTAATAACTAAAAGCAAATAATGTAAGTCATCATCGTTGAAAACAAGAAATGTCAGATAAGCTTATGTAATACCAGTTTGGGTG
This sequence comes from Centrapalus pauciflorus, assembly GCA_020465985.1. Lineage (NCBI taxonomy): Eukaryota > Viridiplantae > Streptophyta > Magnoliopsida > Asterales > Asteraceae > Centrapalus > Centrapalus pauciflorus. The sequence goes on from JAANYP010000956.1 coordinate 278,957, forward strand.
CTAGTATTGAAGTCAAGACTAAGTATGAGAAAGAGCATAGGAAGAAACAACATTAGGACGTGAGAGACTTGTTCTAGTACCTTGTTCTTTTGTCTGTTAAGTAAAAATTGAATTCCGCTAGTGACACTTATTAAGTCATATTTAAAGAAGAGTCTTGAAAATATTTAAATTGTTCTCATTAAAGATGAAGAGCTAGGCTGAAAAGAGAAGTACATGCTTAAACATATAGTGAATACGACAAATAAGAAATAAAGCCGACCTGAATTTATGTTGAAACTTGTTTAGGAAAAAGTAGAAAAATATTTTTTGATAATTATAAGAATGAGATTGTCAAATGCTTATGGATCTTTCATACAAATTCATAGGAAAGAAGCCAAGTTCTATAATGTACATCTGAGATGTAGAAGAATACACACAGGAAAATATGATCCGTAAATGTAAGATGCTATGGTTATGAGAGATAAAGATCTAATAAAAAAATGGAAATCCTAAGAGATTTCAAGTGGGTTGTCATTGTGGAAATATAGATTCTTATATTAAGAGCAAATATTCTATAAGATTGTGTATTGTGAGCATTGTGACAAAGTGGATCAAGTAGATGAAGTTTGCATGAGAATACTGGAAAGTTCACCATTGCATGGTGTAACAAGAAGGACGTTTAATATCCTACAGTACTAGGAATTTGTATCAAGTGACAATGAAGATGATTATGTCTTACAGTCATGTCTTGATAAGCCTTATGAGAGTTTATTAATTTGCTAGCAGTTCGATGCGAATAATACGTAGTTAAACTAAAAGATATGTTGATTGCTATTGAATATATGCCTATATATGCTAATACGTTCAGAAGTAGGTTAGACGAATCAAAAATCTTAAAGCAAGAGCAAGCAAGAAATTTGAAATAAAGCAGTGCAGCTATAACACCGCTACAAGCATTAAATATAATATTCGTAAGATAGCTAATGCAAGCCAGAATCTACGCAAAAACCTTTAAGTATAGCACATGCAAGCTAAACAAAAATGCTTAATGCCAACAAGAAAAGGAAAAGGTAAAGAGCAAGCTGGACCTTCTGCTTAGGTCTATATTCTGATCAACCCAGAGGACTTAGCTCACTTTCAGCTTGTGGTATAGCTTTATGGTGCCTTGGGTTTTGGGTAGCTGCTGTTATTTATATTGTGATGTTTTTAGCAACTTAGTACTGTAACCTTGTAGCACGTGTAGTGCATGACTTATTGTAATATTTTATTTAGCTTTATGCAAGTATTATTATTCCTGGGATAAGCAAGTGTGATTAAAGCAAGGATGTGACAACCGCCGTCCGCCGAGAGCAGCCACCGCCAAGAGCAGCAGCACAGTCGCACAACAAAGTTACAGAGTAGAACTGCCGAGAGCAGTAGCACCGCCTGGAGGAGTGGAGGGCGCGGGGTGGGTGGAGGGCTGGAGGCGAGAGGCGGAGGCTGTGCCGCTGTGGATTGTGGAAGTTAGGAAGGGGAACTGGAACGGTCGTCGGAAACTTGGAATTGGAAAGCAGAAAAAAGAAAAGAAAAGTGAAACGTGTGAACTGGTGAAGTAGGATTAGGTTAGGAAACTTTTTAAAATTTTAATAATATAATATAAATATAAAAATACTATAGTGTATATATTAACCGGGTACATAATCGGGGCCTTAAATGGGTATATAATCGGGTATACGGGACGGGGATTGGCAATACCATCCCCGTCCCTGTCCCCGTCCCCGTCTAAATTAAACGGTTTTCCCCGTATCAGTCCCCGTCCCCGATTAGCCATCCCCGAACCCGTCCCGTTTATGTCGGGTTTCGGTTTTCCCCGTTGGTTTCAGATTTTTTTTTCCATCCATATTTCTTAATAAGGAAAGAAAAGGAAGCCATATATATTTTCCACTTTAGGCGGGTTCCGACCCAATAACCCGAACCCGATATCACATTTTCACAATTTATATACAGTTAACCCAATTAAATCCACAATCTCAAATATATAAGTATTCCAATAAATAAATTACCCGGCGCCCCGCATAACTCATTCTCGACACGTATAAATCCACTAATCCGGATCCCATTAGACCAATGCAATGTTATTAAATTAAACATTCACTAAAATAATTACACACAATAATTCTGAAAACGGAATGTTACACCACTAATCTATATCACTAAGGACTAATAAAGCATGTTGAATCTCACATGTACGATATTGTCATGAAAAGTATTTCTCAATTCACAAATCAAATACAGTATATTAAGACTCAAATAAAAACATAAACGATAATATAATCTTAATCAAACATATGAACATTTCATCCATTTTACTCTCACGAGCTTAAAAGATCAACAAAGCCAGCGATGAATCCAAGATTTAAACACTATGGAGTCCAACTTGATTAAGGTTATATGTTACCAGGCTTTTGTCAAGTTGCAATTCTATTATTAAATACAAACTTATCGTTAAATTAGAGGTGAGTAAAGTGTAAAAAAGTCCATACATTTAGAATCGAAAACCGAATCATATGGGTTTGGTTCCATACGATTTTTGTTTTATGGTTTAGTTCCAAATTTGCACATCCCTAGTTAATATTGTGATATATAATAAAAGTTTTATAATTGATGATGAAAAGTTTGTCTGTATCAAAAATATTAGAGCATAGCGTGTTAAATATTTGCATATATAACAATTTTTTCAAATACACAATACCAGATTATTATTTGAAGATTGAATCTTTTTTCTTTTACCAATGTGTTTTATAAACAAAACACATTTAAAGTCCAATATTGACTCCTCATTTGCAACCATATTACAATAAGTGAAACAGCATCAACATATTATATATGTTGCACGTTTATAACATATTTTATCTAGATCCAAATTACAAAAAACCAAATTTAATGTGGATTGGCTTTGTTTTAAAATAATTAGGGTCCATTTATATAAATTCTTGGGGTCAAAAACAATTTATTTATATACTAATGAAAAAAATTCAATTCCATACGGTCCATTGACCCCATTCTCTAATGTATAACATTGTCTCTAAACAAAATAATAACCCACTTTATTAAGCATGAAAACTAATAAAACCGAATCACATCAACGAACATAACATTGATGATTAAACATTCATACATTTAACCAAAACTACACATCTTCTTTCAAAACAATATTATGTCACAATATTCATTACAACATCAAATGTATACATCATCCAAAGTTGGTTTACAAAACTAAATGATTACAAAGCAGCTACTCCATAATAATGGAGAAATACATGTCTATCAAAGAAATGAAAGTAATAAACACAATCAAATGATTAGAATACGTGAACACTTAAGCGAGTAACGCTAACTTTAGATGATGGGCGTAAAATTACTATCAAGAAAATGAGTTAACTTTAGGTAATATACTTTGATATCAGAAATATAATTGGCTTTCGGGGACTTTGGCTAGCTTTGGTTATCATTACGAGACAATGATCGTATTGTACCAAAACTGCAGAGAATTTGCAAGCAAACTAAGTAAGATTATTTAATTTCATATTGATCGTATATGATATACCAGATTTGTAACTTGAATTACTTTTTGTTGTTATGACCTGATTACATGCTTATTGAGCCTTGAACTTTCGATTATATTGACATGAACCTTATACTTTGGGTCGCTACCCGTCCATGCACGCATGTCATATTATTTATGATTATGATGCGGATATATGCAACCTGTGATGTTACCCCTTGTGGTGAGAAAATGTTGTCGTTAATGATTATTGACTATGAGAGTACCTGAGAAGCCTAAAATATAAAATCAATGACATCTGACATTATGAGTGATTATTCACATATGACAATTGATAGGTCTTTTGGAATGGCTACTCCATCATCCACTTGTTTCCATGCAAGTGTATTATTTCTGTCTTTAAATCTTGTTACTCGCTAGACATTGGTTTACCCATTTGAGAATTTATATTTCAGAAAGTGTTAATAAAAGAAAGGACCCAAAGGTTTCATGTTTTCTCTATAGCTTGAGGATGAGTGACAATGTTTGAACATAGCCGATTTCGTTTATGATGTTGCTAGCTAGTAAAGTTTGGGTCAGGTAAACTATTGAACATGTGTTTATCAATATGAACTATAAATTAATTAAACCATCTAACTTTTAGATTTGTCTCATTTATCCACTAAATTATTTTTGTCTCAATTTAGTCACTAAACTTTCAATTACCATTCTACTTCGGAAAAAATAAATATAACTAATGACTAAATCGATACAATATATGATAGTTCAGTGGTTAAATCGGGACAAATTTTAGTGGTTAAATCAGTAAAAAACTTAATGATTATATGTATGCAAAAAATAAATCTATCTATACTATTAAAAGAGTAACTAAATGCCACATGGCATGCTCTCATTCAATTTGCCACATGGCATGCTCTCATTGAATTTGCCACATGTCGCTCTCTACTTTTGCCACGTCATTTACTGATTTTATTTTTAAATTTTAAAGCAAATCAAATCTATGTAAATCTAATATGGATTAATTTAATAACTAACTAACTAAAATTAAGCAAACTTTATTATTCATATAATTATTATATTATACATATATAAATATCAATTTCTAAAATTAACCCATGTGATACATGGGTAATAACCTAGTTAATAACTAAATCAAAACAAAAATAGTTTAGTAGCTAAAAATCTATATCTATATCTATTTATATAATAAACAGAACACATAAACGCCACGTGTCATATCCACATTTCACCAAACTAGATAAATACAATTAATTATTTTACAAATCTATCTATTCTATTAAAAGAGTAAATAAACTGCCATTTGGCATTTAACTAGATTGCCAATTGGCGCAACCTCCATTTGACACGTGTAATTTACAATTTTTATTTAAATAATTGATTTCAATTAATTATCTCTACTACATTTTAGGGATTCTGTTAACAACTCTATATTAATAGAATTTCTTTTCAATGGTTAATATATGACATTTGTAAAATGAAAAATTACGATATTTAAGAGTTTATATTATTTTATTAATAAGCCTAATAATTTATTGTATATCCAATTATGTATTGTTATTAATTATAAATAAAGTCATGGAATTTATTATGCTTTTCCAAATCATTATATGATTACAATCTATGAAATTTAAAATTAATACCGAGTCACATTTTTTCATGATATTTCAAAGTTTATACCGTTTATTATTGAATTCTATAATTTTTCTAAAATTTAAAATTTATTGAAATAATTATTATTGAAATAAATTTGTATATTATACGGGTAATAGACTAGTATGAGATAAAATAAAACATAAATACAATTTTTTATTTTTAAAGTGAAATATAAATACAAGTCAACCAAACAAGATAAATATTAGTTATTACTTTTTACACATTTGAGATAAAATATGATGGTTAATATATTTTTGGCAAATTATATTATTTAAAGCTATATAAATATATAATATTGAGAGATCAAATTCAACTAATATCAATATAGAACTGAATAAAAGATTGAATCATCACAATAATCTTATGATGAACCAATTATTTACGTTATTATAATATAATAATATCCTTCATAACGCAAAACCATAAACTTCATTAATCAAGTGGTTGTTTTATATATTCAACCGGGTTGGGGATATGAGAGAAATTTACTAAAGTACACTAAAGTACGTTCAAAGTGAATTACATGAGCTTACAATTTATGCCTTTTACTTTTGTTATTTATAGTAACAACAACCATATATTAATTACGGTTAATATTAAATAAACCCAATCAATTTTTCTCATTTTCTCAATAAAGTCCCTAAACTTTTTTTTCCAATTGTTTAAGTCTCTAAACTATGTTTGTCTTATTCAAAAGTATATATTTTTGACCGGCTACCGGATTAGCCGGTAAAATCAATTGATAAAACAAACATGTTTAGGGACTTAATCGCTAAAATATGAAAAGATGGTGAGTTTTTTACAACATTAATCAAGTGAAAAAACTAATATAACTTGTTTGGTAACCGGTCAAACAGGTCAAATATACACTTTTATATAAGACAAAAATAGTTTAGGGACTTAAACAATAAGATAAAAAGTTTAGGGACTTAATTGCGAAAATGAAGAAAGTTGATGGGGTTTTTTCAATATTAACCCTATTAATTACACAAAGGTCCTTAAACTTTACATTTATAAACAAAAAAATATGACGTAAAAGAAAATTTTAAAATAACATACTACGGTAAATAAAATTATATTTGAAATCAAATAAAGAAAATACTAATAAAGAAAAACATGAAAGATACACAAATTCTAATTATCTTTAAAATAAATTAAATTACAATTTTGTGAGAAAATAAAAGATAAATACAAATTATAATTTTTAAAATGAAAGATAAATACAACTCAACAAAACAAGAAAAATACTATTTATTACTTTTACAAATCTATATATATATATAATAAAAGAGGACATCAAATGCATACGTGTAATACAACTTTTTATTTTAAAATAAAAGATTAATACAACTTATAAGTTTATATATATATATATATATATATATATATATATATATATATATATATATATATATATATATATATATATATACATCAATGTACCTATGAGATTCCAGCGTACCCTAATGTGAATGATCATTCACATATATTTTTTTTGAATAAACATGTATAAGACAACATTATAAGACTTTTTTTCAAAAGAAGCAAAATCATAAATCTTGTGAATGATAAAAAAAGATCATGTGAATGGTCATTCACACGATTCACATTGTGTGAAATGACCATTCACATGGATGACCATTCACATAAATATGCATTGAGCATTCACATAAGTTTTAAGGACACAGAAAGTGTGAATGTATGTGAAATTCATATATCATGTGTATAACATTAATTTAAACATGGTTATGAGAAAAAAAATTTAAAAAAAGTTTTTTAAGGTTGGTACCTTCGGGTGCACTTGATTTCGAGAGGTACTTTTTTGAACCTGACTCTATATATATATATATATATATGTGTGTGTGTGTGTGTGTGTGTATATATATATATATATATATATATATATATATATATATATATATATAGTAAAAAAGAACATCAAATGCATACGTGTCGGCTCCATGTTACACCACAAAAGATAAATGCCTAGTTTAAGATATTTGTTAACTCTTAGCAATTTATATTAATTTTAAATATATAATACACGTTTAAAATAAAAATAATTAAAAAAATTATATTTGAAATTAAAAAAATACAATACTAATAAAGAAAACCTGAATTAATAGCAACATTATTTTTTTATCATTAATAATAATAACTTTTGTTTTTTTTTCAATATTAGTAATTTTAACCCCACTAACTGAGATCTCAGTTAAGTCGGCTGACATGGCTTTTTTTTGATGAGTTGGACAGTCACGTGGTTATCCACGTCATCTGAAAATATCTAGGTTAAAAATAAGGGTCGCTCGCTTCTTTCTTCTTCCTTCCAGATCGCTGCAACCCTTCTATTTCTTCTTCCTTCCCTTCTCTGCAACCTTGATCGAAGGTCTGTAATGGCTTCTTCGATTTCAGCAACAAAGCACCAAAGGCTTAAGTAAACAGAGTATGGACTAGGTAAATCAACAAGAGAAGATGCTCCTTTTTGTTTTTGCAATGAAGAAGCGGTGTTGAAGATCTCATGGACTAGGAGAAACCCTAATAGAAGATTTTGGCGTTGCCATAAATTCCAAGTAAGTAAGAAATTTATATTCAATCGCCATAGTTAATCTGCATAAAATCGTTTGAAGTATTCATGTTTTTTTCGTAAATAATTCTAGGGTTCAGATGATTGTGAATTCTTTCAATGGGTTGATCCAAAGCTAAGCAATGATTGGTACAAAGAATCAATGTATGAGCTTCATTGTGGCAGTGATGGAACTGATGGGCAAAGTTCAAACGAGTTGGACATGGAAATTGTGAAGCTGATTGAAGATGTGAAAAAATTGAAGGCTGAAATGAAGAACAATATGACAAAGATGAAGTTATATGATAGGTGTTTGGTGATGATACAGTAATTGTTTTCATTTTATCATATGTAGTTGTTGTGTTGGTTCATCACTTAGGTATGAAAGCTTTTGCAAAGGCTTTGCCATAGGTTATATGTTTGTTATGTAATGGCTAAAGCAATGAATCTTCTGCATTTTGCCTTTTGTTTGTTATGTAATGGCTTTGCCAATGTTTAAAGCAATGAATCTTTTCCATTTTGTCTTTTGATACATTTGTGTACCAACTGGATTTGTACTGCACAAGCTAAATAGAACTTATATCTACTGCAGTACATAAGGTAAACAGAATCTGATGCAGGTACTAAAACAGGACTGCTATTGCTGCAGTACATAAGCTAAACAGAACTTGTATCAAAGCATTACATAAAACCATATCTGTACAATAACAACTGAAGTATATAAGCTAAACAGAACTTGGAATATACAGCTACAGTTGGTATATACTGCTGCAGTTGGAATAAGGCATACATTGAAATAAAGTGGGATATATTTGATAGTTAAATAGGGCATACATAAAAGTTTTGGCATACATTCAAAAATGGGTATTACCCCATAAGCCCCTAAACAAAACAAGGTATTTGATAACCCTATCTGCACAAAAAATAGCCAATGTATCTGCTCAAAAAATAAAACCCTTCTGCACAAAATCCATAGCCCACATTCCTTTAATCAAGCATGACAGGTGTTACACAACTGCTCCCTTCACCATCTTTTTCCACAGTCACTTTGGCAAGTTTCTTCAAAATAATCCTTTCACTCTTTTTCCTTCTCTTTTGTGATGTTGGTACTTTTGGCTTAGCTTGTTGCTTTGGTGTTTCCTCCACTGGTGCTACCTCTGACTGTGTAGTATATGGTGTCTGCTCGAGCTCCATCTCTTCTTGGTTATCAGCTGATGCTACTGGATGTTGATCAACTGGAGCTTCATGTGATGCTACTGGTGGTTGATCCACTGGAGCTTCATGTGATGCTACTGGTGGTTGATTAGGAAGTGGTACCCAAGAAGGCCAAACAGGTGTTGGCCTGCTTATACCAGACTGCAAAGATTAACAATTAATCAAAGGCTTAACAATTAACAATTAATTATAGGCACATCTGTAAATTGATAGGCATTTCTGTATTTACCCCAATCAATGTCTCACCTGTAACTGGGTCTATTGACACCCCTGCATTCCAAGTTCCTCTTCCTCTGCCTCTTCCTCTTACGCTTCCTCCTCTACCGCCCCTACCTCTGCCCCTACCTGCTTGACCTACAAAAAAATGAAGTTAGCATTATGAATACAATTAGAATACTAATCAAACATTAAGCAAACATGTTCCAGCTTCCACTTGTGGATGTATTCTCTTTCTCCCAGGTGGTAACTTAATCTTTGGAGGTGGGTCTTTTTTCTCATTTTTACAAGTTCTGCTATTATGGCCAAATTGTTGACAATTTTTGCATTTCCACTGGTTGGATCCTCTGTCTCCACCCTCACTTGCATCCCTTCTTCGATTAACCTTCGGCCTTCCAGGTAACTTCCTTGGATGTGGTGGTAATGGATTGGCAAAGTTTGTTTTGGGCCACATATCCATGCCATTCAAAGGCATTAAATAATGATTGTATGCCTCTTTGAAGTTCACCACCTTGAAACACAATGGGACATAATCTTCTGGCATCTTATTGATATAAAAGATGACTGCCACAGCATGTTGACATGGCAATCCAGACAATTGCCACATCCTACATGAACATTCATAGGCCTCCTCATCCACTATGAAAGCATCCATCCCATTCTTAACCTCAAATTGTGTACCTCCACTTGGATTAACCCTCCAAAACCTACAAAGATACAACAAATTAGATGATTCACTATGACTTTGAATGTACTCCTTCACATAGATTAGATAACCAAACCTTTGTAATTCACAACAAATTAGATGATTCACTATGACTTTGAATGTACTCCTTCACATAGATTAGATAAACAAACCTTTGTAATTCCTTGTTCATTTCAAGCTTCTTCCTAATTGATGGACAAATGTCATCTGTCCATTTGTCAGCCTCTTTCTCATTGTTTCCATTCTCTCCATCAAGATAATCCTAATGGCCTCCAACATCGTTATGATAGGTCTCTTTCTCATTTCAAGGATAAGTGAGTTAAAACACTCACTTATGCCATTTTCTACGGCTTCACAGTTCCTGCCAGTCTGGAAAAATGCCCTTGACCAACTTTCAAGAGCCCTCTCAACAAGGTACTTGTAAGCTTCAACATTAGATGACTTAATATCATTCATTGCTTCCTCAAATTTTTGAGGGTAACTGGCTTTTGAGGCTGTCCAGAAGAGGTTTCTATACGTTGTGCCATTGAATTTTTTTCTGAAATTTGCGTATATATGCCGAGCACATTGTTTATGCTCGACATGTGGTAGAACATCTTTCACAGCCTCAATGATTCCCTAGTTAACAGTTAAATGTGTGTAACAGTTAAATGTATGTCACAGTGTGTATGTATGTAACAGTGTATATGTATGTCATAGTGTGTATGTATGTCACAGTTAAATGTATGTCACAGTGTGTATGTATGTCACAGTGTGTATGTATGTAACAGTGTGTATGTATGTCACAGTTAAATGTATGTCACAGTGTGTATGTATGTAACAGTGTGTATGTATGTAACAGTATGTATGTATGTATGTAACAGTATGTATGTCACAGTATGTAACAATTAACAATTAACAGTGAGTAACAATTAATAGAATCAGTTAAGTTGAATACCTTGTGTTGATCTGATATTAAGGTAACTCCTGCACCATCATTAAGCTCACGATCATCTTTCAATAAATCAATGAACCAAGTCCAATTTTCTTTATTCTCTACGCTTACCACTGCCCAAGCCACTTGATATATCTTATTGTTACCATCCCTTCCTACAGCTGAAAGTAACTCTCCCTTACAAACTCCCTTTAAGAAGCAACCATCTAATCCAAGTACTCTTCTACAACCACGAATCCAACCATCTTTTAGTCCTTTGAAACAAACATAGTAACTCTGAAAATAACATTTTCCATATGGATTTGTTTCAACATTAAGCTTCACTGTACTTCCTGGATTTGTTCGAAAGATTTCCTCCCCATAGTCTCTCAACTTTGCATAATGTGTTCTCATTCCTTGTTCATACTCATTAACCGCAAATTTCCTAGCCCTATGACACTGAACTAGTGTTATTTCACATTTGTATTTCTTAACAAAAGCTGCTTGGAGGTCTTTTAACTTTATTTTTGGGTTCTGTCTAATCCTTTCTGCAAACCTCTCTGCAACCCACCTTGAATTAACCAAAGGATAAGACTTGAAATTTCTTGCACACCTATGTTCATCATGCAATGTTTTCACCTGAAATGATTCTTCCAGTCTCATTTTGGTAGCCCATAACCTCCACGGACAATGTCTATTTCCATCTTTATCCGGCTTACCACACCTTGCCAACAATTTCATATGGTCATTGTGTTCAAAATTAATCTGATACCCATTTGCCAAAGCATAGTAGGTAAGACAATCTTTCAATTGTTTTGGACTTTCATATCTTTCACGATTTACAGGTTATATTAATTTCCAACTGATCTTAGGATTATGCCTAGGACCTCTCTTTTCATCTTCATTTTCCAGACCATCCTCATCACTATCATTTGTTACTTCCTGTTTATTCCCTTTCAAATAACCATGAAGTTCACTCAGAAAAGCTTCATGTTCCTCAACCATGTCATTCCTTTCTGTATGTCTCTGGGCTTCAAAATTTACAGCTACATCAGGACCATTTTTCTATCTAAACTCACTTACCTCATCCTCTCCCTCAGAAAGATGGTCCAGTGATGCTTCTGATTGAGCTTCTTCACTATTTGATTCACCATTATCACTAACTTGATCATCCTCACTACCTTCTATTTGCTCATTAACAACATTCTCATTTAATTCGACCCCTTCATTATTTGATCCAACCCCATTACTGCTACTTTGGTTCTCATTCGATGGATTTTGAATCAACAACTTATTTCTATTATCATCATCAAGTATGAATTCTGATAAATTAGTACCATATAGGTCCAAATACACTTTGATGCCTTTATCAGTTGACATGCCAAACTCAACAAAAGATTCTACATCATCATCATCTTTCAAAACCCTAATACCATTTATCATTTCCTTACCAGGAACACAGTAGTAGATGTTAGCAAATACTGTTTCACTAACCTCCTCAAAAAATGAATAGATGTTTTCGAAGTCAATTTCCTTCAAATCCACTCGAACTCTTTTGAAAATTCCACCAGCATATTGCAGTGGGTGCTTGAGGAACATTCCACCATAGTTAACGTCGATGATAACCCACTTAGACTGAGAAGACGAAGCCATTCAGCACAAACGAAAGCAAAGAAAACCCTAACTTAGAACAGAGGTTAGAAGCGAAGCGTCGATGGATGAAACTTATTCATACCTTGTGGATGAAAGCGACGAAGGATGATCCGAGAAAGCCAAGTAAACCCTAAACGAAAGCCAAGAAAACCTTAAACGAAAGCGACGAATGATGATCCGAGAAAGATGAAACGCCCGTCGATGGATGCTCTGAGCGTCGCTTCTACTTCCCGCTCTAAGATAACGAACGTATGAACATTTACCTTGTGATGAAACGAACACAGTAAGTAAATATGTTTAACTTACCTGGTTATAAGTTACCTCTTGTACACGTGGCTGTCCAACTCATCAAAAAAAAGACATGTCAGCCGACTTAACTGAGATCTCAGTTAGTGGGGTTAAAAATTACTAATATTGAAAAAAAAAACAAAAGTTATTATTATTAATGATAAAAAAAATGATGTTGCTATTAATGAAAAAAATGACAAAAGATGTTACTATTTTTGATCATTTGCCCTTTATACTAACAACAACCATATATTAATTAGGGTTAATATTGAATAAACCCAATCAATTTTTCTCATTTTCTCAATAAAGTCCCTAAACTTTTTTTCCAATTGTTTAAGTCCCTAAACTATGTTTGTCTTATTCAAAAGTATATACTAGTTTATTACCCGTGTATTACACGGGATAGTTAAATAACTGTTTTCTAAAAAATTAGTATAATTTCAAAAAATAATCATAGAAACAAAAAAGAAAATAGCAATATTATACTACCAAATAGATTATTGAAATATATAAAAAAGGAAATCAAAGAAAAAAAATACATAAATAAGAATGAAATAATAATGAAGAAAGAAAAATATCATAAAAATTTGGTAAATAGTCAAACTTTTTTTTTTCTAAGTTAATTTAATTATTATTTTAATATTTATAAAAGGTTTAGATAATAAGCTAAAGAAAGACATGGGTCGTGAACTCAAACTTAAAATAAAAATCTGAGATAATAGACGGACTTTTTCCTAAATCTATTTAATTATATTTTAGCATAGAAATTGTAGATTATTACAGGTGTCACGTCTAGGTTATGCTAATTAACATTTAGTTAGGTTTCAAGTGACATCATTTAATATTATAATAAAATAGATTGATAGATGAACCTATATATTATATAGGTATATTTGATAAATAATAATTTTTAATTAGATACAAATTTAATAGATTGTTATAAAATAAAAAATAATAAAGTCTCGATATTATATTAATAAAGAATTTTAAAATTTTGAAATTTTGTGTTACATTTTTATTGTTATAATAAAAGTACAAGGTAGAAACATGTTTAATGTGGTAAAATTATATAGTAAAGAATTTCTTTAAATTTTATAAAATAATTCAAAATAAATCATTTAGGTAATCTAACTGTTATATTTAGAAGTGATTAAATTAAATTGGTTTCATTAATAAAACTTAAATTACATTGTAATTAATTTTAGTTTTTAATTACTTTTTATAATTAATTAGATAATTAAATGAGAAAGTTATATTAGGAAATTTTGGAGGTAAAATAAAATTTTAGTTAATTGAGGTGATGTCATGTGGCATTAATTGTTCTCATTTATTAATATATAAAGATTTTTGACCGGCTACCGGATTAGCCGGTAAAATCAACTGATAATACAAACATGTTTAGGGACTTAATCGCTAAAATATGAAAAGATGGTGGGTTTTTTACAACATTAATCAAGTGAAAAAACTAATATAACTTGTTTGGTAATCGGTCAAACATGTCAAATATACACTTTTGAATAAGACAAAAATAGTTTAGGGACTTAAACAATAAGAAAAAAAAGTTTAGGGACTTAATTGCGAAAATGAAAAAAGTTGATGGGGTTTTTTCAATATTAACCCTATTAATTACACAAAGGTCCTTAAACTTTACATTTATAAACAAAAAAATATGACCTAAAAGAAAATTTTAAAAATAACATACTACGGTAAATAAAATTATATTTGAAATTAAATAAAGAAAATACTAATAAAGAAAAACATGAAAGATACACAAATTCTAATTAACTTTAAAATAAATTAAATTACAATTTTGTGAGAAAATAAAAGATAAATACAAATTATAATTTTTAAAATGAAAGATAAATACAACTCAACAAAACAAGAAAAATACTATTTATTACTTTTACAAATCTATATATCTATACATATATATATATATATATATATATATATATATATATATATATATATATATATATATATATATATATATATATATATATATGGGAGGGTTCTTCTAAGAACCATAAAAAGTGTGGGAACCTAAGAACCTTTTATGGCCATTGGATTAATGATAATCAATGGTTGATATATTGGATGGCAAGTTTGTAATTATTTTGAACTTTGATAGTGGAGAATCTTGAAAATGTGTGAAAAGGGTATTTTTGGAAGAAAAAAATCTCCTTTTTCTCTTTCTCTCTCTTACTTTTTTCATTTTCATTTTATTTTTCTTTCATTATAATTGATTTTTAAAGTAAAAAAATGTTTTTTATAAAAAAAATTTATTTTTTCTATATAGAAAATTATTTAATTGCTAAAAAAATAACGTATTTTATATAGAAATATTATATGTTTATATAGAATATTTTTATTCTGTATAGAATATGTTAACGAACATATTCTATGTACAATCTACGTAGTTAGTCATGCATTCTACGTAGAATGACATGCAATCTACGTAGAATGTCGTGTAGAATGTCAAATATCATATATTCTACGTAGATTACCTGATAAAATATATCAAAAACACATTAAACAAAAAAAGATTTCATTTAGACATTTTATCAAACACTTGGTATGCAACTGATATAAAATTTACAAAAAAGACATTGAATAATAATGTTAGTCTACATAAAAAAATATAGAAATGTATTAAAAAAACATAAAAATATTTGAAATATATAAGAAACATAACATTCTACATAGATTATGTGTGATTTTTTACAAGTAGTCTTGTAATATATTCTATTTAGATTATCATTTAATCTACGTAGATTATCATGTAATCTACGTAGATTATCATGTAAAACATCCAATAACTATTACATTCATTATAAATCTAATATATTACAAATAATTTTAATTATAAAATATGGAAAATGAATCTGTCCAATGTACGTAGATTGTACATAGAATATGTTTGTCGATACTCTACATAGAATGTCACGCAATCTACGTAGAATGACATTCATTCTACGTAGAATGACATGCAATCTATGTAGAATGACATGCAATCTACGTAGAATGACATGCAATCTACGTAGAGTATCGAAGAACATATTCTATGTACAATTTACGTAGAATGTCATGCAATCTACGTAGAATGTCATGCAATCTACGTAGAATGACATTCAATCTACGTAGAATGACATGCAATCTACGTAGAATGTCATTCAATCTACGTAGAATGTCAAGCAATCTACGTAGAATGTCATGCAATCTATGTAGAATGTCGTGTAAAATGTCAAATATCATATATTCTACATAGATTACATGATAAAATATATCAAAAACACATTGAAACAAAAAAAGAAGATTTCATTTAGACATTTTATCAAACACTTGGTATGCAACTGATATAAAATATACCAAAAATACATAGAATAAAACTGTTAATCTACGTAGAATAACATGCAATCTACGTAGAATGGCATTCAATCTACGTAGAATGACATGCAATCTACGTAGAATGTTATACAATCTACGTAGAGTATCGACGAACATATTCTATGTACAATCTACGTAGAATGTCATGCAATGTACGTAGAATGACATTCAATCTACGTAGAATGACATTCAATCTACGTAGAATGACATGCAACCTACGTAGAATGTCATGCAATCTATGTAGAATGTCGTGTAGAATGTCAAGTTTCATATATTCTACGTAGATTAAATGATAAAATATACCAACAACACATTGAAACAAAAAAATAAGATTTCATTTAGACATTTTATCGAACACTTGATATGCAACTGATATAAAATATACCAAAAACACAATGAATAGTAATGGTAATCTACAAAAAAGATATAGATTTGTATAATAAACATAAAAATGTATGAAATATATAAGAAACATAACATTCTACATAGCTTATGAATAGTAATGTTAATCTACATAAAAAAATATAGAATTATATAACATTCTATATAGACATATAATTTTTTTATATAGAATACATTAATTTTTTAGCAATTAAATAATTTTTTATATAGAAAAAAATTTATTTTTTATAAAAAATGTTTTTTTAATATTAAAATCAATTTTAATGAAAGAAAGAGAAAATGAAAATGAAATAAAAAAGTAAGAGAGAGAAGTGAAAAAGAGATGCATACAATAAAAAAGGTGGAGGAAGAAAGATAATATTTTTTATTCAAAAAATAACCTTTTGATCGAAGGGCTCTAAAAGGTTCCTAGGTTCTCACCATCTTTGAGGTTCTTAAAAGAACCTCTCCATATATATATATATATATATATATATATATATATATATATATATATATATATAGGGTTGAGATCACATAAGAACCCTTCAATTTCGTGAGAACGTGAGAACTCTCCAAAATGCACAAATTTATACATCAAATGCACAAATTTAAAAATTAAATTTATAACTTAAAACCATTATTGGATTTCATTATTAATAAATATTATAATCTATCCTTAAAATTACCTTTAAAAATTAAATTAATCAAATTTTACACTAAATGCACAAATTTGAACATTAAATGCACAATTTTTGTCAAATGCATGAATTCGTACATAAAGTGGACAAATTTATCATGATATGCGTAAATTTTTATAACAAATGCATAAATTTATTAAAAGTATAAAATTTAACATTATATGCATAATTTTATACATTAAATGCACAAATTTTAGAGTGGTTTCTCACGTTCTCACGGTAATGAGGGTTCTTACCGGAACCCAACCCTTATGTTTGGTTTTCTTTTTCGGCCGAAGGGTTCCACACACACAACACGTTTGTTTGTGTGGCGTGAAATCCATGAATCTGTTTGTGTTTCCCCCACACAATCCGTGGGTTCAATATGTATCTATGTCTCTCACACACATATACATCATATATCCCTATATATCTCAGTGACTCGGCCGTTTGTGTGTGTGTCTATATATATATATATATATATATATATATATATATATATATATATATATATATATATATATATATATATATATATATATATATATATATATATATATATATATATATATAGTAAAAAAGAACATCAAATGCATACGTGTCGGCTCCATGTTACACCACAAAAGATAAATGTCTAGTTTAAGATATTTGTTAACTCTTAGCAATTTATATTAATTATAAATATATAATACACGTTTAAAATAAAAATAATTAAAAAAAATTATATTTGAAATTAAAAAAATACAATACTAATAAAGAAAACCTGAAAAATACACAAATTTAATTATCTTTAAAATAAAATAAAAGCTAAATATAATTATTTATTTTTAATATCTATAAATACTAATAGTAAAATTGAAAATTTAAATTATATCAATTACACACAGATATATAGAGAGAGACACATATTTGTATGTTTAGAAATAAAAGTTTTAAAAGAATGTTCAAAAGTAAATAGTATTCACGTATATTTAGAAAGATATATCAATAACTTAAATGAAAAATAATTATACTAATATTATATTTCATAGGAACTAAGGGTGCGTTCATTTGACGAAAAACATAGTGTTTTCGGGTTTCGTGTTTGACGAAAACAATGGATTTATGAAAGGGAAAATTATGCAAAAAACCATCAAAGTACAAAAATTTTTCGATTAACTCCCCATTTCATTTTCTATTTCTTATAAGTCTCCAAACTGCTTAAACATTTTAAGTTGGTCTGTTAACCTGTTATAACAGGTTAA
This sequence comes from Centrapalus pauciflorus, assembly GCA_020465985.1. Taxonomy (NCBI): domain Eukaryota; kingdom Viridiplantae; phylum Streptophyta; class Magnoliopsida; order Asterales; family Asteraceae; genus Centrapalus; species Centrapalus pauciflorus. Next base: position 297,400 of record JAANYP010000956.1, read on the forward strand.
CATGCTTAAACCTATTTTACAAAAATCATTAAAGTATAATTTTTTTTCGATTAAGTCCCCATTTCATTTTTTTTCCTGACAAGTCCCCGAACTATTTAAACCTTTCAACTTTTCGATAAAATAAAATGAATTTTTTTAAACTTTTAAAAACGACGATATTTATTTCGATGACAGAGCATGCCATGTTTGTTTAGACCAAATAAGTTGGTTTGAAAATAATTTTTTTCAAAACGACGATGGTTGTTTGAAAATAATAAATTTTTTTAAAAGTCCGTTATTCCGGATAACATAAGTTGATTTGATATAAAAACATAAATGATAATTATTTCGATCCTATGTTTTATAGACCACAATATTTAAATATATTAAATAGTTTATCCCGACTAAACTTTAAACAATAAAACTGATCGTTTTGATTTATCATTTTGTTTTATTTTTTATTTTTGCATCCTCGTATGTGTGACGTGAGTGTCAATTAAACAATCACTTAAATTGATAAAACAACAAATAACATGAGTTTTATCAAGATAAGAGATTTATGTTGCAAAAAAATTAGTTGAGGGATTTATAAGACAAAATGATTTAGTTAAGGGATTTATAAGACAAAATAATTTAGTTGGGGGACTTAATCGAAAAAAGTCATAGATTTATAATATCCACGTCAGCAATTGCAACCCGCTCAACATGTCACCGGTAGCTTTTCTTTAAAAAACACCAAATTCATGATTTTTATTTAATTAAGGGACTTATCAGACAAAAAAATTGATTGAGGGACTTAATCGAAAAAAACTTATAGTTTGATGGTTTTTTGCGAAATTTCCCCTTTATGAAAACATGTTCACTTGCATATTTTCTAAAATAAATTTCCATTTTCAAGAAATTTTCATTTTTAAAATTTATAGTTAAATGTTAAAAATAGTTTCAACATGTTTTCAACCATTTCTAACTCAAAACGAAAACACGGAGTTTTCAAGTTACAATATGAACGCGCTTTCAGAATTCTTAAATTTTTTTTTTGACATCCTAAATCTAAAAACATTTCTTAAAAACTGAAATTAAAAACAAATAAAAAATTTTCGTCAAGTGAAACAACCTAAATTTATATGGTTAATTTTTTGTTTACGTACATTTTATGTAACCAAATTAAATAATAAAGATGATATTTAACCCTACAATTAAAATAGGGCAAATGACCAAAAATAGTAACAAGTTTTGACATTTTTATCATTAATAGTAACATTATTTATTTTTTATCATTAATAAGAACAACTTTTTATTTTTTATCAATAATAGTAATGGGTGACTTGTAAACCTGTTTAGCAGGTCACCAACTTTTCAGTTATCGAAAATAGTAACATCTTTACATATTTTTATCAATAATAGTAACATATCAAATTAAAAACATATTTTTTGTTATTTTATTAAGTTTTCTAATATTCCATAAACACCAAAACTAACCAAATTTTTATTATGAATATTTACGGATAGATAATATTCGATTATTATTCACAATTATATATAATATGAATGAATAAACATGTAACATCTCGTTTTTGGGATAGGTACGTGGAATTATTTCATTGGATTAATTGTTTAATTTGGGACCCAATGATAAAAATTTGTGTTTTGGGGTATTGGGATCGGATATTGGGTGACGGATCGGGTTTTACCCAAAACGTGTATATAGCTTGCTTCTTTGTTTCTCTAATTCATTCTAAACCAGTGCCTAAAGCGTGAGTGTGTGTGTGTTCTGAATTCAATCATCAGGAGCAAAGGATTGTGCTGTGAATTAAGACTAAGTTTCTGATTTCTTCATCAAGTATCCTCCCTCAAATTCAAGTAAGTTAGGCTCCAAATTTGTGGAATAATTTCTGTTAATTGTGAATAATTGAGTGAATTGAGTTTGTGTATGTTTCTGATTAAATTCGAGGCTTATTCATTGGGTTATATTGATCTGAAATGGGTTTGGGGGATTGGATTCCCTGGCTATGAAAAATAGAGCATGTCTGCTGCTGTTCGACGGCGAGCGCGCCCGCGATCCCCTGATCGCGGGCCGCGATGTTCTTGAGGCGATCGCAGGCGGTTCAGCTTGAGCGCGGCCGCGACCGAGATGGTCAGCGCGATCGCGATGATCAATGCGGCCGCGATGCGGCTGGAGTTTCAGATTGGGTTTTTGGGTTCTGTGAGTCGTGTGTTCAGGTCTTTGGGGGTCTTGTGAGTTGTTGGGAATTGTGTATAGAGTTGTTGGGTCGAGATTGTGATAGTGAGTTGTGATGTTGTGATTTCAGGGTCTCGCGTTGATAGGGTAGGGAAAGGACAGGGAACCGAGATTTAGTAGTGTGTCTTCAGGGCAGGTGAGTTTGCATGTTTTTCTTGAGATAGTTGTACGATTATTTATTTATACTTGTATGATCTTTTATTGAGCTTTTTACGAGATTATTATGAGTTTTATTACGAGCTTTTTATTGAGATACTATCATGCATGTATTACTGGGCTATTGTAATCTTTGTTTTATAATATGGGATTTGAGACACTTGAGCTATCGAGATACTAACCGTACGGCTGGGCAGGGGTTGGGTCGCTCCCAATTCCCTTTTGAGTCCTGACGACTGCTTTGTGCGGTATAGGGATTTGGGTACGTGGATTCATCCACACGAGTTGAGTGCCTATCTGAGCTACTTTGTGGGATCTCATATACTTGTTCAGTAGAGAACGCTGAACATTTTATTATTGAGCTTATTTATTTATTGAGTTTTATAATCGTACGCTAACCCTTGCATTCTCACCAGCTTTAGCTGACCTGTGTGTGTTGTCGTGTGTATCTCAGGTGACCGGAGCGTTAGTAGGCCTGCTTGACCGAAGTAGGTTTGCTGTTGTTTCTACTTGAGGAGTTGTTAGCTACCCGTGTAGAGGTAGTTATATTTTGTGGACTGTTTGTATATATGCACTACAGATAGTTGCGATATATTCAGGGATATCCGTGACTCTCTTACGTAAAATAATGTTTTAAAATTATTGGGTTTCCACGTATGTGCTTTGGGAATAATGTAGGGATTATTATATTATGTCATGGATGACATGTTATTTACGTGACATTTGAGGCTAGTTCGAGGGTGTTACAAAAAATACTATGAATCATCTTAATTTTCACTTTTTCCAACAAAAAAAACTACGAACCATCATTTTCTTAGTTTTTCCGAATAAGATAATACAAATCGTTCTTAGTTTTTTCCAGTCTAAATGGGTCATGGTTTTTTATTTAAAAAACAATAAATCTAAACGATTCTCAATATTATTCATTCATAAAACTATAAACCACAATGAGTCATGGTTTTTCCATTCATTGAAAAACTAAAAAAATAAATGGATCACAATACTTTTTCATTCGTAGTACTTTTTATTTGGAATAAAAAAATTACAAACTGATCAGCTTCTTAGTAAATTCCAAACGAAATTGATTACAAACCATACAACTATTAGCTTTCCCGAATGAAAAACTATGACCCAATCATGTTTTAGATTTTTTTTACAAAAAAACTATAAATCATTTTGATTTTTTGTACAAATAATTGCAGCTCATTTATTTTTGTGTTTTTAATAACGAAAAAAACTATGAATTATTTCAGTTTATAGTTTTGCCGAATAAAAATATTGCAATCCATAAAAACGATAGATAACCACTTGTACGAAACTATAAAATGGAATAATTAATAGTTTTTTTCGTTGTTAAAAAGACAAAAATAAACGAGTTGCAATTATTTTGTACGAAAAATCAAAATGATTTATAGTTTTTTGTAAAAAAAATCTAAAACATGATTGAGTCGTAGTTTTTCATTCGGAAAAGCTAAAAGTTGTATGATTTGTAATCAATTTCGTTTAGAATTTACTAAAAAACTGATCAATTTTGTAATTTTTAATTCCAAATGAAAACTACTATGAATGAAAAAATATTGCGACCCATTCATTTATTTAGTTTTTCAATGAATGGAAAAACTATGACTCATTGTGGTTTATAGTTTTATGAATGAAAAATATTGAGACTTATTTTGATTTTTTGTTTTTTAAATAAAAAAACTATGACCCATTTAGATTGGAAAAAACTAAAAAAATAAAACGACTTGTATTATGTTATTTAGAAAAACTAAAAAAATGATGGTTCGTAGTTTTTTTGGGAAAAATGAAAATTGAAATGATTCACAGTATTTTTTTCATTCATATTATATATAATTGTGAATAAATAATCAAATATTATTTATCCGCAAATATTCAGAATAAAAATTTGGTTTATTTTGGTATTTATGGAATATTAGAAAACTTAATAAAATAAAAGAATTATGTTTTTAATTTGATATGTTACTATTATAGATAAAAACCTGAAAAGATGTTACTATTTTTGATAACTGAAAAGTTGGTGACCTGCTTAGCAGGTGTACAGGTCACCCATTACTGTTATTGATAGAAAAATAAAAAAGTTGTTACTATTAATAATAAAAAACAAATAATGTTACTATTAAAAAAATAATTAAAATGTCAAAACTTGTTACTATTTTGGTCGTTTGGCTATTAAAATAATATGTTGATATCGTGCGTTTGTATTTTTATTCAACAACGGTGGCAAAACACGCGTGCATTCACGCAAACAAAAATACATAAAATCCTCTCAATTTCATTACGATAAGGCAAAAGTACACAACCTCCTTCACCGCCCAAACCTCACCCCTTCCAAACCCGAAAGAAACCCTAAATCCGCCATGGCCAAGAAGCGAAAGTCTCGTGCTTCAGAACCACCTGCAGCAGAAGAACAGGTGACGCCGGTTGAAAGTCAGACCACCGACGATGCTGTTGTAGAGGAGGACCTGCAGCAAGGAGATGAACAGCCTCAAAATGTGGACGAGAATAAAGAAAACAACGAAGAAGAAGATGAAGAAGACGACGAAGAAGAAGATGATGATGAAGAGGAAGTAAACGATGAAGAAACGGTGAAAGAAGTTAAGAAGGTTGAGACGAACGGCGGAGGCGTACAAGAAACGGAATATTTGACGGAAGAGCCTGTGGAGAAGCTACTTGAGCCATTTTCTAAGGAACAATTGGTGTTGCTTTTGAAGGAGGCGGTTTCAAAGTATCCTGATTTTATTAAAAGTGTGGAGAAGATTGCCGATGCAGATCCTGCTCATAGGAAGATTTTTGTTCATGGTTTAGGTTGGGATACCAATAGTGAAACCCTAATTAGTGAGTATGGGAAGTACGGTGAGATCGAGGATTGTAAAGCTGTGGTAGATAAGGTGTCTGGAAAATCGAAGGGTTACGCGTTTATACTCTTCAAGCACAGGAGTGGGGCTCGGAAAGCGTTGAAGGAACCTCAGAAGAAGATAGGGAACCGGATTACCTCGTGTCAGCTGGCTTCTGCAGGGCCAGTTCCAGCTCCTCCACCGACGGCGACTGTACCTCCGGTGTCTGAGTACACGCAGAGGAAGATATTCGTGAGTAATGTGTCAGCCGAGATTGATCCTCAGAAGCTTCTAGAGTTCTTTTCAAAGTTTGGGGAGATTGAGGAGGGACCAATGGGATTGGATAAGCAGACGGGGAAGCCTAAAGGGTTTGCGCTTTTTGTGTATAAGAGCATCGAAAGTGCGAAAAAAGCTCTGGAAGAGCCTCACAAGAATTTTGAAGGGGTAACTTTGCATTGCCAGAAGGCTATTGATGGTCCTAAAGGTGGCAAGGGTTTCTTTCAACAGCCACACCATCATCATCATCAACATCAGCAGTACGGTGGGCATCATCATCATCCTTCAAAAAAGGCCAAGTATTCTGGTGGTGGAGGTGGTGCAGGACAAGGCCATTTGATGGCACCAGCTGGACCTGCTGTGGGTTACAATCCTGCTGTTCCTCCGCCAGGTTTAACTCCTGCTTTGGGGCAGGCATTGACTGCACTACTTGCTACTCAGGGAGCTGGGCTGGGAATTACTAATCTTCTAGGAGGTCTTGGTGCCCCTGCGAACCCACAGGGGATACCACCTGTGGTGAACAACTCTGGATATGGGAATCAGGGAGGTGCAAGCTATCAGCAAGGGTATGCCAATCCACAGATGGGCCAAGGAGGCAGTAGGCCGCAACAGGGTGGTGCATCTTACATGGGCCATGGTCACTAGGTGAGTAAAACTGCTATGTTTTTCAAAGTACTGGTCTGATTGCAACTTATATTGTCTAGTGTCTTACTTGATTATGTGTTTGTTGTGTTGCTGAATAAGTTTGATTGCCACTTACCAGGGTAAAAACAGTCTGAATCTAACTAATAGATGTATGCAAATTTAAACATCACATGATGGCATGCACTTAACAAAATTACTTAAGGTCCTTGTCAATATTATGTGGATTGTATTTTCAGTTTCAAATATAGGAAGAATTTCATACACGTCCTTGAAAAACTTCTCAACTTCATTATTACGTATATATCCTTGTAAACTTTCTTATTACGTCTATATCCTTCTAAACCTTTAAAACTCATGTATATCCAAATATCTAATTATTTATTATTCAATTATTTTAAAATTTTAAAGCATTGTCTTTTTAATTCTCTCATTTATTAAATTCTCAAAATACCCATCCCTTAAAAAAATACAAATATAATATACTAGTTTATATTTTGTTCTTATACATATGAAAAGTGCCCACATTTATTAAACAAATATAATAATTTTTTTTGAATTCATAAGATTTGTGTTATCAGTATTAGTATTTGAATATTTATTAATCAATCAGACCAATTACATATAAATTTATGCGTAAAGCACATGACATCTCTGCATGACCAATTGACCATTGACCCTCCTCCCCTTCCCCAACTCTTTATTCGAGAAAGAAACAAAATAACTAAACAGTACTCATGGTTCGATAATTATGACCATTTTCATTTTTTTCTAATCTATTAATTTTTAAATTTTACTATATTAATTAACTGACCAAATTTGAAGTACAAATTTTTATTCGTATTTGATAGTATTGGAATATTCAATTGAATAATAACTAAAGTTTGAAAGCAAATCTGTAAAACACTAATGAATAAACACACGGAATTAATTATGCCGTAAACGTTGAATAAATTATTTATTAAATTTCATGAAGAACGATCCATTTAAGTTGAATAAACAAATGTGTTTTAAATATGTAATGATTTATTGAAGGAAAAAAGAAGAATCTAGTTGGTGTTTGAAAAATTAGAATTGATAACTCTCGTGATATGTAGATTTGCTGTAAAATTTGAAGATTTCAAACATTCTCGTGAATATAACTTCAGTTTACACCCATGAAAGTTTTAGAAAGACATGAAATTTTGTTTTGTGGGAAATGGTAATTTAAGGATTTACTAATAATTAAATTTAAAAAAAATGATATTTTATACTTTTTAATTGATTTAATAATTCAAAATTAGATATTTGGATATATTAGTGAGTTTTAAAGGTTTAGAATGACATATATGTAATAAGGAAGTTTGTAACGGTATATGCGTAATAAGAAAGTTTTATAAGGATATATATGAAATTCTCCCCGAAAAAATAATATGGAGGTTTTTGTCATGGCTCTTGAGTCTTGACTGTTATGCATTCGAGAAAATAATCTAGAGATCTGCTTTTAGCGGCTATGATTTTAGTTTTGCAGGATAAAAAATTCGTTGATGGAACTTTGGAGAAACTCTAAAACATTGTATAGGGTTTCTGTTATCCATGTCTAGAAAAGGTTACATCCAGCCTAATTTTGTGATAAATTTAGATCTGTGTTACCTTTTCTGAGTGATACTGTTGACTGTTGTATAGCAAAATATGAATATAATGTTGTTTCAGATTATTAAGTGTATGAGTACTAGACCTGTTTCTAATTTGTTGTGATTGGTGTCGAAAATTTTACGGTGTGGGCAGGGTTGGGACTTTGGAGATGAGGGTGTAATTATTTGGGCAATGCTAAGCCATAGGACTTGGCATCCTCGTGTGTCCAGTAAATGTCAATGAATCAAGGGTTTGTGCTTTATGGCAATTCATAACCAGGGGACGTTTGATTCACATAATGAAAGAGTTTTGCAAGTACTTCTGTGAATCTTAAGGTTTAAGGTTTACAACATAAGCAGATAAGCTATCAGCCCTCTTAGTTTCAATAACTCTTAGGTGGCTACTGGCTAGAGAAGTTGTGGACACACTTCATAAGCTAAGCAAAATAGGTTTTGTTGGACCTGAATTGATTAAATTAAAATAACATTGGACTGGTATATAACCTGAAATATGATCCAACACTGCATCTAAAGCACAGCACAAGGGTGACCTCAACATTAGTACTCTTCTCCAAACCTTGTTTATACTTCTAATGGATAATAGATGCCTAATTCATGTGGGCATACATCATAAGCTAAGCAAATCTATTGTCTATGAGAAATGATTAAAATGCCTAATTCATGTGTCTAAGATCAACCTAATAATATGATGGCAACACAGGACAAAATCAAAGAGACGAAGAGAGAGACGTGTCTAGTTCAAGCATCATTCATTAGATGAATTAGACATCTTTAAGAACATGAACATTAGGCATATGTATGATTGATCATTATCTATGTAGATAATTATCTGAGAAATAACATACTTGGGATAACTAACCGTTAGCCTAACCATTTTGTATTGCCTTTTTAGCTATATCAGCATTTGGAACTCCATAAGGTGCAGGATAAAATCTCAGATTCTTGCAATGAAATATGACTATTGATTGCAAAATCTAATTGTGGGTTTCAGTGCAACAAACACTGATGTACATGTCCGTAGGAATTCTATAGGGATGGTGGATGCACATACACAATCTGATTGGGCAATCAGATGTTTGATGTACATTGAACTCATTAATTTTGCAGAATCATTTTATAGTATTAAAAAGAAAAAGAAAATATGTCATATCCTTTCACATCATCTTAACTCTTTCCGTAGAAAAGTTCTCTATCTTTTTGTTCTATGTTTATCCTGTACTCATACACCACTACACACTTGCACGATGGCAAATGAGTTGATATGTTTGGTTATGGTACCTTGCCATACATGGTGGCACAATTGATGTAAAAAGACTGTTGTGCTACCTTGAGGTGGCTTGATGTTTATTCAGACCTCACACTTGGTGAATATAATGGAGACGAAGAGAAGAAAGCGGGGACAGAGGAAAAATAAATTAGATGTATTACACTTAACATGCAACGTTGCGAATTAAAGATGTAAAATTTCTTTTCCTCCTTTTACATTACTCTTCCATGATGTGATCCTATAAATTTAATGTGATAAACCTCACATTTTATGGACCTTCTTTTTTTTAAAAAAGTGATCGAATGATTTGAGCTTTTGAAATACGTACTCGTTTTTTTTTCTGCATCAATGCTGTAGAAATCAGACTAGGCGGTAGTCGGCCATAGGGTGCTTCTATATGGGCAAAATCAGTGTTCTTAGGCAGTAGTCAGTGCTAGGCAGTCAAAATTGGTGCCAGCCGGTTCAAATTGGGCTGGTCAATGTCGGCCAAACGATCAATGAAACCTTCGGATTGTAGATATGATCATCTGACTCTCTCAAATCGATTGATCTGATCATCGGATTGTAGATCTCAACATCTTCGAAGACAAAAGAGAGGGGTAGAGAGGGATGTAGCAGAGATAATTTAGAAATTTACATATAATCTCCACCTAGGCCGATTTGTCACTAGTCCCCATCCGGCCGTCCGACTAGTGCCTATCGAGTTTTACGACATTGTTCTGCATGTGACAGACAAGTATCGGCTATCTGATTACATATGTATGGAATAAGAGGGTGGAGCAGCTGTGTGCCTGTGCATAATAGCAATCAGATAGATAGAATAGAAACGAAAAGCTCCTACATACGAATTAAGTTATCTGAACTCTTATTAATGGTCGACGTTCATTTGGTCTTAGCTGTATTATATGTTTGTTTAATTATAACAAATTTGTTGTTTATTATTTATTATTTTTTGTATTAAATCTACATTCAGATAATTTATAAAAAAATTGTTTAAAACAATATAGAATTTTTATTCGCACTTTTCAATTTAACATGAAAAACAGATAAAATTGAATGCACACACAAGGCTGAAAATGTCAATATACCATTCAGACTATTTATTCAGCATTTGTTCTAGACATTTTTGCTTAATCCAGACAACTCTCTAAATCTGGACAGCATTTAATGAAAAAGGCAAACAAACAGCCCCTTATTTTGGTTTTATTTTAGGTTGGAATTTTATAACAAGGCATGAACAATAATGAATCCGAAGTTGTTACATAATCACTCCGATTTGTACAAACCCTTCTGTGTGCTTGACTTTTTGAAGAAGTTTCTAGATCATTGGATTTATTTGCGGTTAGTTAGCTATGATGTTTATCAAGAGACCCCCTAATGCAATATAAGAGAGCAACTTCAAAGTCAAATAATGTCATCTGGTAGTTGTATATCAATGCATTATGCTCAGCTGTCGGGCGTAACTTGAATACAAAGTCACAAACATACAATCTTGTGTACCACTGTTCCTATTGCAGTTCCTTTGAAGGGGAAAAACACAAATCATTTGTGCTATTACTTGTTATTTCCTATGATTTTCAACAAGATACAATACCAGAAATTAATTATGCATTTTTATTCCAGATAAATAGAGAAAACTTGGGAATACAATTCTTCCTTGTATTTGCAATTTGGACAGGGAGGCTAGACATCCAGTGTTATCACTTCTGGACAAAGCAACGTGCGGGGCTTGTTACATTTATTCTTGATATTGATTTTCTAATATATACTATATGTTATCACTGTTTATTAATATTCATTTTTGACTTAAACAATTAACAATTGCTCTAGCAACTATTATTACCTTTGGAGAATATGGTTACTTAACCTCTTAATTGTTTTTGGGGTACATACGTTTTAAGTTTTAAAGTCATGAAGTGTATATTTTTGTTCAATTTGACAAAAAAAATTGTGCTAGAAGTTTTATGACTTTATCTGTGAAATCTAGTTTTTATGATTTTTATAATTCATTGTGCAGATTCAACCATAGATGCATCAATCTTTTTGTTTTGGACTCTGCTGATTCTTCTGAAGTTCCAGCCAGTCATGCAAATGAAGTCTTTATATATGTAGCTAAAATGTTACTAATTGCTTATAGAGCAGAATAAAAAACCTGTATTTTCTTTCTGTCTACTTAGTTTTATGGTCTATTTAAAAAAACCCTGTTAGTATTTTCGTTCGCTTATGTTTCCCAAAAAAATGTTGATGAACAGGTAGCTCTTTGCTATTGTAAACGCCATGGCTGGCATTTTAAACTGTTCGATGCACTTATTTCGTAGCTTTTCCAACCTCCTATAATTTATATATTTTCTTGGTAATTATTTATGGAGGTAATAACCTCAACTCATCTGGTTACTGCACAAAAACCTTTTGGAATCTTAACTTTTCTGTTGGGTTTTGTCTGGCATGCTTTTATTGGGACAGTTGTGAACTTGTGCTTTAGAATTAAAGTTTGTTATTTGGCAAGGCAGCTCGTAAACCGTTCTACTTAAGGGACTGTTTCAGGTAAATGCACAACTTTCTTTAGGTACGCGGCGCAACGTAAATGTCCCTTCCACCAGTGGCTATCTTTTGCAGTCCAATTTATTATGATTCCTATATTTGAAGGATAACTCATTTTTTAGTATTAGTTAGAGTTGTTTACATTATTTTTGCCCAAGAATCGCTTTTTTCATACTTATGATCCCTGAAGGGTACTTGTTGTCAAATTAATTGAAACTTGAAAGGGATAGAAACCGGATTTCGAAAAACCCGTGTGTTAGAAGCATCAAGTGGTTCAATATTTTGGTTATTTGGCAAGGCAGCTTGCAACCCCTTCTACTTCAGTGACTGTTCCAAGTAAATGCACAACTTTCTTCTGGTACGCGGCATAAATGTCCCTTCCACCAGTGGCTATCTTTTGCAGTCCAATTTGTTATGATTTCTATATTTGAAGGATAACTCATTTTTGACCATTAATTATAGTTGTTTACATTATTTTTGCATACTTATGATCCCTGAAGGGTACTTGTTATCAAATGAATTGAAACTTGAAAGGGATAGAAACCGGATTTCAAAAACTTTACCGTCTGTTTAGAAGAGTCAAGTGGTTAAGAGGATTTGTTGTCAAAGTTGCACAGATTAAAATTTCGACGTGCCAAATTTGGGTAGTTTTCCCTTCATGTTGGTGTTTTGAGGGACTTCTTTGCTGAAGCCCAAGAAATTGACAGGACCGAAGAACTGATGGGCCTGGAGTTTGGGCAATCAGCTATCTACCAATCATCATGCAGAAAAAGGTAATTGTTTTTTATGGTAGATAAATAGATAATGCTTCCCTTGCCAAAAACGAAAGATTATACACCTTTATATCAAGTTTTGGAAGCAATCAAATTTATATTCATAAATGTATTTCTATCATCGAGTCCCCCTTTGTTGCTAAAAGAAAGGGTTGATATTGGAAAAACCCCATCAAGTTTCTTTATTTTTGCGATTAAGTCCCTAAACTTTTTTCATTGTTTAAGTATCTAAACTGTTTTTTTCTTATACAAAAGTGTATATTTGACCTGTTTGACCGGTTACCAAACAAGTAACCTTAGTTTTTCACTTGATTAATTCTGGGAAAAGCCCTCCATATTTCAATATTATGGTGATTAAGTCCCTAAAATAGTTTAGGGACTTGAACAATTAGGAAAATTTTTTTTTAAGGACTTAATTGAGAAAATGAGAAAAGTTGATAACCCTAAAAGAAATGCAAAAGTTAGACGGCATATCTGATAAAAATCGTAGTAGTTTCTTATATTCATGATATAATCTTGCTTTTGCCATGGTTTTAGTTATTTGTGCAAAAAGATGGCTTATGTGACTTATATTTTTTTCTCTAATAAATCACACATTTCAATATTCATGTACGTTTCTACTTCAATACGGATTATCATATGGATGGGTGCATTAAGTTATTGGAAATTTCTTAATTTCAATATCTATGGTGGAAGAATGGTTGCAGAGTTGCAGTTTGGCCTGAGATGTAGCATATTTGCATCTTATGATTTCTGCATATATAACTATTCGTTTTTTCGAATCGCAATCTTCTGAAGAATGAAGATTACATATAATCATTTGCTAGAAACTGAATATCTTCTATGTTTTCATGGTCTGCTACGTGTGGATTTGTTAAAAAGATGTTTTGAATAATCGACTCAGGTTAAGACTTTAGTTGGGGTCTTTTGTTTTTCTCAGGCAAATTAATGTATTCATGGATGACACTTTGATCTCGTTAGCCGTCGAGTATGTATATATTGCCATACTGAATTAAAACATAAAATTGAAGTGTGGTAATGGTACTCTAAAATCATCAAAAATGCTTGTACGTTTTTACGTCGTCGTAGTTTTATATTTCCCAATGAAGATCGTTGGGAACAAACATCTGCAGGGTCAGTTGTGAAGAAGAGGATGAAAGCAAGTCGGGCCTAATAGGGTTGGATTTACCTCATTTCGTGAGGTTGGTAATCGAGCATGTGATATCATGATGTATTATTCTATTCGGATTTAGCTCGTGGCTACATTTAACTTGTACGGCTAAGGTGCTTGGAGGATTATATAGAAAATGTAAGATAGCCTATATGGCCCAAATGCATATGGATAACGATAAAAAGAACTGGTAAATTTTGTTTGCCACTTGTGTAGGGTTGATTTGGTATACGTTGGCATTTTACTGTGTAAAAAGTTGAATCGGCTGGTCAAATATCTGCTCGTGTTCGTTTGTTTTAGGTTATGAACAATGAGGACTCGAGACGAGCATCATTATTGTTGATGGTCGGAAATTAGGTTGCGTTTGGTAGAGAGAATCAAAGAGAAAGGAAATGAAGACAAATTATAAGTTAGTATACTTGAATTACATATATAAATTCTTCATGAATTCTCAAGTTGGATCAATATATAGGTTAAAAATCTATTCTTTCATTCCTCTAGCAATGATGGAGAATTAACTATAAACTAAAATTAAAGAAAGAGAATTACAACCACCATATGGTTATTTCATTTTCAAATTTGATAGTATAAAAAACCATTGATTTTATACTTAATTCTTTTCTCTACGATTCTCTCAACCAAACACAACCTTATAGTTCCTTAGAAAAGAATGGAAATGCGGGTAAAGGTGAATTTGTTCTTCAATGATTTAAAAGGGGAGAGAAAAATCATGCCACAACACTTTCCTCTCAAATAGGGGAAGAAAGAATCGTGCCGTCCAACTCCTCCAATAATATTTTGCCTTTTCAACGTTCTTTAAATATTTTCATTCTTTTGATGGAGTAATTTTAGAACTAGATCAAAAAAGGCATTTGGGCTTTACGGATATTGCTATTTTTGACTAACAATGGACGTATTTACTCGTATTTTCACCAAATACTCTTATGCTTTTTTTCGCTCCTTTATTTTTTTTCCCCACCACCATTCTTGTCTGATTAGGAGCATCCAAATATTATTTACATCAGTATACTTTATTTATTAGTTCTTTATTAAAAAATGTACTATTTATCTCTTGAATGAGACTTGAATTTACAACCTTTTAGTTGGGAAAACATTTTAATATCGTTAAGTCAAAAATTCGATTAATTGTAGTTTAACATAATTTTGGTCCTGAACAATATATTTTATAACAGATATTAACAATTTAATTTGTTTTTTTAATTAGGTATGTACCTAATGTTAGGTCTTTAACTTTGTGAATGTATAAATTTATTTTGTTTTATGTAAATTAAAAGTTAAATTAATCCTAGCTGATTCTGAAGAAAAACTTATGAAAAACATAAGTTATAAGTTTTTATTTGTATTTTTTGTAGAACATAATAGTTAATTTATATATTGATTTAATTCAATATATGCTTAAAATGTTTTTTAGTTTATGTATGCTTTAGTTGATTGTCAGTTCTAACATTAGAATCTAAGTTTATTTTTATGGATCATCTGTCCTGGTTTTATTAAATAATAGGACTTTTTTACAATACAATACATGAAAGTTAAATTCCTTAAGTTATTTATTTTTCTGATTTTCGGGAAAAAACATTTTCCCAATAAAATTTTCAAGTTTGAGACTTTTCTAGGAGAAAGTAAAAACATGTTGATTTTTAAAGAAAGAGTCTAAAATCAGGAAAAAAATAACTTGAAGATTTTTTTAGAAAAAGTAACATAGATGGATGAAACTGTAAAAAACATGAAACATGATTAGTTTTGTCATAATAAACCCTAATTAAAAAGATGTTCTTTTTAGGAGAAATCAACATCTGTTGGTCAAGCAGACATCTGTTGGTCAAGTAGCAGGTGCATCACAAACAGGTCCTACAGGTCCTACCAAGGATGTCTCCCATCAAACTAAAGCTGCTCAACCTACTCAGGCTGGATCTCCAAACCCTGCACAATCTAAGGGGAGGAATCCTAGTACTTAGACAAAGTGTATATCTAGTTAGAAGCTATCGTCAAGGGGGAGTCTGTTAGTGCATCCTGTGTGACGATAGCAGTCTAAGTGTAGATAATGTTTTGTAATAGTTCAAGTCTTCGTAATTGCACGTTAATACATGTTTGATATATGTTTGATACATGTTTAATATATGTTTGATATTGATTGTATATGTGTTTGAACTTGTTTGTAATTGATGTTTTACTTAAGTTCAAACATAAGTTCAAAGACAAGTTCAAACATAAGTTCTAGAACAAGTTGAAAGACAAGTTCTAGAATAAGTTCAATGCGCTGGTTCGAACTTATGGGTGGACAAGTTCGTGGGCTTGGGCCTTCTCGAACTTGTCCAGGCTAAGTTCGAATCTAATGGCTATAATTAAGGTTTAATCAGTTTTGATTAACAATCTTTGTAGAAATCAGTGTTCGGGCGATAGTATTTTCAGTGTGTTCTTGGAGGGAATCACGTGTCGGGACGTTCGTGTTTATGTCTATCATCGTGTTGGTCTCCGTGTTTCGTGCTGCGTGATCAATCCGTTAAGCCACTAACGTGGATTCCGCACTCGTTGGACGGTGTTGCGTCAAGATTGGATCCGTAGGTTAGTGACCTTACAAACACTCCCGAGAGTCATAAGTGGGGAACGACACCCACCCTGTGTATATCCGTAGGAGGACGATACTCCCAATCAGAATTTCAAGGAGACGACACTCCCTACGATATCTGTTTTGCCACACGGAGTAGCATTACAGTCAGCTTATGCCATATCATGCATGTATGTGGAAAGGGACGACACCCCACGAATAAACATAAAAACGAATCATATGAATCACAGAAGGTTGCTTGTGAAACTTATAATAAGAGAACGAGATTAACAAGTAATTTTGATGATAGCAATTAATAGGTATATGCAAAGTTATGAATTCACAACATTGTTACTCACAATGTTATTGAGGTCAAAAAGTCCACACAAGCTCAAGACGTCTAGCCACTAATCAACTGATACACATCACCAAAAATTGATACTTTCAAACTTGGAATCATAAAATGACGGTCTATTATCAAAATTTCTAACTTTGTTATAAGATCTAGGCTTTCTTATCTAGACCGGGGTAGTGATCATGACAGACGTGTCATAATCATGATGATAGTGATGAGGTAGTGATCATTACCAAGGTGTCATGACCATAACAGAGCCTCGTATCAAGACCACTACACTGAAATGGAAAGATGTTGTCTTTTCCGTTTGAATCCATGAAATAACTTTAGAAACAAGTTTATAAACATATTTCTATCATCATTTAAAAATTTCAAGGTTTAAAATCATGTTTTGAAAATTTCACCATTAATGGTGTTTGAAGCTTTTCAAGAAAAATGAAGAAGATGAAGATAATAAACACCAAATTAAACATCCTAGATGAATGTAAACATGCTTTGATGCTCAAAATTGGATTTCTCACACACACACACACACACACCAATATTTAAATACGAATTTTAGAGAAGGTTACCACCAATTGAAGCCTCCTTTGAAGAAGAGTTCTTGGTGGAAATTCACAATATCAACACCTCCCTTAACAAGATCTAAGTGATGAAAGATAAATGAGACTTTATTTATAGAAGAAATGTGATGATTGATTAAAGTAAAAGAGAATGGTTTTTGGAATAAAAAAACTTCAAGGTATGGAGGAAGAAGGATAGAGGTGAGGGAGAAGGAATGTAGGGAATGGGGAGGAGACGTGCTCTGTCTGCCCCTCTTTCCAACACAGTCAAATTCGTAAACTGTCAGTATTTGCACTCGATATCCCAAAAAGTGAAATAATTGATATTATAGTCATTCTTCACGATTTTTCGTGTTCTTTCCAAATATGATGACAGAATTGCCTGATTTTGATTTTTATAAATCTCTTTATTTTTGGATTGAATATAAAATAGCAAGAAGGAATTTACCGAAATTTACGGGCGTTACATCAGCACTGCCAACAATTCGCAAATTTGACTTATGAACAACGGAATGTTTACCAACATGTAATGAATGTCGTCGATGCTAATGATGGTGACGTTTTCTTTGTATATGGTTATGGTG
>JAANYP010000956.1:320000-516604 GCA_020465985.1 Centrapalus pauciflorus
GTATTTTTATTTGTCGGTAATTTCTATGTGACCAAGCATGTTCGCTTGCCGTTCTATGTTATCTAACTATTTTCTTTCGTCGCCCGAAATACATTACAATTATGCTACATTAGAGTCTACGTACTTAACGCTATGACCAAGGGTAAGTAACTTACCGTAGCAACCGGTGTAGACTAAAAAACAGGATCAAACTCGCGGGCCACCTAATTACGAGTCCTACTACGGACAAAATATAAAAAAGCCGCCATGGGTGCACAAACAAAGCACATCGATTGGTGTTTGTGGCATCCCAACTTTTGGATTTAACAATAAACTTGCATGTTATAATGACTTAAAAAAATTTGTTTTCAATCACACCTACTGGAAGTTCAAAATGTGAAAATATTGCCAAAAACGATTTAGTAACACAAATGTCTTTCTTTTCTTTCATACGAATACAAGTGCAGACTTTTCATTGTACTCAGCTAAACTACCATATGATATCATATTTCACATTTTAATATTACCATTAAATAATTTTTACAAACGTTTGTCAGTTGTCTTTTTTTGAGTTTGCAGAACACATATGTATTATTGAAAACATTCACGCCATTTAACGATAATACCTTTAAATTAAATTAATTTATCCTGTTGTAGTTTTATTTAACAAATGACAGTTGTTCCATTTCTTAAACTGGGCCACGTTAAGATGATGCTGAAAAAACAGCCCATCAAACTTGTGCAACATGTCCACTACTTTCCTATAAACCTGGACCCACTAACACACTATTGGTTGATTAACTGCTTCGTGATCTCTATAAATATGCAATGGGCTGTTTAATTCCATTGCATATTATATTTATCTCACATTTAAAAAAATATCTGCAAACATAGGATTCAACGGAGGAAATCATGACCGGAGGTAAACCCATGTATGTAATTAATGCTTATATTCCTACTGTTTGTACTTTGATATTGTTTTCATTTTGCACAGCAAGGCCCAAATTCTACAAATTGGGGTAGTCTAATCATATCAGCATACATCTTCCATCTGGACCAGGAGCTGCAGTTTTGGGTATGTTATTGTATTGTGTTTAATATTATACATGATGGTCATGTAACAACCGGGATGTGTGGCAATTAGGAAAACCGATGTTTAAAGCTCCAAAAAAGAATTGATAATCTTCTCAAGTGGAAGTGGGATGAAGTCATTGAAATCACTTCCGATGAAGAATCAGACGGGATACATGGATCCGACTCAACTGTCTCCACGGCTAGGAACACCTAGATGACAGTGATGCACATTTTTTTCTTTGGTTCTGTAATAAACATTCTAATGTTGTTATCAACTTCAGTCCGACTAATGCTATGAGTTTAGTTCTCCGTTGTAATTTACCTACCTAACGCTTTGTAAGTTTATTACATTTTGTTGGTCAATATGTTATTCCCACTTTTACTTTCTGAAACATTGGTATTAACATATATACACGAAAAAAATTATTATTGTTAACTTGAAAGTAAACAATTATTCAATGTCTGTTTAGAGCCAATGAATGATCATGTGCTATATGAAAAATTGTTGTAAATTATGTTTCAGATTATCAAGTAAAAGGGTATTTTAAATATTAACAGCTCAAGCTGCTATGTAAATATATATTTATCATGAATTTTATGTCACATAAGATAAAATATTTAAAGAATGTATTTTTTCGGCCAATCATATACACACTGGCCCATGTGTGTATGCTGGCGTATTGAATTCTTAATAATTCGTGTGTGTCTGAAGATTAGATTATTGATTTTGATTATAAATGATATATATTTATAAATATCATTTTATATTTTTATAAATTCAGCATTCGGTTAATGCCACTAAGTGTGTTAGTGCACAATGTGGTACCAGCCCATTAACAAGCAGTTAAGATGAAACTGCTTTAAGTTTTTGCTATATATGCACGTTTCCCCAAATACGACCCTTATAAATGCTCTCCAAAAAAATCATATTTCCTTCCGTCTATTATCATGCATTCGGTGGTTTTAAATTCTTCATATATAAGGTATCATCATTTCTTAACGGCTGCACACTTAT
The DNA here is from genome assembly GCA_020465985.1 of Centrapalus pauciflorus. NCBI lineage: Eukaryota > Viridiplantae > Streptophyta > Magnoliopsida > Asterales > Asteraceae > Centrapalus > Centrapalus pauciflorus. The sequence goes on from JAANYP010000956.1 coordinate 322,069, forward strand.
ACTTTGGTAATCTTGTATTCGACTTTATCGATATTTGATTATGTTACTTGTGCAGCTACATTTTCTGGACAAACATCAACTGACATGACCGATTACAGCGCCATCTGTTTGCTAATACTTTTCATCTGCTAAAGGTATTTTGCTCTCATGTTACCGAGATAGTGTATTAAATGAATTTTTCTTCATGTAATTACGGACCATCTACAATTTGTCCTATAAAATTTTAACGGATTTTGCTATCTATCTTTAATTAAATGTAAGGCTTTTTGAAACACACATGTTACCATATGCATTTGAATACAACTGTATTTTACATTATATTTTCATTTAATTTGTTAAATATTTTCGTGTTTGTACATATCATGATAATTGTGTTTATTTAACACAACTATATGGTCACAAGTTGGGTTGGACTTTTTTATTATAAATTAAATTTTATTCTGTTAATTACAACGATTTTTTTTCCAGGAAATTTTTTATATGTTATCATTGACTGGAAATACTGTATTTTTTTTTGGGAATTAAACTTATAACCAATAATTGTGATTTGTTGTTTTTAAATAGTAATACATAAAACTTTTAAAGATTCTTTGCAACACACATTTGATCATATGCATTAACATACAATTGTATTTTACATTTTAAATTTCATTTTATTTAGTAGAGATTAGCTTTTGTACATTTCATGTTAAATGTATTTATTCAATAGAAACTTATGGTCCAAAGTTCGATTGTATTTTTTAATACCAAAGAAAATTTTATTTTATTAATTTCAACAACTTTTTTTCCAGTAAATTTATTAGATGTTATCAATAATTGCAAAGATTGTGTATTTTTATTTGAAGATTAAATTTATAAGCATTAATGGTGGTTTGTTGTTTTTACATCAATTAACAATTAACGTACACAACCTAGCACTTGCAAACTGATAAATGTGCTCAGAAGTAAACCTTTCGTGCATAAATGCATCATGAAATCATTAAAAATGTTCGTTTGTCTTATATCAATATATTGCGTTCTAGATATTTTCTCCTTCAATCAACTATAATGAAAAGACGGGTTTTGCTAGACAGGCGCAACTATCTACCTGTTTAACTACCAAGTATGTTTCCCTATAATTGTTGTTAGATTGCAGAATTTTTTTTTGATTCGATAAGATATATGAAATGCCGGAATAAGTCGTTTTTCTTTGTTATGTGTTACATTTGTATTTTAAAGGTGTAGGTTTCCCATCCCGTTCGTATAGTGACTACTTTTCATACAACCCGCACAGTAAGTAAATTGTAACATCAGCAAGAAATGGACCAGGATTCCAACACTGTCTAGGCAGTGCGGTCAAGGCCAAACGTAAATGAACTAGAAAACACATATTAAATGTAACTTATGCAGAATGTTGTAGGAACTTACCGAGCACCACACGTCCATGTGATGAGATGCCAGGGGGCGTTCGTCTTCGGCAACGATTACAAATAATAAAAATTATTACAGCCCATAAAACAAATGAATACAGATACTAAACTACATACAACATACAAGTGACAACTAATTATTTTTTATGCCAGCACCCTGCAAATTTATAACCAAGATTAGTACAACGATTTTTCATACATAAGTCTACTGATTTATAGACACCAAGATATGGAAACGTCATACCTTTTAAAGTGCATGCACTTTGGGGACTGCTTAGAATAGAAGTGTGTCTCATTTTCGAATTCTAAAAAACAAATGGTTGTACGTATGAATAACTTAAAAGTAGATGATCATATGGGCTGCTATGTATTAATGAAACCATGTTTGAATATCAATCGATACCGGCTAGACATTGATCGACCATTTTAATTTATGCTACCATGATGGTTGCATAAACATCGTCATCATTGCCAGGGATAGAAAAAGATGAGTTAAATGCCGTCCACCGGCAGCATTTTTTAAGTTTAGCAGCCATTGTTTACCTCTGTTGCAACATCTATGTACACAAAGTAATACTAAATTCCGTGAAAACTTTAAAGTTGCGTGTGAACAATCATGTAGAGTTTCTATTTTCCTTTACCGATTTGAGTGCTTCTGTTACGTACACCGGCTAGACGTCTACAACATACGGTGTCATCATCGCCGTGACTCAGTACTCAAATGCTATGTTGACACTCTCACTTGCATGCACACCGACAGCCATGAAACGACAACGGTGTGCGCATTTGTTGCATTGGGTATTAAGAACACGTAAAACGTTTGTTTCGAAAAAGTTTGCCTAAAAACCATTTCCGTTCCCTCGATGCCACCGACGGCCATTAAACGACTGCCATGGTTACCGGTTACAACGGAGATCCGTCATCGGAAGCTATATATATGAGATTCGTTTGACGATTCGTTGTATGCGTAAAATAGTACGCAAAGGTGTGTCACCAACGGCATTGCACCATCGGCTTCTGGTCAATGTCCCCGTCCACCACGGACAGCCATTATAGGGCAACCGTGGCTAACATTTGTGCAAAATGCAAGATCGTAGACACAGATCTAAAATAAGATTAAATATGCATGTCACAAAGTCGTACCACCGGCCGTTTGTTTGCGTTGAAAGGCTCCTTACGGATCGCCATTTGCCTCGTCGCACAACCCACCGTCGGTTGGACCGCGGTTTTGGGCGGCTACTGTCATCGGCGTTACCGCAAACGTGTCGACCACCAAATGACACTCCTCCGCCACCATGAGCTTAAACTCATGGTTCGATTCCGACAGAGCGTGCCAATCGACTATGTCGATGGCGGTCTCAAACGGCCCGTCGGCGGCATCCGCGTAGAAATTACGGCCAAGCGGGATGCGGACGATGCCGTCGGCCGTCGTTCTCACTCATCGGAGACTGGATCTTACCTGAGCAGTCAACCGGTTTTCGCAAACCCTAGCTAGAAAGAGAGGTAGAGAAAGAGAGAGAAGTAAATAAAAATCCGTTGTGACTGTTGAGGCTAACAGACGGCTGCGCGAAACCCTAATGAGGGGAGCTGCACTCTTTCGTTTTTATAGAGTGTTTCGCATGGGTTTCTTTTCTTTTAGGCCCACACAATGATATTAACCGGGTTACTAACTACGGCCCACGTGTGTATGTACATGGCCATATGTATGTTTATATACATGTGTAAATGTTGGTTGTGCCATGGGTTTTTTTTTTCATTACCCATGTCATGCATGTAATATTTACAAACTAACTTGCATGATTTACCAATTAATTTGCATCATTCACACATTTCAGTTTTTAAATCTTTGGTTATGTAGTAGAAATTTGTGTAATTGTTGTATTATTAGGTAGGTTTACCTGCACGTTGTACCGAGATTGTAAGTCAACAATAAAATATATTGTACTTTTAAATATACTTTGGACGTAAAAAATTATACTGGAATATAGATAAAACAAACAACCATAACGATATATTTCATTTTTTATAAGATATAACATCAAATATTATAACAGAAAACTAAAACACTTATCTAATATATATAAAACAAAACAATAGTCAGATGCAGACGTGTTTGCTTTATTAAAATAGCTTATAAAAAATAAATTTTATATTGAAATCTAACAAAAATAATCCAATCAAAATGATATAAGGGGAATTTGTATAACACATTCTGTATTGAAAGTTATTATTAAAAAAACAAAAAATGTTATTGATTATTATGTTAACGGAATTAAGCGGGTCAGTTGCTTATCAGTCTATTTAAGTTGTTGGGTTGCGAGATTTATTGTTCATTGCCCAATTTCATAGTCTTTGTTAGAAATAGTATTTTGTATTCTACTTTACATAAAAATAATATGATCACAATGATATATTTGAATGTTTTATATAATATATTATGACATGGTATAGCATATAAATAACACTTTTATGTATTGTGCGTATATACACACACACACACACACACATGTACATATAAATATATATATATATATATATATATATATATATATATATATATATATATATATATATATATATATATATATATATATATACACACACACACACACATACAGTGAGGTTCAAAAAAGTATCTTTCGAAATCAAGTGCATCTGAAGGTACCAACGTTAAAAAACTTTTTTTACTTGTTTTCTCATAACCATGTCTAAATTAATGTTCCACACATGATATATAAATTTCACATACATTCACAGTTTCTGTGTCATTAACAATTATGTGAATGGTCAATGCATATTTATGTGAATGGTTATTTCACACCATGTGGAGGGTGTGAATGACCAATCACATGATATTTTTTTTACCATTCAGAAAATTTATGATGTTGCTCCTTTTGAAAAAAAAATCTTATAATGTTGTCTTATACATGTTTATTCAAAAAAAAATATCTGAATGATCATTGACATTAGGGTACGCTAGATACGTTGGAATCTCATAGGTACGCTGATGAATCTGATTCTATATATATATATATATATATATATATATATATATATATATATATATATATATATATATATATATATATATAGAATCAGGTCAGATATCTCAACGTAGATAATTATTATTAATGATTAGCATTCTTTATTTTGTAAAATAAATCTGTAGTTCTTTATTAAAAATTATTTCTATTTATATACTTAGTTAGTTAATGTATGCATATCTTTATGTATTCATTTTATTTAGTAAAGTTTCATTTATTTATATTTTATTCGTTAAAGTAACCGCATACTTTTAATATTTATACTTTTTAATCAACCTATTTCATTATGTTAATAATTTTCGACTTCATGTAAATTTTGATTTAGTTTTACTAATTCATTACGTTTGTGTTTAAGTTTACAAATATTTTGTAGCGCTAATATGTTTTTATTTAAATGTATTATTTTATTTGTTTGGATTTAAATATTTTGTTATGGCAGGGTACGCTTAGATTTAAACATATTACTTTATTTTGTTTTGTTTTATAAAAAATGCCTTGAAAGTTATAAAATTACTAATATATATTTAAACTAGATAATTTTGCAAATAGTTTTACAAATAAACAAGTAATGGATTTTTAAATTAGATTTGTAGATAATTATATATACCATATAATTTCGATTCAGAGTTAAATCTTATCTATTTATTAATATTTCTAGATATAAGAAATAATATATTTTATTTATTAATCTTTAAACATTTTAGAAATAATAAAAAATATATATATATATCTTTTAATGTATTTTATTTTAAATTAATAAATGTTGTTACTTTAATACGTTTTGATTGAAATTTAGTAATTTATTTTTATAATGTAAATACTTTGTTATGGTAATATGTTTTGATTTTGATACATTATTATAATATTTTTTATGTACAACTTTATACATTCATATCTTTTATTCATTTTCAGTTAATTATTTTCATTTTCACATAACTATTAGTGTAGTAAAATTTTAAATTAAAATAAATAAAATAATAAATTGATATCAAAACGTACTAGCATTACAAAATATTTAAAGCTAGAGAAAGAAAATAATAATTTTAAGTTAAAACATATAAGCGTAACAAAATATTTAAATCAACAATTGTAAATTAGCAAACTGAAATCAAATCTTAATCAATTAGCAAATGTAGATCAAAAGTTATACAAATTTAGTATTTTTTAAAGTAATGAAATAGTTGATGGAAAAGAAAAAAATAATAAAATTATATAAATAGTTTAACAAATATATTATAAATAACTCAAAGTTACATAAATAAAATGAATACATAAAAACATGCATACCTTACCTAATTTGACTAATAATAATTTTTACTAACGAAACATATATTTATTTTACAAAAGACATACTCATGATGATGATGATGATGATGATGATGATGATGATGATGAGAATAGTAAAATAATTAATAATGAATGAAATCATAATTTATTAACTTAGTATGTTAATTTTAAAACCAAAAATGAAAATTTTAAAAAATGGAGCAACACTGAAATTACCAAACTTGCAATTGGAAGAAACGTACTATCGTAATATTTACAAATTTCAATAGGATGACTTCTGCGAGTAAAAAGTGGTTTGAATGACCATCAGTGCAAGTTAAAAGTTGAGGGACGATTTCCATACTTTTTAACAAACCACAGGAACCATTTGTATGAGTTACTCCAAACTTTATTGAATTAATATTTCACAATTAAAAGCAAAAATGATAAACTTAGAAACGGGCTAAAATTGAAATTACCAAACTTGTAATTGAAAGAAGAGCAAAATTGTCATTTTTTAACATTTTAGAAATAGAAGGACCAGACCGGCAAATAAAAAGTGGTGTGAGGGACTGCCACTGAAAGTTTGAGAGTTCCGGGACCATATCCATTATTTTTAACAAACCACAGGGACCATTTTTGTGATTCTCTTGTCTTTACGTAAATTTAATAATGTGTGCGTTTCTCTGTAGTTGTTTCACTTTGCATGATTCATCTCATTTATGCATGTGTATTACTATTCTTTATTTATTGTGGTTTTGTATATAATGTTGTTATATGTTGCCTACATATGCTTTATTTAGTTATTTGTCCATTACGAGGTTCATAATATGTGTTCTCATTTCTGCATATGTTAATTTGTTTGACTAATTTTCTTAGTATATGCCATTTTTATGTAGTTTATTAAAATGTCCACTGATTGTCATCAAAATGCAAGCGTAATGAACAATATGAATATCGTTTCGCCAAGAACTTTCACGGCTGGTACATCTCAGTTGGTTACATGTACGGTAACTTCTGTCAACCAACCTCCAATCGCATCCCATCAAAACCGTGTACCGTTGGTTGACATGACGAACAATGTTGATTGTCCGCGTCCCATGAATGGTTCAATTCCGTCTATTGATAGAGGTGGAATGGTCTCGACTAATTTGATAGGTCACGATAGAAGACGATTCGGCAGACCGTGTTTGCGGACACGGCGGGCTAACACTGGTCCTCGTGAAATGGGTAACCATCAACGTCGTTCGAATACCGTGTCTTCGGATGCATCGATCCAAGGGACCCGCCGTCCTGGTCGACCTCGACGTAGACAACCCAATTCTAATGGTTATTGCAATGTTGTGTCAGATGTACATCCGACTAATTCGTTACATACAGATGCTTCCATACAAAATAATCATGCTACGATTCGATCAAGTTAGTGTTTCTACGTTAACGATAATTTCTGTATTCTATGTTAATGTTTTCCTTTATTCATTTTGTTTCTTTTTCTCGATAATGTTTACTTTTAGATGTGGGTTGTCATATTGGTCAACAAAGAATAACAACTTTCTCGACGCCTCATGTGATACTTTCTTCTCGGACCGTTGTCGATGTCAATGGTACCCCACTGACTGTTCCAACTTCACACCGTCATGGTGATACGTTATCCAACATGTCTGTTTCTTCCGATGTTTCTAACCTAGATCGGAGTACACTATTAGACGAAGATGATAATATTGTTGATTTGAATAACCCAATCAATAATACTTTTTCTGACAGCGTTCTTGTAGGGTCTTCGTCTGCGCAGCGTAAGTGGCTTCAACCATGGTTACTGTAGACCTTACTATATTGTTTTGCATTGTCTTACACTGTCATTGATTCGTATAGGTAGTATATTTGCGTATTGGGATTCTGGGGATGCATCGTACATGTGTATGTACTGTAACGCTATGTTATGGTATGGTGAACGCACACTTAAGAGTGTTAACCCAAGAAACCCAAAATTTTCTTTATGCTGTAGTGAAGGGAAGGTTCAATTGTCGTATTTGTTTGTGGGCCCGCCTTTGTTAGAAGAGTTAATGGACTATAATGGGGGTCGTCGTGCAAATGTGTTTCGTACGAATATAAAAGTATTAAATGCAATGTTTGCGTTCACATCAACTGGTGGGTTTATAGATAGGGATATCAATGATGGTAGGGCCCCTTATACGTTCAGGTTGAACGGTCATAACCATCATCGAATTGGGTCTTTGCTGCCAACTCATCCAGATGGCCGACCTCGCTTTGCACAGTTGTATATATACGATATAGAACATGAGGTTGATAATCGCTTATATGCATTGAATCAACGTTTATCTACAAGTGTTGATGATACTGTGTTGCGTACGTTGGTTCATGATCTAATGTCGATGCTCAATGGGTGTAATGTGTTGGTACATGCATTTAGAATGGTAAAGGAGAGGTTTGATGATACGATGATGCGTCCGGTTAGTCTTCGTTTGATCGGGACTCGACAGAGGGATAGAAGACAATATAATTTACCGACTGCCTCCGAAGTGGCCGCCTTACTCCCCGGTGACGGTAACCCTACTGACCAACGTGATGTAATTGTTGAGGAGCGTAGCGGTGTTGTCAAGCGAATCTCAGAGTTACACCCAAGCTTTATGGCCATGCAATATCCTTTGCTTTTCCCGTACGGTGAAGATGGCTTTAGCATTGATATACCTCTAAATGTTTCTCAAACGACGAAACGACAATTTGTGAGTTTGCGAGAATATTATTGTTTTCGATTACAGTATAGACCGAACGAAGGAAAGACGTTGCATAAAGGTGGTCGCTTATTGCATACATTCGTAGTTGATGCATATGCTGCAGTTCTTGAGCATGAGTTGGATTGGTACAAGCGAAACCAAAATACAATTCGATCTGAACTTTACAATGGCTTGCATGACCATGTTATTAGTGGTGAAACAAATTGTGAGTTTTTTGGAATAAGGGTTATTTTGCCGTCGTCATTCACTGGGGGGCCTAGACATATGGTGCAACAATACCAGGATGTTATGGCCATCTGTCGATGGGCTGGACCTCCTGATTTACTTGTCACGATGACATGTAACCCACAATGGCATGAAATCAAAAGGCATGTTGACTTAGCAATCCCTGGCCAGCCGGCTTGTGATCGACCAGACATCATTGCACGTATGTTCAAAATCAAGCTTGATGAGTTGATGCGAGATATTAAAAAAAAATCATTATTTTGGTCGGGTCAAAGCAGGTATTCATATTCTTTTCTTTCTACGTTTGTTACCATATTATGTTTCTTACATGATAGTGGTTGTTATTTTCTCACTTGCAGTTATGTATACAATTGAGTTTCAGAAACGAGGTTTGCCGCATTGTCATTGTCTTATATTCTTACATTCGGATGATAAAATATTGTCACCTGAAAAGATCGATGAATTCATATCTGCGGAACTACCGTCTGAAATGGATGACCATGTCGCATTTGATGCTGTGCCTAGCCATATGATGGATGGGCCGTGTGGTTTGTTACACCCATCAAACCCATGTATGTCGAACGGTCGTTGTACGAAAAGCTACCCAAAATCTTTTTGCACAGAAACAATTATTCAACGAGATGGTTGGCCGCGATACAAACGATCAGATTGTGGTCGTGATGCACAGGTTGGTCGACATGAAATTAGGCTTGATAATCGATGGGTTGTGCCACACAATGTTGACTTGCTTGTGAAATATGAGTGTCACATCAATGTTGAGTGGTGTAGCCAGGGCACGTTAGTTAAGTATCTTTTTAATTATCTTAATAAGGGACCTGATCGTGCCACCATAGTTGTTCAAAGTGGGAATAGTAGAACTCCCTACGAGTCACTTGTCCGTTCTGATAATGAAATTGATGCGTATCTCAGTTGCCGTTACATTTCGGCTTCCGAAGCGTGTTGGAAGTTGTTGGGGTTTTAAATGCATTATCGTTCTGTTGCTGCTGTCAGGTTGCCTTTCCATGAAGAGGGTTGTAACAGGGTCTTCTTTGGTGATGGGGACAAGGTGAGTGACGTTGCTCAGCGGGATAGCTTGGCAAAATCAAAATTTACAGAATGGATGACAGCCAACCGGATTTATCCTAATGCACGTGATCTTACATATGCAGAGTTTCCTAGCTATTTCACCTGGCATGAAAATGATAAATCATGGTCGCCACGTAAAAGCGGTACAACAATTGGCCGCATATATTATGTTAGTCCTTCAATGGGGCAGAGGTATTATTTGCGCATGCTCTTGAATGTTGTCCGTGGGCCTACATCTTTCAAGGACATACGAACTGTCAATGGTGTTGAGTACCCAAATTACATGTCCGCCTGTCGGGCGTTGAATTTGTTAGGGGATGATACTGAATGGGTCGAGTCAATACGACAGGCTTCGCAGTGGCAGTTAGGTTATCAACTGCGCGAATTGTTTGTCACAATATTGTTGTTTTGTGAGGTTTCGAACCACGAACGGTTGTTTAGGGAGTGTTTGCCTTTTTTGTCAGAAGATGTGGTCTACAATCAACGTAGATTGTTAGGAAACAATCATGTGATGTTTACGGATACTGATATTGAAAATTACACACTTTTAGAAATCCAACGGATATTAAATGCGAGCAATAGATCATTGTCAGAATTTCCAACTCTTCCACAACTTGATTTTGCCTTATTACGTGGGACAATGAACTCCTTATTTGCTGCTGAGAGAACATATGATTTGGGGTTTGAAAGAACTCGCTTTCAAGAGTTGTATGGTGGTTTAACTCATCAACAAAAGGACGTATTTGAATATGTAATGACAACTATTGATAAGCCAGATGGGGGTGTCATATTTGTGTATGGCAGTGGTGGGACGGGTAAAACACATCTTTGGAACACCTTAATTGCACGCATTTGATCTGTTGGTAAAGTTGTATTGTCTGTTGCCTCATCTGGGATTGCATCCTTATTGTTGCCTGGGGGTCGTACTGCACATTCACGCTTTCGCATTCCTGTTGATGTTGATGGTGATTCATGTTGTGCAATTGATGTTGTTTCGGAACTTGCTGAGTTAATTAGAGATGCGGATTTGATAATTTGGGATGAGGCCCCGTTGCAACATCGTCATGTCTTTGAAGCTGTTGACAGAACATTGCGCGATTTGTGTAAGTATGAACGATCGGGTTCTGCAAATCAAGTCTTTGGTGGAAAGGTGGTCGTGTTAGGTGGTGATTTTCGGCAAGTATTGCCTGTTATTCCTAATGCTAGCAGAAGTGAAGTTGTTTCATCAGTCATCAATAAATCTCCAACGATATGGTCTGCTTGTAAAATTTTTGTTTTGTCAATCAATATGCGTCTTCGTGATCCGTCGCTTGATGTTTCAGCTATCAATTAGATGATGGAATTTAACGAATGGCTTTTAAAATTGGGTGACGGGAAACTTCCAACAATTGCACTGACTGGTGAGGATGACTCGGAATGGATATGTATTCCAGATGATCTTTTGATACCTGTGTGTGATAACGCAATTCAGTCTATTGTAACATCCACGTACCCGGAGTTGACAAATCGAATAACCGATTTTCAGGATTTACGCGAACGCTGTATATTGTGTCCAACCAATGATGCTGTTGATGAGATTAACTCACATATTCTTCGAAATATGGTTGGTGACATGCATGTTTTGTTAAGTTCTGATGATATTTGTGCAACGACTAGTAACTTAGAAGAAATGCGTATTATGTATCCACTTGAATTTCTAAACACTTTGAAGTTTTCTGGGATACCAAATCATAATCTCGAATTGAAGGTCGGCGCACCGGTTATGTTGTTGCGTAACATAAACTTGAACCGAGGTCTTTGTAATGGAACACGCTTGATCATAACACAGATAAGTCGGTTGGTCCTTGAAGCATTGATCATCACCGGTAGTCATGTTGGTGAAAAAACGTTGATTGGTAGGATCGATATGACGCCGACTGATTCCTGCTGGCCATTTCGTCTAAAGAGAAGACAATTTCCAGTCAAGGTTTGCTTTGCCATGACTATCAATAAGAGCCAGGGCCAAACATTCAAGTCGGTTTGTGGATATCTAAAGAAACCTGTTTTTAGCCATGGTCAGTTGTATGTTGTTTCATCACGAGTCACGTCGCGTAATGGGCTACGATTTTATAATGACAACGAAGGAAAATGCGATGATAATTTAACAAAAAATGTCGTTTACAAAGAAGTGTTTTATAATCTTCCCGAAGGTATTACTTGTATAACTGTGCATCGTGTGTTCCTAATGATATTTATCTATTTGCCTTATGTGCTGATTTGTACTTTGTCGTTCATGATTTGCTTTTGCTTTCGTAGTTAATGTGGACTCATGACTCGACAAAGTTGTTCGTATATTTCTGATTTGGTCCCGTTAGTAACTGACAAATGGTCGATTACTGTCATGGTTTCACGTGTATGGACTGCATGCAATCCTCGAAATGATCAGAAACTGTCATTGAACCTTATTTTAGTTGATGAGCGGGTATTTTTTTTGTACTTTACATATGCATATGGTTGCCATACTCTTTCATTAATAACAATCCATTTTGGTGTTCAGCGCTCAATGATTCACGCTCTGGTCCCGAAGTATATAATCGAGAAGTTCGCATCTTCTATTGTTGAGGGTCGTGTTTACAAGATCAATCGCTTTAGTGTGAACTATTACACGTGTAAATATAGGCCTTTGCATCGGGAAAATTTTGTTCAATTTGGTGCCGCTACATCTGTCTCATTACAACTGAGTGTTCCTGACAATGTCTTTCAACAATATGTTTTTGAGTTTGTCTCATTTGATGATATCAAGTATCGTGTTAATGATGATACGTATTTAACAGGTGTGCGTATGTTTCCCTGTTATTTTACGTGTTAACCAATGTATTTGAATATCTTTCTATTGATCCATTGGTTATATCTTAGATGTCATTGGGGTTGTTCGTTTATGAAACCCGTTAGAAAAAAAACCTGCAACGAGAACAAGTCCTGCGTCTGCTCTTCGTAAGATTGTTATTGCTGATATGAGGTATGATAATCGTTTGGTGTAACTCAACATCACTGCGTTTATATATTGCGTGTTAGTTTGTAACGTTTACATCATATTCGGTGTAGTGACACAAGGTTGGATGTCTCATTACGGGGGGCATCCGCATTAAAATACACTGATGATATGCTTCGTGCGAATCAACATGCCAATGTTGTTGTTGTTCTTACGTGTTGCACTGTTCGCACCTATAAAAGTACATCTTCTTGACTATTTCAAATGTATACAGTCGTTTGCACATAACTTATACGTACTGTTACTGATGTCTGAATGGTTTATTTAAGAGGTGCCGCACTTAAGCACAACGTCAGCAACCGATTTATTTATAGACCTTCAAATCCCAGAAGCGACATGTTATCGTGATTGGTAAGGGTATTACATATATGATTGTTTGTCTTACAAAAACTAGTCAACAATTTCAGATTTTTATAGCATGCACCTATCTTTTTCTAGCCCTGTACGACCTATTACTTTCGGATGTCCCGTCTCATTATCGGATACATTGTCTATCAAATCTTTTGAAGATGTATATACGAGTTTGGATGAAGGGGTTAATGAGGTAAAGTTATTGTATTACTTCGTGGTTACGTTACGTACTATATATGTCTTAATAGTGTTATCCAATATAGGGGTTGATTTTTACCGTTGCTGGAACCTTGATTGACATTGATTTGTCAAATGATTGGAAGTTCATCCAGTGTACTAGGTGTTTTAAGAAGGCTGTATTACGTGGGCGCCGTTATTTTTGTGAAACTTGCAATCAAAATGTCATGAATCCGTGACAAGCGTAAGTGTGGTATATTGTTTTTATTCATGCTATGTCATATGTGTTTGACTAACACATTATGCCTGCTATAGATATAAACTGGTGATTCGGTTGACTAATAACAGTCATCAGATGAGTTGTGTTTTGTTTAATGCTGATGCAACCAACCTTGTCGGTTTTACTGCGAGCGAGTTAAATTTGAAGAGTATTAAAGAGGTAAGGTACCTCGAACATTGTATAATAGAGATTGAATGTGCATTAGTCGACAGTATTCTTGACTGTGTGTTGTGTGTGTCAGGGAGGTGCGGATCGAGATTGGGTATATTGGTTCTTGGTAGAGACACTGTGCGCGCGTCATGTTGTATTGGATATAAAAATAGATGCGTTCAATCTACTACCGCATTGTATTCGCCGGTTTACTGTTGTCAAGTATCATGGTGACTATGAATCTGTTGTCACCAATCGGCCGACCCAATCAACATTGGTATCGCCCGTGCCATTCATGTCAAGTGTTGGTTCAACTGAAGACCCCCCATCATCTGATCACTCTCATCTAACAGACTCTCGTGTCGATGTTGACCATCCAATTGATGGTTCCGCTTTGGGTGGTGTTACTGCTGTGGCTAGCAGTTCACAATTGTTTGGATCACATGTATGTGATGATGCATCTGTGGTTGATTGACATACGGTGTTATGACCCTACATCTGTCTAAACGTTTGGTCATGTACTTCCTTATTAACATTTCATACGATGTAATTTGTCATGCATGTGTAATGCTTACGTTCTACTTAACATATATGCTTTTATCACGATATCATAATGTTTTGGTTGCGTAATGTATTGTTAAGTATATCATATCTTTTGTAATTTATTATTTTTCCATCTTTTGTTGTTTTATTTGTTTTTACATTAATGTCCCATATTTATTCTGTGTTTTCCTTTCATATACACATGGTCAATTTCAGTTTAATCATTTCAGTGGTATAACTTTCGCTGGCTAGACTATTTTGTTCATTCGGTTTCACGAATTGTTGGCCTGGTATTACAATCCATGGATCGTGTATTCCTGACCGCATACATTATTTATATAACAGTTTTAACCATGATGCCTGATATTTGGACGGTAGATTTTTTCTCATCACTTAATCATCCTCATGCATGCTGGAACATCACCGCTGTTCGAATTCAGTTTGTGTGGAAAGATGAAAAAAATCGTCGATTGATACTCATTTGCATTGATAAAAATGTAAGTGCTAACTATTAAATTTCTCGTCGTGTTAGCTGTACATGCGAATAATGTAATTTGATAACCTATTGTGAAGAAAACTACCTTCTTTGTGATACAGAGAGCCAAAATGGCTGCTTTTATACCATTTGCTTTGATGCACCTATTCTCGTGGACGTCTACGGGTGGGGTATTCCATTTGCATGGTTTCAAAATTGAGGGAACATGCTATCAGTATCCAAAATATACATCATATGATTTTGTACGTTCTGAGTGGAATATACATTTTACTAAGAAGACAACAGTTACACCTGTTTCTGTTGATATTCAGCGCACGCTTCCTGTGTATCCTTTTGTACCGTCAGTTGGATGTCTTGTGCGACAAATGTTCAGTTCACGACTGATGATCGGTATGATTATATTACTTACTATCAATCTCTGAATTGTTTTTTTATTGATCACATAATGCACCATACGATTATGTTTGTAATACATATGTTACGTTATATCAGATGTTGTTGGGAAAATCATATCTGGTCGTCGAATTAGTGCTTCATATTTAAACTTGAGCTCTTCGTTTGAAGTTTTATTGCAGGATGTCACGTAAGTGCACATTTTTCTTGTCTTCTTGGTGTGTCGATTATGTATTACTCATTTAATAAATATACTTTGTTGAAATGTCTAACATTTAATCTTTTATGGATAGGGGATTTAAGATAAAGCTAAAATTATATGACACGCCTGATACGAAACATGTGAAGTTCTATCGTGCGATTATAACAGGCTCTATTATATACGTGTCTTTTGTAACGCTTATGCATTTTGATTCAAGTATGTTCTAATGCATTATCATACTTTCCTGTCAATATTTCTATTGATTATCAACTTACACAATTTCATTTCTTTGTTGTATCCAATTGACAGTGAATGTGCTGTTTTCAACGGATTTATCACATATCGTTATAGACCCGGTCATGCCAGAAGCAGATAGCATAAGAACATTATTGTCTGGTTGATGTTTTAGTACTATTTATTGGTTCCATGCTTTTGTGTTATTTTCTTAGTTTCAGACATATGTAATTGTTAAGTTTTATGTTATGTGTTTACATTATATGGACATTGTCGTATCGAAATGTGTGTATCGGATAAGTTTGTATAAATTACAACTACATTTATCATGTTTATCGTTATCCTGTGCACTGCACGGGTATTACACTAGTTTTAATTGTTGAAATCGGTTGCTAAGTATTACACATAATTTAAACCATATGGATAAATTCTAATTGTAAATTTTAAACGGAATTACATCATCACGGGACAATGGACCACGTAATGCTGGGCAACCGATTTCAAAAATTAAAATTTACTACAAGCTTACTATTGAAACATTTCTGTAAAGCATCTGTGCAATCAACCATGGCATCTTCCTTACCTTCTCCTACGCCTCCGTCTACCGGAGTCGTACCTATCTCCGGCAGAGGACGAGCATCTCGTGCCCCAAGTATTGTTTCTCGAGATAACTCAGCCAAAACAATGGTCACCGATCACATCTCACAGGCGGTTCTCTCCACCTCAAATCTGCTTCACATCATGCTTCAATCGTCTCCATCTCAGGCATTGAATTGTCTCTTTCATTTTATAGTTCAGACTTATATGCTTCTGTATATAAATCTTAATTTATGTATATACTTTAGGAATTTCGTCGAATTATTTTAGTAACTAGATATATATACATATCAAAATTAGTTTGGGGAAAATTATGAGTGAAAAATGATAAATTGGTATTTATCATTTATACTAACTAATAAACCATTGATTTGTTATGAGTTACTACTTACAATTTAAAAGAGTTAGGTTATCTCCCTAAATCTATGCTATTTTTTGCCTAATTTTTTGATAGCAGACAAGTGTTCTAATTGATATGTAGTATCGTTTCTGAATCTTAAGATATTAAGTCTATGTTTTGCACAGAGAATTATTTGAAGGAATTCTAATTTACTTATATTGTTTGGAACTTTGAATTACAAAAAGAATGAATTAAAATTTGCTTAAATTCTATCAAAATATATGGATGAAGGAATTCATCTTTCCTGGCTATTTGTAAGAGGTATTAGATTCCAACATTTTACAATTAATAACCATAGCTGACCTTAAACACAATTCTATACCCTATTTTATAAACACAATATGTACTATAGTTTAAATCCGATTTTCTTCAAATTTTATTCAGTGAGCCAAATGAGACCTAAGTTTAATTGCAAAAAGGGTCTCTTGACTCGCAAGTCATAATGCATTCTTAAAAGGAGCTAGTATGACTGTAGAAGTTTTTGTGTTTTTCATCTGATAAGTTGAAAAATTATATAGACAACTTCATGGACAAAATACCTCTTTATTAATTGTTACATCCATCTATCATCATAAAGACCATACATCCTTGCATCTAGGACTGTAATTGAGTCGAACTTCTATGAGCAACTCGAGCTTGAGCTCTCTGGCTAGGCTCATTGAGACGAGCTTTGCCTTTTCTGGAGCTTGATCTCGAGTCCGAGCCTAGAAACTGAGATTGAATAAGTTAACTCTTTCCCGGGATCGGGCCCTAGAGCTCAACCGAAGTAATAGAAAATGCGAGAAAGTGGAGGAGATTTCCCCAACAAAAGAACTCTGGAACAATCGGTAAAGCTCGGCTTCTAACGGCTTACCTCGAGTTTTGGCAATGTTATATTGTCATTTGAATAAGTTGGATAAAACTTTGAAGTGATTTGCTATAGATTTATTTTGACCCTTTTCTTAGAATGTTTTTTTTTTATCTTGGTTATTTTGCAGAACAATCTTGTAAAGCTTCCGAAAAACCTTTTGGCTAAAGTTTCCACAATAAAGAACACTCAACAGGTCTTATTAACGATGGTGTATTTCGATCCAATAGGCTATTTGTGAAAGCTGATTTTTTCTATGTTATTTTTTACATATGATACAGGTCTTGGAGCAGATGCCTTTGGTGATTTCATCTTTGGATGCACACATGGACCATGGATTGCAAAGGTTCTTATTTTTCTTTATAGCATTCTAATACTCATATCAATAATATGCTAAGCTTGGAACAATATTTGATCTTTTGGTGGAAATCCATGATATATTATATGGAAAGTTAACATGTGATGTTTAGCATAATAATTTTAGTTGGAACTTTGAAGCTAATAACGTTAGTTGAGTGCTGGAAGTTACCCTATAACGTGGTTTAGAAATGAGAACTTACATGCTAACAGCTTTGGTTAAGTAGTTTAGCTTGGCAATCTGATTCAAGAATTTAGAATGCATGCTAACCAATTTGGTGGGCATACCCAAATAAAAGTGCAAGAAAATGTGCACGTTGCTAGCCATTATACGTTTTTGCTTCCCTTGTGAGAAAACAAGTTGTACGCCAACATGAAAAGTGACAATTTACCAAGGGCTCATTTTTTTTTGGTAGTAAGCTCTTTAGGAGCCCTTATTTCTTATGGCAGGAAGACACTTGCTAAGAAGATTGTTTGTTTAGCGAAAGTGCAAAGAGGTGAAAACCTCTTCCCACATCTGCAAATTTGAAAGGAGGGTCTTCCTCTGTTTTTTCTCTTATTTCCATTTGACACATTCCTTCTCTCTACCCTAGCGTCGCATTCTCTCCCCTGCGTTCCCACCCCGCTGTCGCCTTTGCCCCTGCCCCTGCCCCCTCAATCTCGTAGGCGCAGCTGCCCTACGGCTCTGTTGCCCTCACTCTGGGATGTGCCGACTCTCTCTCCCCCTCTCGCCTCCGGGCATTTGACTCCCCAGACCGGCGATCAACCACTGTCTCCCTTGTTCTCTCTTCCCCATTTCAACTGATTGAATTAAACTGAAGCCAACCCAAATCGGAAAATGGAAGAGAAAAGATTTACTGATGAAACTGTGGGTAGCCACGTCGAAGCGACTGAATGAAGAAAAGATTGAAGGGGGAGTTGAAAAGGATTTGTTTGTAGGTGGAAATGGATTGAAAAAGATGGAAAAATGCAAATTATTTGAGTGGGAATCTGCTGCTAATTGGGAGTTGAAAATTTTGGAAGGTTCCTTTTTGTAAGCGATGAGTATTCTTAGGTTCGGCGACACTTATCACGAGCAATGTTATCACGAGTAGAATGGGTTTTGGTTACCACTAACAACCACCATCACCACTACTTGTGAGGTGGGTTTTTGGAATAAATGGTGGGATTGTAACTCTGATGTTAGAAATGATCTGTTCTTGATGTTAGCTCAGTTCGATTTTTTCGTTATCGATCGGTAAGAGACAAAAAAATCAATTTGTTCTTGGTGTTAGTTGTTCTTTTGATTTTGATTTGTTATGATGTTATTGACAGGTTTGATTCTGATTTTGTTGTCATTGATCTGTTTGGTACCAACGTCTCTGTTGTTTGTGTGTGGAAAATAATATTTTTTGACAAAAAATTCAAAATTAAACTACATTAGATAATTAGTTTGATTCATAAAACAAACAATCTTCTCTTTGCAGATTTTAGACTTTTAAACCACGTCTTCTAGTTGCAGACATTTGTAAACAGAAAAAGACTGCAGACATATTAACCATTTAAAAAACAAACAACACCTAACACCATCATATCTTTGGGTTATATTGCGACCTGCAATTGGATTGAAGGATTGAAGTGGATCATGAAAAAGGTGGAGGCCATCTTATGTTGGCCGAATCCTAAGTCTTGTTGATTTTAGGGTTCTTCAGGCGTATCGATTGATTTAGGCAAGCGCCTTGTCTTACTAGGGCACTAGGCGCTGGTGGTTGGACCTGTTCTATAACGGCTGATTAAGGTATTTTAGAGCTTTACGACCATAAAAAATGCTAGTACGATCATAATTAGTTTTTTTTTTTTTTGAGTTATACAGCCATATAATACTACAAATACGACCATATAGAACCCTCTTAGGAAGTTTTACGGCCATATAAAACCCTCTTAGAAAGTTATATGGCCATATAATGTACCAATTAACGACTGCTCCCTTCCCTCTTCAGGAATATCAAATGCCTCATCCCCTCTTTCTCTTCTACGATTGTTTTGTTGTGTGGCCACTGGCCCCAACCTTTGCCCTTCTACAACAACTACCAATCAGTAAGAGGCATGTAGTTTATTGTGTTTGTTGATTATTTTGTGATCACTGATTCAAAAGTTCAAGAATCAAGAGGCTTCTAGAGCAGCTGATTGTGTTTGTTGTTATTATATCTTTATATTATTGTTTTTATTTGTGTTTCTATGTTAAACTATCTCATATACACTATTTCGTAGCTTTTAAGTATCTTGTTTCACTTGGGCCCTTGCCTTTTTGCGCCTCTCTACTTAGTCCCTAATCAAGACATGTCATCTCAAGTGTGTCTTCGCCTATAACAAACTTCGTCTCAAGTGTGTCTTCGCCTAAACACATGTTGAATCAACATATAAATTTACTTAAACCACTTGTCTACAATTCTATAGAAACTTCCAATAACAAGCACCTATACTCGTTACCAAAAGCATTGATTGATGCAAATTGCAACATGATTGCATAAACTATAAGTTCCAATCTTACCTAGCCTGATAGAGAAACACAATCTTTGTTGCAATATTTGCATGAAGTTCTTGCATTATCCATGGAATCAGATTAGAATTAACAAAGTGATCTCATACAAGGGAATGAAGCAGGTACAAGGAACTCTCTGCTATCTTTTTGTCATGATTAATTATACATAATAACCCTAACGTTGCTCTAGAAGATGACAATTCAAATGATTTAGCCATTTTTGATGTTAAAAGAAAATTTTGAAATTGGGAAAGAGAATCTTGAATTGAAATTTATACATATGCATTGTGTACTTGTGCTCATATTTCGAACTTAGTTGTGACCCATGTATTGAAGGATTACGACACCTCCAATGGTTCGGAGGTGGATTCCTTGAAGTGGTGAGTATCTTACCTTTTTACATTTCAGTAAGACTTGCTATGGTTTGCTACTTTCCAAAATCAAGTTTTGGTATTACAGCTTCAGATCATGCTGTCTCGTTGACAACATGTTCGTGAAAGAGATCTTATAGAATGGGAGATGGATGACCTAAGGAGACAAGTTTAACAGCTGAATGCTTTCAACCTGCTCAGAATGAAGGTCGAAAGCAGAGTGATGCTGATGATGATAGTGAGGAAGATTACAATCCTTTTCAGTCTTCATGGTCAAATTTCTTGTACTCGTC
Organism: Centrapalus pauciflorus; assembly: GCA_020465985.1. NCBI lineage: Eukaryota > Viridiplantae > Streptophyta > Magnoliopsida > Asterales > Asteraceae > Centrapalus > Centrapalus pauciflorus. The sequence continues at coordinate 343,098 of JAANYP010000956.1, forward strand.
AACACCCTAGAAGGGGTAAGCTATTATTTGCGTTAAAGTTGATCTTCATGAGTGTGAAGAAAATATGCAACTTGATGAGTTTCTTGATTGGTTGAACATGGTTAAAAGATTTTTTGGCTTCAATGATGTGGCCGTGGATTTAAAAGTGAAACTTGTTGCATTTAAACTTCACAAATATGCTCGTTTGTGGTGGGAAAATTGAAGAGGTGGGGAGTTCGTGAGGCAGAAAACTATTCACACGTGAGATAAGTTGAAATGGAGCTTAGGAGGTTTTTGCCTGAAAGGTATAGACAAGATTCTTTCTTCAAATTTCATAATTTGAGGCAAGATCAGTCCGTTGAAGAGACTTTCACCACCTTATGATTGTGATGTCATTGAACCCAGAAAATAAACTATTGCCTCTTATCTTGGAGGATTACAATTGGACCTTGGTAATGTAATTTAATTACAAATATATTGGAGTTTTGTGGATGTTTCTTGCAATCAAAGTTGAAAACAATAAAAAGGAAAACAAAGAGCTTCAACTAAAATTTTCAAGAAAGAAGTTCAACTAGTCGTGGGAATGCTGCCTCTGCAAAGACTACAAGAAATCCACCTCCAAAGGCTAATTTGAAATATAAGTAGAAAGTTGTTGGATCCCCAAGTTCGAGTGTGAGAAGATGTTTTAAAGGCCAAAGCTATGGGCATATTGCTTCAGATTGTCCAAATCGTAAATTGGTCCCTAGTTTGAAGAAGACATCCCTAAAGAAAACACCGTGGAGAATGAAGAAAGTCCAAGTGAGAAATCGTGTGTCGAGATGAAGGAGATGCAGTCATTCGGTGAAACTTGAATATGGTTTAAGTCGAAGATAATGATGGATGGTTGCAGGAAACTCTTTATGGTACTCGTTGCATGTGCCCTGGAACTGTTTGTAATCTTATTATGGATGACATAGTTGAACAAATGTTTCATCAACATGGTGGAGAAGTTGCAAATCCCAATGGTGGAACATCCTTGTCCCTGCAAAATCAATGAAGTAAAGGTAAATAAAAGGGGGCTTAAATGCTTAATTCACTTTTAAATTGGCAAAAATTATGAAGATGAAATCTGGTATGATGTGGTACTATGTATGCTTCCCAGTTGTTATTTTGACGACCATGACAATATGACTGATGGATGAGTTACTCATGATGGGTTCAAGAACACATAATTCTTTTATATGGTAAATGGAGTTTGGGTGGTTTTAACTCCTTTAAAACCCATTTCTCTTCTACCATCTATTGGTTGGGATAAACAAACTCTTCGATTAGGAACTCATATTGACAAAATAAATTGTACATCGGGGTTGTATACTCCTTTACGAGAGTGAATGATTATTTGTTCCTAAAATTTCATTGTGAGAAGCAATTATTTGAGAGTCACATGAAAGAGGGCTTGGTTATTTGCTTGTTTTCTACGAGATAAAACCCTAGCAGTTGAAGTTAGTGTGGCCTAAGATGGGGCAAGATGTTCACTAACTTTTGTAGCGGCATATCACGTATACTCTTCACAGTAGCTTGTGACAATCAGGGTGCCCTTTGAAATTGTATCCCTTGCCTCAGCGCTCATGTACCAACTTCCCCATGGGATGATGTTACTATGAATTATGTTCTTGGGTGACCTTGTACTCAACAAACTAGTGGTTGGTCGATTCTCTAACATGGCACACTTATACCTTGCAAGAAAACTGGTCCATGGATGCTTTTCATGCGGCGTATCTTTACTTTAAAGTTAAGCTTCCCAGGTTCAAAAGACCATTACATCAAATTATGTTGTAAAATTAATGTCAATTTTGGCGAACACTTTGGAGGAAATTAGGAACAAAGTTACAACTCAGTACGTCATGCCACCAACAAACTTATGGCTATATTGAAGTTGACGATAGAACCATGGGAAATTTTTTAGGAGTACAAGAAAGAAGAATATAGAGAGCGGGACTTGCTGTTGGCACATGCTGTATTTGCCAATAACCACTCTATTAGTAAAAGTGTAAAACCACAAGTAGAAATCCTTTTGAAGTTGTTTATGGTATGAACCCAATCACCCTGCTTGACTTGGCTCCTTTTCAAATTTAAGTATCTGTTTAATGTGGATGCAGAAGAAACAGTGAAGGCCTTTAAGAAGGTATGTGAGCAAGTGCACTAAAAATGTGCGAATCAAAATGAGAATTACAAGGCACAAGCTGATAAGCATCGAAAGATGGTTCAATTTAATGGAGGTAATTTGGTCTGGACTCTGGATACATCTTAGCAAGGGATGGTTTCCTGCTGGAAATTATGCAAAACTTAAACCAATAGTAGATGATCTGATTATGATGGTGCCTGGACCTGAAAGCTATGAGTTTCTGATATACTCCATGTATTTTATTTGTCTCCCTCTTATAGAGAATCCGAAACTCTGCTTTTGGTCCAACTTTAGGAGATTAAATAGAACAATGCTGAAATGCTAAAAATTTAGTGTCGTGTATATAATTGGAATGTCTCGAAGTCTTCCAATTCAAGCAACAGTGCATCATTTGGAGGTTTCTACAAGAAGTTATGCCCTATTTACTTTAGCCTGTTTCTGTGCCAGATTCATTCGAATCTTAACTTAGAGAAAAAAACAAGTTGTTTTAAATTCTTAACTAAACGTAAGTTTTAAGCTTTCTTTCATGGGTTGTATCTCTTTGGTGGATTGTATTAAGTGATGAACTACTCTTTTATGTGTATCTTCGATTCCTTGAACCGTTGAACATCTTACTGTTTTTCTATTTTAGTAACACTTGCAACGGTTTTGGTACTTTTCAGTATCACATGCACTAGCACTAGTTGTTAGAGCTCAAGTTATTTCAAAAAGTGGAAGAAAACGAGAAAAAACGGATTTTGAGCAATACTTGAATGATGCGCAAGGGAGTATGGAAGAATCTTTTGGACTTTTTGGGTTTGACTCTAGAGGAAGTTGCACTCTAATAAATATAATAAATTTTCATAGAGCAAAGAATGTTTTGTCAATTCATGTTTCAACAGTCTTTTTGGAATATGCTTTTAGTACAGGAGGTCGAGTTCTAGATCCTCTTTAAGGGTAGTGTTACTCCTAAAACCATGCAAACACTTGTATGTGCACAAAACTAGTTAAGGGCTACAGAGTTGATCCGAGATGCCAAGCAAGAAGTTGAAGATCTTGAAACCAATTCATTTATTTTTATGTACTTACTGATTCTGTTGGTTATATCGTTACTGATACTAACAAAGTTTTAGTTGGTTGTTTATTTTAGATTTTGCCAACTTAAATATTTGCACGGATCATATAAAATGAAATCATGGATTGGGCAATAAGTCATCATCTCATTTTTTCTACCAACACATCTTTCGATGTTTTACACATAAATTAAACAAGAATGGGTCAAATCTCTTAATAATGTAATCATGGTGCACCTAATGATGCGATCAACAGTTTGATCAAGATTATCATGACCATTTGCTTAATTGCTTGTAGTAAATCTATATGCAGTTTGTGCATTTGGAAAAGAACCAAGCCTTTTGAAATAATATATCAATTATTGTGTCATTTCCTCCATGTTGAATTTAATAATTATCTTTATTAATTATTACTCACACGGACACGAAATGGGGCTTTGGCTTGAAACCCTTGTTTTAGAAACTTCAGCAATCTGATAGTAATGACGCAGTTCTCTGTGACAAGCTTGGATAACTTAAAAACCAATAAATTTAGATGGAATTGTCCCTTCAACCCACATGTCCACCGAATCAGTAATGACACAATTTAAGCTCTCTCATTTTCCGCCATTTATATTTTGTTCAACTTCTCCTGAAGGTGTTCTGTTAGAATATCTTGTGGTTGGGAGTTGTCGGATCTGAATATGGGTGTAATCTAGTTGAACTAACTCGTGAGTTACTAGACACTGGCTCGAAAAATACTCGAAATCGACTAAATGTAAGCTAAGTCGAGCTCAAGCTTGAACTACTCGAGTAAGTTTTTGAGTTGAACTCAAGTGTTAAACTACATGGCTTGTGAGGCTCACTTTGTCGAATAGTGTCTAGAAGTCGAGCTTTGTTAATTCGAGTCATTAAGCCATTGATTCATATCTTTTGATGTTTTTTTAAATAATTTGTCAGGTCAAGCTCGAGGGTATCGATACCTTTATCGAGTTCAAGTTTGAGTCGAGTCTCACGCTTTGAGTTTATAATCTCAATTGATTACACCCGTAATCCTGAATCACACTCTCAGATACCTGAGGGCTGAGGGTCTTTGGATCAAATCCTCATGTCGGGCACCCTACACTATCAAAGTAGCAGTATTCATACAAAACTTTATGCAAGCATAAATGGTTAAAAAATTATGCAGCATATTCAAAGATATAACATTGTTGTTTCTGTTTGTTCCAGAAATTCATTTAACTTGTTTATTTTGTGACAGTGTCCCTAATCTTGAAACTGTAACACGTTTGCTAAGCCACATTGAAAACTGCCAGCTTAAGGCTTTAACTGGTGCTCAAGTCTTGAGATATAACATTGTTGCTTCTGTTTGTTCCAGAAATTCATCTAACTTGTTTATTTTGTGACAGTGTCCCTAATCTTGAAACGGTATCACGTTTGCTAAGCAACATTGAAAACAGCCAGCTTAAGGCTTTAACTGGTGCTCAAGTCTTGAGAGAGGTAAGCATGTGTGCATGCACCAGATTTATCTTTCGTTGTTTTCAGAAGATCCTAGAAAGTTTTGGTATCCGTCCATTTACGCGCTCCCGTAGTAGCTACTGACTTTACACTGTAGGAGTCGGTCTAAAGCCATCTTGAGCAAGCCTAGTTATTGGGTTAATCATTTCATGCTATGGGTGTAAACGAGCGGAACCGAGCCTCTGCATTTTTTCTCTCTTTATTTTTTTTTCGTTTATGTATTTATATTATTTACTTTTTCTTCAAATTTTCTTTCATAAAAAACTTTTTTTTTTCTAAAACAGAATTTGAATTAATACATATGATATATAATATAGAACATTAAGTATTTCATGTAGACCATCATAAATTCTGAATAAAATATGATGTATTCTATGTATTTTTATGTATATTGACATACATAATTATAATCCAGAAAATACAAACCGGTTCATACATTCATGTTTTCTTGATACTATATTTCATATATTCTATATAAAAATGATTTAATTGTTGAAGCAATAATAATATTCTATATAGAATATACGTATTCTATGTTAAATATCATATATTCTACTGAATATTTTGTATTTATATTTCAATTTCTTTAATCCCGTATTTAATTGAGCTCGATAGAATCGAGTAGTTTATCGAGTCGAGCTTGAGTTTCAAAACTAAGGCTTGATCAAGCTCGAGTTTGGTGATACTAGACTTGACTCCGCTCGATTACACCCCTAAGTTGCTACACACTACACAAGAGAAAGGATATTGCTATTTCACGCATTTAACCCTACATTTATATAATTAAATAGGTGAGCTCATGCTCGGCATTGTGAATTAAACAACCCTAAGTTAAGCTTGAAATTGTTTTACCTCTTGCTTTTAATGTCTCGAATTCGAGTGGTTTGGCTTGTTTACACACCTTACATTCCAGTTTTCTTAGCAGACCAGAGTACCAAACCCAATGGGTGAAACTTCTCTATCCATTGACACATCGTTGGTAACTCACTTAGTCACTGGGTAATATAGAAGAAATTAATTAAACTGCAATTAAAACTTAAGACCGTCGATCAATCACAAGCATTTTCTATCTAATCTTGACTGATTTTACTTTGTTTACGTGTAGGAACCTAAACCAGAGACCACTAAGGCAACCCAAAGCACATCATTTGACTGAAGGTCTTAGATGGAACATTTGTAAATAAACAGGTGAAGTTTTACTTGTTTTGATATTCAACAAAATATGTGTAGAATCTTAGAATTGATGTTGTGTCATTACCCTGAATGGAACTATTAACATGTCATTTTATCCCTAAAATTGGTTTCCTTGTTTGCAGTATATGCATATACGGTTTCCTTTGGTTACGAAAACTATAAGCAGATATCAATGTTTCGAGGTTTTTAATATCTATTTTGTAGTTGTGTTTTTACCTTCTAATATGGATAAAGTAAAACATAAAATGAATTTGCATTCGTCGCTTTAAATTTGTGGATGGGTCGCTTCAAATTTGTGGATGATGTATTCCTTAGTATCAATGTTTAACGGTCTATGTTTTGAGTTTATAATCAAGTTAGGGACCATCAACTGAACATTTGATAAACGGTCCTTTATTTTGTAACATATACTTCGGGATTAAGTGCATTTAAATTTAATTGGTTTTCATTTAAGTAAAACAATTTTTGATTTATTTCCTAATATATTCATTAGAATCAACCAATTGAATTTATTACATTTAAAAAAATATTTGAATATTGTATAAATAAATTTAATTTATATCATAAAGTTAAATTATTATTAAATACAATAAAATAAATAATCCTAACAAATAATATTATCTACAAATTTAATTTAAACATTTACATTCTATTATTTTAATATTGTAATTAAATAAATATAAATTTTATTAGAAAATAGTAGTTATGAAAAATAATAATAATATTTCTTATATTATTTTAAATAATAATTTTGCGTTTTTATTTTTACTTATATACGTTTTATATAAATATTTTTTATTAAAAATATCCACGTAATACATGGGTAATAAACTAGTTCTTATATACCAACTATCTAACCTATCTTTATATTGCACAAATAGCCCTTGCACTTTTACAATTTTATTTTTCACCTCTATAAATTTATTTCTAACAATTTCCTCCTTGGACAAATGAATTTTTTTCTACAAATAAAGTGCACAACAAGGACTTTACAATTACAGAAACAAACTCCCCTCCTATCAAAAGATAAAATATCATCAAAAGAAAGATATTGAAAATTAAATCCTCCGATTAAAGAAAAATGTAAAAATATAGAACTATGAAACTGGATTTGATTTGTACATATTAAAAACCAATTTGATAAATTAAACATTCCTAAGTTTAATACCAAGAAATTAAACTGTGATGCATGTAATGCCTTGGTAGAAATGTCAGCAAGTTGATATTATGTACGAACAAAACACAGTTCGATGGTACCAGTTCAACATGATCTTTAACGAAGTGATGCCGAATATCAATATGCTTGGTCTTTGAATGCTGAACAGGATTGCAAAAAATGGCAATGACACTCTTGAAATCACAATAAATGGAGATTTTGTTGTAAACAAAACCATAGTTACTCAGTTGGGTTCTAATATACAAAACTTGTGAACAACTAGCTGCAGCAACATATTTTGCTTTTGCAATAGAAGTTAAGACATAATTTTGTTTCTTTAAAGTCCAACTGACTAACTTATCACCCAAGACCAAGTTCTGATTTTCCCTTTAAATATCGTATAACACGTTTGACAACAGCTATGTGAGACTCTTTAGAATTAGCTATATCTTGCACAGACACATGTTGAGAACATCATATTCGACCTACTAGCTTTCAAGTAAAGAAGAGAACCAATTATGTCTCGATAATTCTTTGCATCAACAACTTTCCCATCTGGGTCCGCGTGTAGCTTCGAATTAGAATTCGATGCCATTGGTGTGGACATTGGAGTACAGTTAGACATATTATATTTATTTTCAATAATCACTAATGTATTTTGACTGGTTTATGAAAAATTACCATTATCAAGTTATCTAACTTGAAGCCCAAAAAGAAATTCATCTCGTCCATCATGCTCATTTCAAATTGTTTAGACATTAATTGAGCAAATTTTTGACAGTAAATAGGATTAGTAGAGCCAAAAATAATATTATCAACATAAATCTGTATGACAATAATGTGTTCACATTGGTTTTTCAAAAATAAAGTTGTATCCTTACATTTTGAAAAGCTACAACGTTAAAGATAAGATGTCAACGCATCATACCAGGCACGAGACGCTTGTTTTAAGCCATAAAGTGACTTATCTAATCGATATACATGACCCGAATTGCTGGTATCTACAAAGACTTTGGGTTGATTAACATATACTTCTTCTTTCAGCAACCCATTCAGAATGACAGTTTTAACGTCCATTTGATACACAGTAAAGTTTTTGTGGACAACAAAAGCAAGGAGCATCTAGATCGCCTCAATATGTGCCACTGAAGCAAAGGTTCCATCATAGTCGATTTCCTATTGTTGATTGTAACCTTTTTGATGATATCAAAATGTAATAATCAGGATCTAACACAATTGATCACAACTAGCCGAATGCTTTCAATTTCTATGAAAAGTAGGTTTAAAATATGGAATATTGGACAATGAACAACCGTACCACTGTTACATTCATTTACCCTTTTTATATACAAGCACAACTTTTACAATATTACAAAACAAGCCCCTAGACTTATTATCCATAAACAAAATATATTCCAACAATCCCCCCCCCCCCCCCCCCCCCCCCTATATGGATGTTAAGCTAGATGCCTTCTCTGTAGCCCAATTTCTTCTCAAACCTTCTAATAACTCGACGACTGCTTAAATGTTCAATTTCAGACACAAAATCTGTAGTCATCATTCTTTCCATCTTTGGTATGACATCTTTTGGTCTTTTCAACTTTTCTTCATCTAGAACCCCTCTCAATGACATCAGTACCATTCTAAGGGTTCCTACCAAATACTTGTTGAGCTCAGACATTCTCATTGCCTTTTTCACGTGATCTTTATTCTTGTATAAAACACACGGTACTTTATACAACACCATTTGAAATTCTTTATACTTCTCAATCTCTTTCAAATCCCGTCTGGGTGCCGTCATGTTTATCCTTCTCATGCCTCTTTCCACCCCGATTTGTATATCTTGAGAAGACATCGTGTGCATGAAGTGGAATACGACCTTTAGAGCAAACCGACAATTTTATTCTCGTTTGTTTCTACATAATTCATCAAATAGATCTTCAATATCTTCAATGAACACATGCAAGAAATCTGTTTCGCTGAACTTGTAGATTTTTTGATCAGTGCGGAGAACCGTGAAAACAGGATAAAAGATATTGACAAATATGTCTTTGTCAATTCTTTTCAACTTAACTACTCTTTCCCAGACTCTCACCTTTTCAATCGACTACGCTTTGTTGTGCTAAAAGCTAACATAATTCACTAGATGCGGCATATTAGGCTCTATGACTCTAAATAGCCTAAAAAATGTCAATGGTGCTTGTTTTTTTTTTTTTTTTTTCCAAAAGATCTCTCTTTTTAATAAATCCTCCAAGAACTATAATCGGTTCCTCTTCTTGATATACTCAGCAGTTTGATGCTTTGAAAGTTTTAGCCACTTGTCCTTACTCATCTTCTTATTCAATACTTCTTTATCCAAAAAACTCAGCATATCATCTATCTGTCTTCTTAACTTTCCTTGTACAACAACTCTCAAACTCTGATGTCTATAAGATTCGTCTACTAAAACAAACTCATTCAAAAATTTATCCATCAGCTCTTCATCCGACACTGTGACTTGTTGGACTGATTCGGGATCTCCCATGACGATTAAAGGCACATTCTCTTCTTCTTCGACTTTAATTGTCACATACTTCTGGTTTATGATGTCATAATGCATTACATTTTGTCATTAACTTTTTCGTTTCAGGATTGTACTGAAGATCAAACAGCTGAGACTACGTATTGTCGTACTCGATAACCACAGGCTTTGCAACCGTTGGTGTCTGTTCAGAATCCAACACATTGTCTTTTAAGATCTCATCAATCAACTCCTCCTCATCCAGTAATCTTTCAGCTATCACAGAAGACTCAACAAATTCAAAAATTTTCAGGTTCAACTTTAGATACCTTCACTTCTTCTTCAACACCCTCAAGCAAAAACATATCACCATCCTTGTCTGATTCACCGTATTATTCAAAATTGATGTCGAATCAAGATTGCATACTCATCGGATATGGAAAATCTTCATAAGGAATGAATTCCAAACCTCGTTGAGAAGCAAATGGTTCATTTGAGTTAGATGCACCGGCTTTAGACACATTCCCCTCCGTGTCCTTTGCTTCATATATCACAATCTGTTTGCTTGAATCATCAAGCTTCTCCTTTCTCCTCCTCACGAGGAGCATCATCGGAGTCGGGATCCTCATGCCTTCTTTTAGACCCAGAAGCTTGTGATTTGCATGTATCTTGAAGTTCTGAAAATCTTTTAGATAGAGCACCCAGTGCATTGGCAACTGTTTCCTCTAACCCAAACATTCTTTCATTCAAATTCAGAAATTGCTCTTCACAATAACTCCGCAGTTCAACATTTGAATCAAAGTTTGCTTCTTCAGGCTCTGTTACAGTATCTTTGCCTTTTAGTAATTGTTGCATGATTATCATTTGACTCATCATCATTTCAAACTGAGTATTCAATTGCTGATTACTTCCTGTATTGTTGCATCCAAGTGTTGTTGAGTGACAAAGGGCAACAGGCTAACACCTGGATCACTTAGATTACCAGTTGTCACAAGTCACAACAGTGGAACTTGTGAAAAGAACCTCTTTGTGGCCTACGTTCAGAGTTGGCAATGATGTGGCTCTGGTAGGACTTATACCTAATGCTTGTGAACACTAAGTTCACCTGTACTTGTTGCAATGAATGCAACCGAGTGTTTGTGGGCTCTAAGACATGTGTAGAATCGAAAAGTGCACACGGCGGCAGCTGTGTACTATATTCAATATTCACAGGATCCAAATGTTGGTACACCCGGTGTGACGATAGCAATCTAGTTTTGTTATTGATAGTCAATTGTAATAGATAGGGCCTAATTAATACAAGTCATGATTATATGTTCATGTTTATGTCTTAAGTTCATGATTGTGTATTAAGTTCATGATTGCATGATAAGTTCATGACTGCATGATAAGTTCATGAGTGCATGATAAGTTCATGACTGCATGATAAGTTCATACGAACTTAGCTATGATAAGTTCATACGAACTTAGCTGCATGGGCTTGAACTTATAAGTTCGTGGGTTTGGACCATGCACGAACTTAGGGTGTATATCATGAACTTATGTTCAAGATTTCATTAGAACTTTTAGATCAATATTCCAGACGATTTTAGAGAGTTTTAGAGCGATCAAAGGAGCGATACACTTTGTGGGGTTGATATTCTAATCGACTAGCATCGTGTTTGGCACCGTGTTCCCGTGTGTGTGTTTCGTGTTCAATCCATTAGCGTTAAACGATGATTCTGCACTCGATTGACGCCGTTACACTTTGATAGATACGTAGAGGGTGGACTTTACAAGTGGTATCAGAGATTTTTTTGAGTGTTCTTCGTGTTTCGTTGAACATTCAAAGGTTTCTTGGCGTATTTCAGGATAATACACGATTTTCTCGAAGTTTCTACGTTGATTTGAGCAGTTCTTCTAGCCTATAATCATCTTAGTTCATCTATTCAGTGGGATTCAATGTTTTTAGCCTTAAAAACATTGAATTAATCTGAGTTTTTGAAAAATTCGATCTTTAGGCCCCGTCACGAACTTGCGGCGCACGAACTTAGTGGGTTTTTAGGGCATCACGAACTTGTCAGTGATAGGCTCCTCCACGAACTTGCGGCGCACAGACTTGTCAGTTTTTAGGGTTCTATGAACTTAACTCTAAGTTCATACAAACTTAAACCTCGGACTTTTCAGAAATGAATTTGTCAGGATACAAACTTGGGATTCCCGAACTTGTGGTCTCACGAACTTGATTTCAAAGGAACTTAATTTTGTAAAAAAAATTTAGTTGTAAATTCGTACGAACTTATGATAAGTCCGTACGAACTTACTTAAAGTTTATTTTAAAAATTTTATTTAAATTAAGTTTGTGAAACAAAAGTCTTCGAGAATGTCTAGTTTACATAAATTCATGGAAATGGATCACGAGGTGGGTAAATTGAACTCCCCACCAAAGCTTATGAAGATTACTACTGGTGGAAGGATAGATTTGAAGACTTCGCAAGGTACAATGACATGCGTATGTTGATCTGCATTGACGATGGGTATGTTCCTCCTACTCAGGATCTCGAAGGTCGGATGAAAGTTCTATCCTATCAACAAATGAAGGATGAGGATAAGAAAATCTATGAGGCAGAGAATCGAGCACTATCTTCCATCAAGATGTCATTACCTCTGGAAATTCTACATACCTTCAAACATCACCAAACCTCAAAAGAGCTCTGGAAGGCATTGGAGAGAAGGTATCAGGGAAATCCTCAAGTGAGGAAGGGGAGAACAGACCTGTCAAAACAACAGTTTGCAATTTTCAAGAGTTGGAAGAATGAGAGTTTAGATGAAGTGATAACTCGATTTTATCATCTCTTAACTGAACTAGATAATCACAGAGTTGAGTATCAAGAATCTGAGAAAGTGGATAAGCTTGTGGATGCTTTACCGTCTAAGTGGGAGATGTACACCACTTTATTGAAGCATGATCAAGAGAAGTTGGACACATTGTCTCTTGAAGAAGTTACCGGGATGCTACTAGCTCATAACTTTAAGTGACAAAAGAAGGAGATGGAATATGATCAGGTACAAGATCCTTAGATGTACTTTGGTAAATCTAAGCCAACAACTTCTAGTGTACCTAAGTCTGGAGCTACAACATTTTATTCTGGAGAACAAGAGGGTATACCAGGAGAAGCAAAAGAATCAAATTGTAGGGCCTTTATAGGTTTCTCAAAACCAGATGATCAACCACAGAGTTATCCTTCATGATTGCATGATAAGTTCATGACTGCATGATAAGTTCATGAAGTGTATGATAAGTTCATGAGTTATGAACTTATGGCTGATAAGTTCATGAGGTATGAACTTATGGATGATAAGTTCATACAAACTTAGCTCTGATAAGTTCATATGAACTTAGCTGCATGGGCTTGAACTTATAAGTTCGTGGGTTTGGACCATGCACAAACTTAGGGTGTATATCATAAACTTATGTTCAAGATTTCATTAGAACTTTTAGATCAGTATTCCAGACGATTTTAGAAAGTTTTAGAGTGATCAAAGGAGCGATACACTTTATGGGGTTGATATTCTAATCGACTAGCATCGTGTTTGGCTCCGTGTTCCCGTGTGTGTGTTTCATGTTCGATCCGTTAGCGTGAAACGAGGATTACGCATTCGATTGACGCCGTCACGCCTTGATAGATCCGTAGAGGGTGGATCTTACACCAAATGATCCCTAGATAGTGGTTGTGTAAATTCCGCGTGAAAAATTGAAAGATCCTCCTGTTGGGCCCTTGCCTTTTTGCGCCTCTCTACTTAGTCCCTAATCAAGACATGTCATCTCAAGTGAAGTGTGTCTTCGCCTATAACAAACTTCGTCTCAAGTGTGTCTTCGCCTAAACATATGTTGAATCAACATATAAATTTACTTAAACCACTTGTCTACAACTCGATAGAAACTTCCAATAACAAGCACCTATACTCGTTACCAAAAGCATTGATTGATGCAAATTGCAAAATGATTGCATAAACTATAAGTTCCAATCTTACCTAGCCTGATAGAGAAACACAATCTTTGTTGCAATATTTGCATGAAGTTCTTGCATTATCCATGGAATCAGATTAGAATTAACAAAGTGATCTCATACAAGGGAATGAAGCAGGTACAAGGAACTCTCTGCTATCTTTTTGTCATGATTAATTATACATAATAACCCTAACGTTGCTCTAGAAGATGACAATTCAAATGATTTAGCCATTTTTGATGTTAAAAGAAAATTTTGAAATTGGGAAAGAGAATCTTGAATTGAAATTTATACATATGCATTGTGTACTTGTGCTCATATTTCGAACTTAGTTGTGACCCATGTATTGAAGGATTACGACACCTCCAATGGTTCGGAGGTGGATTCCTTGAAGTGGTGAGTATCTTACCTTTTTACATTTCAGTAAGACTTGCGCTACTTTCCAAGATCAAGTTTCGGTATTACAACTTCAGATCATGCTGTCTCGTCGACAACATGTTCGTGAAAGAGATCTTATAGAATGGGAGATGGATGACCTAAGGAGACAAGTTTATCAGCTGCAGGAACAATTAGAATGCTTTCAACCTGCTCAGAATGAAGGTCGAAAGTAGTGAAGAAGATTACAGTCCTTTTCAGTCTTCATGGTCAAATTCTTGCACTCGTCAACACCCTAGAAGGGGTAAGCTATTATTCGCGTTAAAGTTGATCTTCAGGAGCGTGAAGAAAATATGCAACTTGATGAGTTTCTTGATTGGTTGAACATGGTTAAAAGATTTTTTCGGCTTCAATGATGTGGCCGTGGATTTAAAAGTGAAACTTGTTGCATTTAAACTTCACAAATATGCTCGTTTGTGGTGGGAAAATTGAAGAGGTGGGGAGGTCGTGAGGCAGAAAACTATTCACACGTGAGATAAGTTGAAATGGATCTTAAGAGGTTTACAAGATTCTTTCTTCAAATTTCATAATTTGAGGCAAGATCAGTCCGTTGAAGAGACTTTCACCACCTTATGATTGTGATGTCAGTGAACCCAAAGAATAAACTATTGCCTCTTATCTTGGAGGATTACAATTGGACCTTGGTAATGTAATTTAATTACAAATACATTGGAGTTTTGTAGATGTTTCTTGCAATCAAAGTTGAAAACAATAAAAAGGAAAACAAAGAACTTCAACTAAAATTTTCAAGAAAGAAGTTCAACTAGTCATGGGAATGCTGCCTCTGCAAAGACTACAATAAATCCACCTCCAAAGGCTAATATGAAATATAAGTAGAAAGTTGTTGGATCACCAAGTTCGAGTGTGAGAAGATGTTTTAAAAGCCAAAGCAATGGATGGTTTAAGTCGAGATTGTGTGTCGAGATGAAGGAGATGTAGTCATTCGGTGAGACTTCAATTTGGTTTAAGTCGAAGATAATAATGGATGGTTGCAGGAAACTCTTTATGGTACTCGTTGCATGTGCCCTGGAACTGTTTGTAATCTTAGAGGGTGTTTGGATACGAGAGTGAACGATTATTTGTTCCAAAATTTCCATTGCGAGAAGCAATTATTTGAGAGTCACATGAAAAAGGGCTTGGTTATTTGCTTGTTTTCCACGAGATAAAACCCTAGCAGTTGAAGTTCTTGTGGCCTAAGATGGGGCAAGATGTTCACTAACTTTTGTAGCGGCATATCATGTCACAAAGCTAAAAGCCATGGCGTATACTCTTCACAGTAGCTTGTGACAATCAGAGTGCCCTTTGAAATTGTAACCCTTGCCTCATCGCTCATGTACCAACTTCCCCATGGGATGATGTTACTATGAATTATGTTCTTGGGTGACCTTGTACTCAACAAACTAGTGGTTGGTCGATTCTCTAACATGGCACACTTATACCTTGTAAGAAAACTGGTCCATGGATGCTTTTCATGCGGCGTATCTTTACTTTAAAGTTAAGCTTCCAAGGTTCAAAAGACCATTACATCAAATCATGTTGTAAAATTAATGTCAATTTTGGCGAACACTTTGGAGGAAGTTAGGAACAAAGTTACAACTCAGTACGTCATGCCACCAACAAACTTATGGCTATATTGAAGTTGACGATAGAACCATGGGAAATTTTTTAGGAGTACAAGAAAGAAGAATATAGGGACCGGGACTTGCTGTTGGCGCATGCTGTATTTTCCAATAACCACTCTATTAGTAAAAGTGTAAAACCACAAGTAAAAATCCTTTTGAAGTTGTTTATGATATGAACCCAATCACCCTGCTTGATTTGGCTCCTTTTCAAATTTAAGTATTAGTTTAATGTGGATGCATAAGAAACAGTGACTGTTATACGCACAAGCTGTTCAAGTTTTCAGAAATTGGCTAAGTGTAGAACATGCATAGTCTGTTCTGTCTAAGCTGTTCTGAGAAACTTGAGCAGTATGAGACATATAATAACTTAGAACATTCAGGACACTTAGTCACTTTTAATTAGCATTCCCATCTTGCTTACTTGATAATTAAACCTATTTTCATCAAGAGGCTTGGTGAAAATGTTGGAAAGCTGTTCATCTGTGGAAATAAAATTTACCTCCACATTACCTTTCTGGATGTGATCCCTGATGAAATGATGTCTGACCTCTATATGCTTTGTCCTGGAAAGAAATACTGGATTGTTGGAGATAGCTATGGCACTTGTATTATCACACAGAATAGGGGTTTTCCTATATACAAGTCCATAGTCTTCAAGCTGATGCTGCATCCATAGAATCTGCCCACAGCAGCTTCCAGCAGCAATATACTCAGCTTCAGCAGTAGAAGTAGAAACTGAGTTCTGCTTCTTGCTACACCAACTTATCAACTTACCACCAAGGAGTTGACACCCACTTGTTGTGCTTTTAATAGTCTAGCCTGCAGCCTGCAAAATCAGAATCTGAATATCCTGTTAGCTCAAGGCTTGAGTCTTTGGGATACCAAAGACCCAAACCTGGTGTACCCTTTAGGTATCTGAAGATTCTTTTTACAGCAGCTAGATGTGATTCTTTAGGATCAGCTTGAAACCTAGCACATAAACAGGTGGCAAACATAATATCTGGTCTACTGGCAGTTAAGTATAGCAAGCTCCCAATCATGCCTCTGTAAGCTGTTACTGAAACAGCTTTGCCACTGGCATCTGCATCCAACTTTACATTGGTTGCCATTGGGCGTGGAAGAAATTCTACAAGCCTGCCACAAACAACAGATTGAGATACTCTTCTGGATTAAGAAAAGACAGATATGATCCATCCAGATTCGAAAAAGAAGAGCATAGTTTTAAGGACGGGGAAAATGAGAGTTGATAAGAGAAGAAAACTTGTTTTAAGTGCGGAAAGCCTTGTCACTTTGCCAAGGACTGTAGAAAGATAGTTAAAAACTCAGAATATTACAAGAATAAATTGCTACTAGCAAAGAAGAAAAAGTCAGGGAAGGGATTGTTGGCAGAAAATGATCACTGGTTATTCTTGACAGATTCCAAGGAAGAAGAAGAAAATCATGCACATTTTGCATTGATTGGTGACAGTTCCTCTTACCATCAGTTCTAATGACGACACAAATGTATCATCATTTTATTTTATGGCTATGGTAGATGAAGAGCAAGTTGTTGCTATTGGAAATCTGGGTCTGATGGTGGATATGGCTGAAGAAGAGGATGCTGAGGAGGAAGTTGAGAAGAGAGATGAGGAGAATGAGAAGAAAGAAAAGAATGATGATGTCTGTTTGATGACAAAGAACGAAGACATGAATGAAGATATTCATTGTTGCATTTCTGAGACAATATCTAAGGTATCTACTGCATATTTCTGAATATCCTATTTAATAGACCAATACAAATGCATGAACTTGAAGGTTAAGACTTATAAAAGTCTTTTAAAACAAGCTAATAATAAAGTTAAACTCTTAACTAAAAAAATACTCAGCTTAATTTTTTAAACTTCTTGAGAGTGTTGCGGTAAAGAATTCTAGTAATTTTAATGTAGTAGTGGCCATGACAATTGAATCGTTGAAACTTTCGGAGTAACTCTCTCTAAATAATTTTCAAATTTAAAAGAAAAATCAGAAGCTTTAGAACGTGAGCATGTTAGCAACCTTACTAAATATGATGTCATTTTTCAAGAACGTGTGGCTCTATATAAAAAAATCAAAGACTTAGAAGATAAATCTTTAAAGAGAGCGCACACAGATCAAACAACCCATTCAAATCAGCCTAAGGATACTGAGTTTTATAATTCAAAGGCGAGATTTGCTTTGAATTCAGGATGTTAAAAGAAAGCAACAAATCAAGCTCCAATCAATCTGTACTATATAAAATAAGAAAACCACATGGAGTTTCTGGACCATTGGATGGAAAGAAGTCAATGGTTTAGATTAATGACAACTCATAATTATTTATGAAATGTCTCTTATACCCTTAATTAAAATCAATAATTATATCTATGCCATTTTTTAAAATTCATTTTCCAAATTTACTACCTTAACTTAATTACATTAAAATTTAATTTTAATTTTTTCATGAATGAAAGAATATTAAATTAATATTTACCTAAAATAAATATGTGTCATTATTATCCTTAATGATCATAGTTAAATTCAAATGTGAAAATTTGGATTTAAATGTAGAAGTGTAGTAAAAAAGTTAAAAAATTTTGTTAATTATTTTGCTAACAAGATTTAAAATTTAATTGATAAAACTTCAATTGTAAATATGATAAATTTTGATTGTTGATTTTCAGATATTCCATTTTTATATTTTATCATTTTCAAAATATATACACATTCTTTGAAGTTTTTTGTTTATTACATTGATATTTCATATTTGAAGTTAATAGAAATTACAAGAAACATTTTTACAAACACATATTATCTCTTTTTAATAATACAATATAATAATATTTTTTTTATATAATATCAAACAACTAAGTATTTTTTTAATTTTAATTTAACCAGCTTTCAATTTTTTATTTTATTATATATAAATTTTATAATACTTTATTAAAATATAAAAAATATGTATTTTCTAAATCAACCCACGTATTACATGGGTTGATTAACCTATTTATTATAATAAAACAAAACAATTCATGTCATATGTCACTTCTGTACAATATAAGAAAAAATTATTTTTCCACCTCTTTTTCTAAATTTAACACCTTAACTTAATTGTATTAAATTTTGACTTTATTTTTTCATTAATTAATTAGTAATAAATTAGATTTTGTAACATTTAAAATTAATGTTTACCTAAAATAAGTATCTATCATTATTAATAATTAGATCCAAATGTAAAAATTTGAATTAGTTGTGGAAATTATTATTATTATGTATAATAAAGGAAAACATCAAATGTCACGTGTCACCTCTACGTTCACCAAAAAGATAATTACAACTTATAAAAAATAAAAGATAAATACAATTTAATATTTTAAGAAAGATAAATATACTCTATTTTTTAATCTGTAAATAATAAAAAATAAACACAATTATTATTTTTGTATGTTTTTATTTTTATTCATATACATTTTATATAAATAAATTTAATTAAAAATATGCACGTAGTACGTGAGTTATAAACTAGTTACATTATAAAATATATACATCATGGGTACACGATGAATTTCACAAAATCATCTGTTGAAGTTGAAGAACTTGAAACTTTGAATAGGCAAAGAAATGATAAACTACAACTGACTCTTGACTATATGTCAGTTGATTGTTACAGAATGATGAAATGGAGCGGATGATGAAGGGTAAGAACACTGAATCGGTTGCTGAGCAATGATCGTTTCCCAAGCAAAGAGAATCGGAGGCCGATATGTTAGTTGATTACTACAAAGTCTATTGCTTGGAAAAATGCTTTGAATGTCTAAAACATCAACGCCTGATGACATAAACTTGATTGAGTTGCTGAAACGCTAAAAAAAATAAGAGGTCATTGATAAAGTCATGTTTAATGATAGAATCAATATAAGATGTAGAGTAGTGTGCTGAATGAGCTTAAAAAGCTGAAAGAGAGAGTTGTTGTCCTTGAAGATACCTGCAAGGCTCAGTCTCTCAAGGGTAAACATGATGATCATGATGATTCTAATGATCATCATGAGGGGGAGACAAAGAAAATGAGGACTGATCCATTTGAAAATGTAGGTCCCAACAGGTTTCCCAAGAATGTTACTATAAGTTGTAGCGGGGGGGGGGGGGGGGGTGAATACAGCTAATTCTTTTTCACACACTTTTTCTCAAAGTTTGTATGTATATTATTAACAAGTGTTAATTACAAACAGGTTTGGACTATGTAATAATCCAAACAAAGATGACAGAAACAACAGATTAACAACTAATCTAAGACTCACTCAGACTAGTTACAATGAATTCACTCACTAAGATGCACTCACTGTTTTACAAGACACCGACAGCTTTGAAGTAGAACAACTTAGACACACTCTTACTATTCTATTTTCAGTTGAAAACCAGAACTTGCATGTATGAAAACACAATTCTTTTTGCACGTTTTGAGCTTGTGGATGTCTCTCTTGGTTATCTCAAATTCCTTAGAAGCTTCTTTATATACTCACCCAGTGAATCTCACTGAAACTTCCTCATTGGTTGCAGAGATAGTGGAGTGCCTTTACAAAAAGACAAGAATACTTTTCTGCACGTCTGACAAAACAGAATTTGTCCCTATGTAGTAGAATCTTTGTCTTTTTCTTTTTGTCTTTGTTGCATATAGCTTTATTGCTCTTCATGTATTGCTATTTTGATATAAGAAACGGTTTGTCACCCATTTCAGATATCCTCTTTGTCTTCATGTATCAGAGCGTTGGCAGAACTGGCAGTTTCTGACTTTCCACTTTTTCTTGATTTGTAAACTGATCTTCATGTCCAAGACATTGCATGATTACATGGAAACAAATTCCATAAAGTGTTAGACTTGTTCACAAACAACAAGTTCTGTTTACAAAGAACAGAACACTTTATTTGGGTCAAAGCTGTTCAACAGACATGAACAGCTTAGACATTTTATGTCAAACCTGTCCAACGGTTATGGACAGATTTGACAATCTGCCACGTTACAACGAATGTAACACTGTAAACAGACTTAGACTGATTTTGCAAATCACTTATCAGGTTTCAATAAGGCATTGGGAAAGCCTTAGATTTTCCTTGAAGTGTATCAAACAGATTTGATTGAAAATCTCCCCCTATGATATAGAATAGGTTTGATTGAGGCCTTTTTGTGCATAACAATCTCCCCCTATTTGCAATATTCAGCCTAAGCTGATTTCATCAATGATCACTTTATATATTTACATTACAGTTGCAGAAATGAGAATACAACATTGGAGTAAAGTAAAAGATCAGTTTATATATACCGATATTGATTGAAACAACACATGTTTATACAAGTATAACTAATGTACTGAGACAAAATTACAACAAATGTAAGAAGGTACACCTTATGTACAAAGATAATTCAACACTTTTGGACTATTGATAGTTGGGAGCAGTTAATGGTAAGCCTGTCGAACTGATGGACAACTTCCATTCTTCATCTACTCGTTACCAGCAGATGGACCTTGTTTCTCCTTGATTTTCTTTTCTAAATCCTCAGCAGCTTTGAGGATTTTTTCTTGTTCCAGCCTAACTATGCATTCTTTTCTGGCCTCAACATCTTCCACTTCAATTCTGAGGTACATAAATTATGGGCCATCAAGTTCTCCTCTTTTATAGCAGCCTGTAAGCTGATCCCATATGATAACTCTACACCTGGCATGTCAAAGGCATCAGAGAGTCTGAAGGCTATAATTTGTTTGAGACTAGATTTGTGAAGGTCTGAGGCTCTTTGAAAGCACATTCTCTTGGCTAGAGGATCCACAAAGAATACCCCTTCCTCAGGCTCATCAATATACTTACCCTCTATAGGTTCAACACCTTTAGGCAAGTTGTGATCAATCCCTCTGATCTCAACAGCGTAGAGACCTTGCTCAATCATCTCAACTAACTCCTCAAGTTCTGTGTCTTTCTTCTGTTTTCTAGGCTTGATCTTAGGTTCTACTTGTAAAGTACCTTTGATAATTTATTCTGAGATCAAGCCTAGATCTCTCAATTTTTCCATCAACTTTTTCACATATGTCTTGACAGTTTTAGCAATCTCTGACTTTGAGCTGCTCAGGGCAGCTGCAAGCTCTAACCATTCTCTGTATCCCATATTAGCAACATCAGTAGCTTCATAGGCTTCTAGTTCAGGGCCTTCAATACCATGCCTGGTGATTTGAAGCTTCCATTGCTGATTTTTCCTTGAAATGGGAACAACTTTGACAATTTTCTCCTTGGTAAGTCTTCTTTCAGATACATCAAAAAACTTTTTCTTTGCCATGTTGTCAAAGTAGAACTGGGTCCTTACTAATGAAGGAACAAAGGATACATGCTTTGCCTTGGTCACTAAAACCTTTGACCACCCTCTTTGCCACTGACTGACTTCTTTGCTGCTTCCACCAGCTTTATTTGAACTTCCAAGGTAGGCATTTTAATTTTTGTTGCCTCCTTGTCAGCTAAGGCTCGAGCAGCTTTCATAGATGCTGCTTCCTTCTTCTCCTTTTCAGAAATCTCATCCTACTCTTGTTTCCACTTATAATAAGTATCCAGTGGAATACCCATCTCATTGGCTTGAGCCTTGTCAAATTTGAGTTGAAGGATCTGTTGAGCATCAGTATCCACAACAGCTTTCCCTTTGCCTTTGGCTACTTTGGACAGGGCTATTTCAGCTTCCTCTTCTTCCTCAGAGGGTTCTAAGACTAACTGTCTTCTTTTGTTGGGCCTGTCCCTAGGAACAGATTTCTCCCCCTTAGATAGTGTAGGGCTTGGAGATCTAGCCTGAGTAGGCTCAGCACCCTTCTCAGAAACTGTGGAAGTACATGCAACATCACCAGTTTGTATATGGCTTGCTGCTTGGCCAACCGAAGTTGATTTCTCCTTAGAGTGAGATGAAGATTTCTCCCCCTTAGACTTTGTCTACGAGGAAGACTTCTTCTTCCCATTTGAAGGAGATGGCACAGAGCCTTCAACATCAATTCTGCCTGAGGGAACAGATCCAATAGGCTTGGCTGCAGCAATATTGAGAACACGTTTCGAACCAACCAGAGGATGCACTAAGAAAGCCAGGTTGTCCTTGACCTCAGCTAACTGGGTAAGACATGTTGCAAGAGAAGAATAATGGGAGGTTGGAGAGGCTGAAAGCTGGGAGACGGCAGCCCTGTCTGTATCATTGAACATCAAACTTAGAAGCTGTGCAAGAGTTAGTTCAATGGATTCTTGCATATCATCAAAGCCTGCTGCTATAGAGTTTGACAGGGATACCACTAAGGTATTTAAGGAGGCTAAGGAAGAGGGTAGGTTTCAGCAATACCTGACAGTTGTTGGGAAAATCTTCCAGGTTGGACACAGAGTTCTGTTGGTGAGATAGAAGGAAGGAAAGTGAGGAGGATAGTTGTTGCAGCTGTGCAGTGAGTGCAAGCAGCTGAGAGGAGTAATCAGGTTATGGAGAGGGGGTTGGAAAGGATGACTTGAACGAATCAAGGAATCCTGCAAGCTGGGCAGACATGGAGTCTGAAATTTAGAGGGAAGGGTAGTCATAGAGGTTTCTAAAGAACTTACTTTGTTGGACAACACATGAAGCTGTTCCTTTAAAGAAAGATTTGTGGGTGATGGAGGAGTATGAGTGGATTGTTTTGATTGCGTGGATGGAGATGAAGGAGTTTGTGGTTCACTGGTTGATGGTAGAGGCATATTGGCGAGAAGTTCCATGGCCTGGGCAAAGGTCAAGTGACCCACTTTTGATGGTCAAGAATACCTTCAGCAGTGGCTGAACCTGCTTCATGATGTGAGGTGACAGGGGATGATTGCCTTTCAGATCCACTGGTATTGGGACACCTTCATCAACACCATGGGTGGTTCCCTCAGTAGTGCCTTGGTTTTGAGACACCTCTTCATGGGGAGAGGGGATATGCATTTCAACATCAACAGTGGTGAAACCTGATGATGTAATTTGCACTTGGGGAATAGCTTCACTAAAGAGGTGTTCTGTACCCTGAGGCTCATTAGCTTGGGGAATTGGTCCTCCAGCAGCTGTTGGGGATGGAACAGCTGCATCATGAGGAGCAGAAGGTGAAGGTTGATCTGCTGGTTGGCTTGTACCAGCAGGTTTGACGCCTTGTGCAAACTTAAGGTGTGAAGGAGAAATATGAGAGGGGGACTGTGTGGACTCAGTATGAAGTGGAGAGTGCTCCTGTCTTTCAATATCCTCAACCTGCTGAGAGGTAGGGATAGTTGATGTGGCTGACTCCATTTATACAACTGGTTCCTGTTTTGAGGAACCAGAGGGCTCAGGCTGACCCTGGGTAGACTCAGGCTTGAGTGAGGCAGGCTCCATAGAGGCTACTCATTCTCCCAAAATAGGAGAAGGAGATGCAGCAGGGGTTACCTCTTTTTCAACTGAATCCTGTTGAGAGGGGTCAGAGGGGCTGTGTTGAGTGGGTAGGCTGATGGTTTTCTTTCTGGCTAAGGATTTTCTCCTTCGCCTAGAGTACATAGAGGGAGAGGATGGAGAAGTAGGAGGTTGTTGTGTTTGGACTGGTGAGGAGACTGGCTAGAAACAGGTGGTGTAACCTGTTCCATGGTCTCAGTGGGCACAGAGCCACTAGCCACAAAGGCTTCTAGTCAGATGAACCTGGGGACTAGCCTACTCCCCCTCAGCCACTGAGGCTGAGGGTGCAAACTTTGCTGTTTTGGCCTTCTTGGTGACAGGCCCAACTTCACTAGACTTTAAGGCATGTTTTTTGCCTTTTTAGTACGTGATTTGGATTATCCTGCGGGACCAGGGGTTGGATTCACCTCCTGAGTAGAAGGTCCTTCCACCAAACCAAGTAACCTCCTCATTGGTGTTGCAAGAGGAGGATCATCAACAGAGACTGGGGTGTGAAATACTTTGTTTCCAGTGACAGGAAACACCATAGACTTGAGGAAGGGCTGGGAGTTACAAAGTTGATCACCATACACATGTTTGAAGATTAAGCTCAGAAATCTAGGGTATCTAACAGCTGGGGAACGTTGTTCTTGTTCAACAAAGGACCTCAGATTTGAGAAGATCCATTTGGCCATGTTCAGAGTGGTTCCATCCACAAATTGTAGTGCTACTTGAACTTCATCACGGCTATGCTGATCAAAAGAACCAACCTTACAGCCTAAACTCATCACCATAGTGGCAAAGAGAAAGCTATAAGTTGGTGCAAGCTCCCATCTGAATAAAGTGGCACCCACCCTCGGTGCTGATACACCACAGCAGGCTAGCAAGTTTGCCATTTGTTCATTCTCTGGCTGTGACTTATCATACTTTTCAGCAGCAGGAAGATGAAGCATAACCTGTAGAAGAGCAATAGTTATCTCAACATTCTGAGTGTTGTTGAGAATAGTCCCCCTAATGGTTTTGGTAGCAGAGTCGTAAGAACAGGTATACCAAAACTCATAAACCATCTCCAGAATCATAACACCAGATGTCACATCCTTGCTTTAAAACACGCTTGCTTATCCCAGGAATAACAATAAATGCATAAAGCTAAATAAAACATTACAATAAGTCTTGCACTACACATGCTTCAAGGTTACAGTACTAAGTTGCTAAAAACATCATAACATAAATAAAAGCAGCTACCCAAAACCCAAGGCATCATAAGCTATACCACAAGCTGAAAATGAGCTAAGTCCTCTGGGCAGATCAGATAATAGACCTAAGCAGAAGGTCCAGCTTGTTCTTTACCTTTTCCTGTAAAAATTGTGAAGTAGCAACTGTAAGCTAATGCTTAGTGAGTAAACAGATATTCATGAATGCATGTAAAATATGAGGCGAAAGTGCCTAAAAAGGCTGTTATGCTTGCTTGCTTGCTTGCTTGCTCATTTGCTTAATACCCAGAAAGAACGCTGCACAATTGAGACATTTCACGCAGAACGGAGATGCCACCACTATGGGTTTACCGCTGACAGATGATCAATCTGTGATACGGGGCTAGCTACCCGTATAATGCTCAAGGGATAGTGGTGAACATCAGAATTGCTTGCTCGCTAAATATAATGCT
The DNA here is from genome assembly GCA_020465985.1 of Centrapalus pauciflorus. Classification (NCBI taxonomy): domain Eukaryota; kingdom Viridiplantae; phylum Streptophyta; class Magnoliopsida; order Asterales; family Asteraceae; genus Centrapalus; species Centrapalus pauciflorus. The sequence continues at coordinate 368,753 of JAANYP010000956.1, forward strand.
TATGAAATGCACAAAGAAACGCTAACGCAAGGTTTGCTGTATAGTATGCAGAACAATAAACAGATAGCAGATAAATATGCATATTAATAGATCAAATGTAAGATCCGGCTAAGCTGGGCATCACCTGTACCACAGTGTTCGCCTTCACCCACAAAAGTCTATTGAATTCCAAAGAAGTCACATAGAAGCAATTTATGTCTCAATTTCATATAAAACATGTAAACAAGAATAACTGTTACTCACTGTACTGAAAATGCTTTGAAACGCTCTGAAATACTTGCTCGGGCTTATTTATGCTTTAAATTGCTTTATAATGCTTGCTCTTGCTTATCTAGGCTTTTAATATATTCTGGCACTGGCTTTGACTCGCAACTGGGCTAAACGGCTTATGTATAATATCTGAAGTTCAATATTACAGTACATGTGCTAAATTAATATTGTAGCTCAATATTCCAACATCTATAAGCCATAACTTCTAGCTAAATATTTTGCTATTTATTTTGCTAATTTATGCGTTGTTCGTAAATTTTATCAATTAGATTCGAAATTTAGGAGTTAGATTCGAATCTGAGCATCAGATTCGAAGTCAGATTCGAATCTGAGTAACAAACTCGAAGCCAGACTCGAACTGGGTTAGATTCGAAGCCAGACTCGAACAGGGGAGGGGTTAGATTCGAACCTTATTCGAATCTGAGGATAGATTCGAGACCCATATCTCGAATCTAGCTCTATTCGAGTCTGTTCTTGGCATTTCGAGTCTGTTCTATACATACTCGAGTTTGTTCATAAACTACAGCTTTAAACATGCATTTTCAAGCCTCAAATCCACAAATAATCTAAGTAATAAGCCTCGGTTTAGTTATATTATACATTATCTATCATATTCTAGCTAAAATTCATACGAAATTAGCTTTAAATCGCCTAAAAATAATAAACTCGAATTTTGTACTTCAAACCGAAAATGCAGAAGTCGAAAATGACATTTCTTACCTAAAATCCGTATGAAATCGTACATGCAATAGGAGATTCACGTAGTACTCTTCGAGATCTTTCCGTTAACGTATAGAACACGAGATTTGGCCGGTCGGTTTGGGAGAAAAGCTAGAGAGAAGTTCAATTCTAGAGAGAGAAGCTCTGGAATTTGCTAGAAGGATTTTGCAAAAGTGAGAAAATGTAACTCCCGACTCCTATTTATACTAAATCTCGAAATTACATCATTTTACGCAAATTGCTCAAAATTACTAAAAATAAAAATGCAAATAAAAAGCAAGGTGTTATAGTATGAGCCCACCACGCTTGCACTTCGTCCTCGAAGTACCTAAGGCTCAAACAGATGCGGGTATCGAATTCTCATGTCTTCCTCAGATTCCCAGGTCTGAGAAATTCCGTGAGAAGTCCTCCACTGCACCAACACCATTGCTACCTCTCGATTCCTCAACTTCTTCATCTTTGTTTCTAGAATTACTTCAGGCTCATCACATTGCAGTTTCTCGTTGATCTTGTAGCTCAGATGATCGGCCCACTTTTCTCTATCATCTTCTTTGCACTTCCTAAGCTGCGAAACGTGAAACACGGGGTGTATGTTGGACAGTTCGCTTGGCAAGTCCAACAGATAAGATTGAGTTCCAACACGCTCGATGATCTTGAAAGGACCAACGAATCGTGGTGCTAACTTGCCACGCTTGCCGAATCTGAACACACCTTTCATCGGCGAGACTTTTATTACAACATAGTCGTCCTTCTGGAATTCTAAAGGTTTATGGCGTCGGTCGTGATACGATTTCTGTCGAGATTGAGCAGTTTCCAATCGTTGACGTATAATTCGGATCTTTTCATTTGTCTGCTGAAGTAGCTCGGGACCGGCGATCGGTGCTTCACCGGCTTCATGCCAACACGTAGGAGTTCGGCACTTGCGTCCGTATAAGGCTTCGAAAGGTGCGGCTTTGATGGATGAGTGGTAACTATTGTTATAAGAAAATTCTGCTAACGGCAAGTGGTCATCCCAACTACCGCTAAACTCAAGAACACATGCCCGCAGCATGTCTTCGAGTGTAAGGATCGTACGCTCACTCTGGCCATCAGGCTGTGGATGATACGCTGTGCTCATTCTGATCTTAGTGCCTAATCCATCTTGTAATGCACTCCAGAACCTCGAAGTGAATCGGCTGTCGCGGTCGGAAACAATTGACAAAGGCACACCATGTCGTGTAACGATCTCGTCTATGTACAACTTGGCTAGTTTCTCAAGTGAATAGTTTTCGCGAATCGGAATGAAATGTGCGACTTTGGTTAGGCGATCCACGATAACCCATATTGCGTCGTGCTGTCTTCGTGTAGTCGGCAACTTCGTCACAAAGTCCATAGTTATGTGATCGAACTTCCACTCGGGGATCGGTAAGGGCTGAAGACTGCCGTAAGGCTGCTGATGCTCCGCTTTGACTAATCGGCATGTAACACAATTATCAACATATTGGCCTACGTCTCTTTTCATACCGGGCCACCAATACTCGGCTTTTAGATCGTTGTACATCTTGGTGCTGCCAGGATGTACAGAAAAGTTTGAGCAATGCGCTTCTGAGAGTATCTTCTGTCGTATACCTCCAAATTTCGGAACCCAAACACGATTCTTGAAGAGCTTTAAGCCACAAGGGCTATCGATTAAGAATTGAAGTTTCCCTTTCATGTCCTCAGAGTTGAGGTTTTCTTCTTTTAGGGCTTCGGCTTGAGAAACGAGAATTTCATCAATCACAGTAGATGAAAACGAAGTATGAGTCAAGGTATAGAGACATTTAGCAGAGTAGGATTTACGACTCAATGCGTCGGCCACCACATTCGCTTTGCCAGGGTGATAAAGAATATCACAGTCATAGTCTTTGATGAGTTCCATGGAGCGTCGCTGGCGCATGTTGAGCTCCTTCTGGCTGAATATATACTTAAGGCTCTTGTGATCCGTATACAGCTGACATTTGGTGCCGTAGAGATAATGCCGCCATGTTTTCAACGCAAAAGTCACAGCAGCAAGTTCAAGGTCATGAGTCGGATGACTCTTTTCATGATCCTTAAGCTGGCGAGAAGCATATGCTATGACTCTGCCTCTTTGCATCAAAACACACCCAAGCCCTTGATATGAAGCATCACTGAAGACCACAAAATCTTCATTGCCTTCGGGTAAGGCCAAAATAGGTGCTTCGGTGAGTTTCTGTTTTAAAATTTGGAATGCGTTCTCTTGAGCTTCTTCCCAAATAAAGGGAACATTCTTGCGAGTAAGAGATGTAAGAGGCATGGCTAGTTTTGAGAAGTCCTTAATGAATCGACGGTAGTAACCCGCCAATCCCAAGAAACTTCGGATCTCGGTAGCTGATTTGGGAGCTTCCCAATTTTGAATGGCTTCTATCTTAGAAGGATCCACAGAGATTCCTTCACCAGATATCACATGACCAAGGAATTGTATCTGATAAGATACAAGATTTGCAAGTTAACGCTGAGCATGAATTTTAAGAAAAGATAAGCTTAAAAATAAATAAATCGAGATTGCAAGCACCTGTCGCAACCAAAATTCGCATTTAGAGAACTTGGCGTAAAGTCGCTCCTTGCGCAGCAACTCTAGCAGCTCTCTAAGATGCACAGCATGCTCAGCTTCAGTTTTCGAGTAGATGAGAATATCGTCTATAAAGACGATAACAGACTTATCGAGCATTGGTCTACAAACGCGGTTCATCAGATCCATGAACGCCGCAGGAGCGTTTGTAAGGCCAAAGGGCATAACAAGAAACTCGTAATGCCCATATCTAGTACGGAAAGCTGTTTTAGGGACGTCTTCTTCATGAACTTTGAGCTGATGATACCCAGATCTAAGATCGATCTTTGAGAAGTAACTGGCTCCCTGAAGCTGGTCGAAAAGATCGTCTATTCTGGGCAATGGATATTTGTTCTTTATTGTTACCTTGTTCAACTCCCTATAATCAATGCACATCCGGAGAGTCCCATCTTTCTTCTTAACGAATAAAACAGGAGCTCCCCAGGGAGATGAACTTGGTCGTATGAGTCCCTTGTCAAGCAATTCTTGCAATTGCTTCATCATTTCTTGCATCTCAGCAGGTGCAAGTCTATACGGGGCTCGAGCAATTGGTGCCGCGCCGGGCACTAAATCAATTCTGAACTCCACCTGACGGTCTGGTGGGAGTCCAGAGATGTCCTCGGGAAAGACATCTGGAAATTCAGAGGCTATCGGTACCTCGGCTAAAGTTTTCTTTTCAGACTTAGCATCTATTGCATATGCTAAGTATGACACGCAACCCTTAGCTATATGTTTCCTAGCTTTGACTACAGAAATTAAACATAAGTCACCTTTCTTTCTATCACCATAGATGCAGATACTGCGGCCATCCGGTGTAGTGAGCTTTATCAACTTCTTCTTGTAGACAATGTTGGCGTCATGATGATCAAGCCAATCCATACCGACGATGACGTCGAATTCGTGAAAGTCCATAGGAATGAGGTCAAGTTGGAACGTGCAATTATCTAACAGAATTATGCAGTCGCGGTAAATTTTATCGGTGGACACGCACACGTTACTGGCCGTTTCAATATCAAATATAACAGGCAGAGTTGTCGGAGTAATTCCAAGCTTAGATGCAAATGCACTTGATATAAAAGAGCGATTGGCTCCTGAATCGAAAATAACTCTAGCAGGGATAGAGTTAACAAGAAACGTACCAGATACCACATCTGGTATTTCCTTTGCTTGCTCAGCTGTGATTTGGAATGCGCGATTCTGACTCCGAGCTGGCTCGTTACGGCGACTGGAACCTCCACGCGATGCGCTATGTCGGGCTGGTTGATTCTGTCTTTGTTGATGATATTGTTGCTGAGGTCGGTATTGCTGCTGCTGCAATCGCGGATGATGCTCTGCACTCGGGTAAATCATGCTGAACGGATGCGTACATGCATGCTCATTATGTCCAGGGCGTAAACAATTGTTGCAAACTTTAACTCTGTTAGGACATTCTTCACTGCTATGTCCTATTTCGTTGCACACATAGCACCTCACATCATTGGGGTTACAACGCCCAATGTGTGACTTCTGGCAGCGGCGACACTGCCTCGGCTCGGAATGCACCGCATAAGATCGAGATTGCTGCGCCGGAGGCGAGCTAAACTGTCGGTACTGAGACTGCTGTGGCTGAGAATATCTGGATGAAGATCCAGAATAGCTTCCGGTGCGCGATTTCTTGGGCGGTGATGGACATGTCGGGTTAACAGAGGAAGTAGGAACTCCTCCAGCTCGAATAAAATCCTGCTCGAGAATTCGAGCAGCTTCAGCACAATCAGCGTAGTTGGTGTACCTCTGATGTTTCAAAAACTTCTGATACTCGGGATGTAGACCCATAAGAAAACGGTCGATCTTTCGCTCCTCCGTAGCAACCTGGTAGTCAGACAGTAGGCTAAGTCGAGTAAATTCAATCTCATACTCAGTCACCGATTTGGTTCCCTGAGTAAGAGACATCAGCTTCTCTTCCAAACGCTTCTTTTCATCAGCTGGGCAGTACTGACGAAAGAAAATAACCTTAAATTCATCCCAAGATAGGGACTTAATCCAGTTGGCTCCGTGCATGTTTTCCTGAGATCTCCACCACATAACAGCGCCACCCTCGAACAGTGTTGTAGCGAAGCTGACCTTTGATTCTTCAGCACAGTCACTAATGAGAAAAATCCGCTCGATGCCAGTGATCCACTCAAGCGCTTCAATCGAGTTTGCAGCACCCTTAAAAGGTTGAGCTCCGCAAGCCTTAAATTAACGGAAGTTGCAGCCCTTAGGAGGGACTACAGGGGCTTCCTCCTCGTCGGTGTCGTCGTTGTGGCGTCCAGTGTCATCATGCTGCTTCTTCTGGCGTTCTTCCCTTCGCCTAGTTTCGGCTTCATCACGGGCACGAAACTGGTCTTGCAAAAATTTAGCTTGACGCTCGTTGTTTTCGTTAAGCATTGTTTGCATTATTTGCATGATCTGTTCAGGAGTGAGTCCACCTCCAGCTCCTTCACCAGATCCAGACATGTTCTGAAATTATATAAATAATACTTGCATAAGAATAGGCATAACTCCTATTCTACCCCATTTCCCAATTCCTAAAGCAAAGTCAAAGCCTATCTCAGGTCAAGTTAAAGCCTAGATATTCGAAGCTAATATCTTTGCTTAAAAGTTTGAGTCCAAGTGTTATTGCTAACACTTGAATCCCTCAAACTAATGCTCTGATACCATCCTGTCACATCCTTGCTTCAAAACACGCTTGCTTATCCCAGGAATAACAATAAATGCATAAAGCTAAATAAAACATTACAATAAGTCTTGCACTACACATGCTTCAAGGTTACAGTACTAAGTTGCTAAAAACATCATAACATAAATAAAAGCAGCTACCCAAAACCCAAGGCATCATAAGCTATACCACAAGCTGAAAATGAGCTAAGTCCTCTGGGCAGATCAGATAATAGACCTAAGCAGAAGGTCCAGCTTGTTCTTTACCTTTTCCTGTAAAAATTGTAAATAGCAACTGTAAGCTAATGCTTAGTGAGTAAACAGATATTCATGAATGCATGTAAAATATGAGGCGAAAGTGCCTAAAAAGGCTGTTATGCTTGCTTGCTTGCTTGCTCATTTGCTTAATACCCAGAAAGAACGTTGCACAATTGAGACATTTCACGCAGAACGGAGATGCCACCACTATGGGTTTACCGCTGACAGATGATCAATCTGTGATACGGGGCTAGCTACCCGTATAATGCTCAAGGGATAGTGGTGAACATCAGAATTGCTTGCTCGCTAAATATAATGCTTATGAGATGCACAAAGAAACGCTAACACAAGGTTTGCTGTATAGTATGCAGAACAATAAACAGATAGCAGATAAATATGCATATTAATAGATCAAATGTAAGATCCGGCTAAGCTGGGCATCACCTGTACCACAGTGTTCGCCTTCACTCACAAAAGTCTATTGAATTCCAAAGAAGTCACATAGAAGCAATTTATGTCTCAATTTCATATAAAACATGTAAACAAGAATAACTGTTACTCACTGTACTGAAAATGCTTTGAAACGCTCTGAAATACTTGCTCGGGCTTATTTACGCTTTAAATTGCTTTATAACGCTTGCTCTTGCTTATCTAGGCTTTTAATATATTCTGGCACTGGCTTTGACTCGCAACTGGGCTAAACGGCTTATGTATAATATCTGAAGTTCAATATTACAGAACATGTGCTAAATTAATATTGCTAGCTCAATATTCCAACATCTCTAAGCCATAACTTCTAGCTAAATATTTTGCTATTTATTTTGCTAATTTATGCGTTGTTCGTAAATTTTATCAATTAGATTCGAAATTTAGGGGTTAGATTCGAATCTGAGCATCAGATTCGAAGTCAGATTCGAATCTGAGTAACAAACTCGAAGCCAGACTCGAACTGGGTTAGATTCGAAGCCAGACTCGAACAGGGGAGGGGTTAGATTCGAACCTCATTCGAATCTGAGTTAGATTCGAGATTCGAATATCTCCATCTATCTCGAATCTAGTTCTCTATTTCGAGTCTGTTCTACGTATACTCGAGTTTGTTCATAAACTACAGCTTTAAACATGCATTTTCAAGCCTCAAATCCACAAATAAACTAAGTAATAAGCCTCGGTTTAGTTATATTATACATTAATCTATCATATTCTAGTAAAACCCATGCGAAATTAGCTTTAAATCACCTGTAAATGATAGACTCGAATCTCATATCTTCAAAACCGAAAATGCAGAAAACGAAAAGAACATTTCTTACCTCAAATCCGTATGAAATCGTACATGCAATAGGAGATTCACGTAGTACTCTTCGAGATCTTTCCGTTAACGTATAGAACACGAGATTTGGCCGGTCGGTTTGGGAGAAAAGCTAGAGAGAAGTTCAATTCTAGAGAGAGAAGCTCTGGAATTTGCTAGAAGGATTTTGCAAAAGTGAGAAAATGTAACTCCCGACTCCTATTTATACTAAATCTCGAAATTACATCATTTTACGCAAATTGCTCAAAATTACTAAAAATAAAAATGCAAATAAAAAGCAAGGTGTTATATCAGAGGTGGCTGTCATGGCATAGTTAAGTGGGTGAGCTTTCAGGAACTCAACCATCTGGTCATAGCCTTTCCAGACATAGTTTGTTGGAATGTTGAGGTTAGCCACATAGTTGGTTGGTTAGATGGTTAACATGGTGTTGACGGATGGGTGTTTGACAACATCATCGCCAAGGAATGCAGGAACGAAAGGGGTGTAGTAGGCCATTTTTGAGAGTAGGAGAGAATGCACGATTTTTGGACACAAAGTCTTTTGTAAGTTTTTAGGGTTTTAGCAGAGGGTTTTTATGCATTAGCGAAGAAGAAGATGATGAAATAGTGGAATGAGTATTCATAGGATTTGAATGTGAGATAGTGGGAGAGAGAAGATTTTGGGCGGTTGATTTGAAATATGAATACTAACGGAAAACGGAACGGTTTACCACGTCAGCACGTCTATCAGACCAACTTGACCTTTTTATCCACTTACACACATTACAGTATAACACACATTTTCCGCAGGTAATTAAAATAAATAAATACATAATTAAAGTAACTAAAAAGTGAAGTAATGTTAATTAAAAGTTGATGCTCAAAACTATTGTTCAAACCTATGATGAAAGTATTTCATCAAAAGCTTATCATTCTGTAACCTGTCTGTTCAAACCTGTGTAGTTCTATGAGAACAATCAATGTGAAAACTGTTCAATAGCTAAACAGATTACAAGGGTTGGCCTTGTATGACAAAATACAGAGTGAGCAGGTTTCAGGTTTAGACAATAGAACAGGTTTGAGTAAAAACTTAGTTTTAAGAAACTTGTTATTTTGGCAAACCTGTTACTCGTCAAACTTGTTCAAATCTCAACGAACTATCAAAGTATAGAGCAGATGAAACCTATTCTGTCAAAGCTATTTTGTAAGATTTTATCAGATTTGATTAACTAGCCTTAGAACATCGATGACACTTTGTCACTTTTATTTAACATTCCCAACTTGCAGACAAGGGAATTAAACCTATTTTCATCAAGAGGTTTGGTGAAAATATCTGCAAGCTGTTCTTCTGTGGGAACAAAAGTTACCTCCACATCACCATTTTGGATGTGATCTCTTATGAAGTGATGTCTGACCTTAATATGCTTTGTTCTGGAGTGGAAGACAGGATTGTTGGATATGGGTATGGCACTTGTATTGTCACATAGAATAGGAATTTTCCTATATATAAGGCCATAATCTTCAAGCCGATGTTGGATCCATAGAATTTCCCACAGCAGCTTCCAGCAACAATATATTCAGCTTCAGCTGTAGAAGTAGAAACAAATATCTGCTTCTTGCTACACCAATTGATCAAGTTTCCACCAAGGAGTTGACATCCACCTGTTGTGCTCTTTATATCTAGCCTACAACCTGCAAACTCAGAATCTAAATATCCAATTAGATCAAGGCTAGAGTCTTTGGGATACCAAAGACCCAAACCTAGTGTACCCTTTAGGTATCTGAAGATTCTTTTTACAGCAGCTACATGTGATTCCTTTGGATAAGCTTGAAACCTAGCACATAGACAGGTAGAAAAACATTATATCTGGGCTACTAGCAGTTAGATATAGCAAGCTCCCAATCATACCTCTGTAAGCTGTTACTGAAACAGCTTTGCCACAGGTATCAGCATCCAATTTTACATTGGTTGCCATTGGGGTTTTGATAGGAGAACATTGACCAAATTTAAACTTTTTCAATAGTTCTAATTTATACTTTCTTTGATTTATGAAAATTACATTTGAGGTTTGTTTTACCTGTAATCTGAAAAAGAAAGTAAGTTCACCCATCATGCTCATTTCATACTTAGATTTCATGAGCAGTGAAAAATTCTTGCATAACTGTTCATTAGTAAAAGCAAATATAATGTCATCCACATAAATTTGAACAAACATTATGTCAGTTTTCACTTTATTTATGAACAAAGTAGTATCCACTTTACCTATGTATTATCCATTGCACATAAGGAAATCGGTAAGAGTGTCATACCAGGCTTTTTGGGGTTTGTTTCAGACCATAGAGTGCTTTGTCCAACTTATAGACAAAACCTGGAGGCTGCTTAACATATACCTCTTCTTGCAGCTTTTCATTCAAAAATGCACTCTTTACATCCATTTGAAATACCTTCATGCTCATGTGAGCAGCATAAGCTAGAAACAAACGAATTGCTTCTAGCCTGACCACTGGAGCAAATGTTTCATCATAATCTATACCTTCTTCTTGCCTATACCCTTGAGCAACTAGTCTAGCCTTATTTCTAATGTCATGATCTTGCTCATCCATTTTGGTTTTGAAAACCCATTTAGTGCCAACAATAGTTTTCCCTTTAGGCGTAGGTACCAACTGCCATACATTTTTTTTTCAAACTCATTGAGTTCCTCTTGCATGGCAGTGATCCAATTGGCATCTTTTAGTGCATCGTCAACTTTCTTAGGCTTCATTTGGGACATAAAACTTGAAAACATATAATTTTCAAGACTGTCCCATCTTGTCTGCACACCTTTATTGATGTCACCAATAATTTGATCATTCGGGTGACATCTGATCCACTTAAGATCATGTTTCAATGAGGATTCCCCTGAATTAGTTTTATTCTCAGTACAACTTTCAAGATTTTCAGACACACTGATATCTTGAGTCTGTTCATTAGTTGAGGATGAAACATTATTGTTGAACACATCAACTGAGGATTCAGGGAAGTCAGCATTGATTGGTTCTGGACATAGTACATTTACTATATGGGTACACTTATTCACACAGGGTGTACCAACATGATCATCATCATGTCCATTGTGGTTAACAGGTTCCACTCTGGGTGATGTGGAAGGATTTGTAGACTCTTCAAAGGTGACATTGATAGATTCATCTATCACCTTTCTTTTGGGGTTGTATACTTTGTAGGCTTTGGAAACTGCTGAATATCCAACAAACACTCCTTCATCAGCTTTGGGTTCAAATTTGGCCAGCTGATCCCTTTGGTATAGAATGAAACAAGGGCATCCAAACACATGGAGGTAGCTTATATTTTGCTTTCTCCATTTGAATAATTCATAGGGAGTTTTGTTGATCCTTTTTACCACTAACGATATGTTTTGAGTGAAGCAGGCAGTGTTGATAGCTTCAGCCCAAAATGATGACGGAAGACCTGATGCACATAGACTTGTTCTAGCAGCTTCAATAAGAGTTCTATTTCTCCTTTCAGCAACTCCATTTTGTTGTGGAGTCCTTACAGCTGAAAAGTTTTGAGAAATTATCTTTTCTTCACATAAGTTCTCAATAGTACTATTTTTGAATTCATTACCATGATCACTTCTAAGTTGCTTGACTTGGGCAGAGTTCAGAACTTCCATCTTCTTGATAAATCCATTGATTTCTCTGGCAGCCTCTCATATGGTCTTTAGGAAGATCACCCATGTATACCTGGAGAACTCATCCACCATTACTAAGGTGTGTCTTCTACCTCCTAAACTTGAGACATTAACAGGTCCAAACAAGTCCATGTGGATTAAGAAGAGATGTGTATCAATAGAGAAATTATGCTTAGATTTAAAATATGTCATTCTTTGCTTCCCCTTCTCACAAGCTGTGTAGAGTTTATCCTTAACAGAAGTTATAGAAGGCAAACCTGTTACTAACTCTTTTCTTACAGAGTTTGTTGATATTCTTGAAGTTCAGCCTTTTGTGCCATAACCAAGTAAGGTCAGCATTGCTTCTTGAGACAAAATAGGTTTCAGTTGACTGATAAGCAGAGTTCATGTCAACAATGTATACCCCTTTCCTTCATTGTGCACACAACATAACTTTTTCTTGGGAATCCATTATGTACCATAGCTGCTCATCAATGTTTACCTTGTAGCCATCATCACACAAGATTATGTTTCAGCCTAGACACATATGCTACTCTGTTGAAGGTTGCAGCACCTGCATGAAGGGTTCCATATGCTTCTATGGATCCCTAAACATTGTCACCAAAGGTGACTTTTGGGCCTTTTTCAGGCTTGAGGTCACTCAGCAGTTCCTTGCAACCTGTCATCTGGCCAGAGCAGCCATTGTCCAAGTACCAAACCTGGCTTGATTGTTTGACCCATAGAGTAACAAGAGGAAACATTAGTTCTTAGGGGAACTCATCACAAGGATGAGTTCTCCTTCCTCATCAACATTTGTTGATGGACCACTTAGTTCAACACTAATATTTCCAATTTGGATTATATCTGCTGAGATACTCTCCTCAATGACAAGATTACTTCCAACACTGCTGGATTTTGCAATGTTGGAGCTAACAGTGTCAGCAGGCCTTATGTCCTCAGTTTCAGGACACTCCTTGTCCATGTGAGTTTTCTTTCCACATTTGTAGCATTTTCTCTTTTTAGATTTCTTGAAAGAAGAACTCCCAGAAACACATTCTAAATTATCTCTGTTGGGCTTGTCAACAGGTTTTTGCAAATGTTTCACTTGTTTTAGACAGACCAACAGATTTAGTTGAGGGTTCAACAACAATAGCTTTGCCTGCATCTTCTTTCGTCTTTTTTGGAGGACATAAATCAAATACATGCATTTTAACTATTATCTGACCCTACTCAGGTTTGAAAAACTTATTTCCAACCCTCTCAAGTTGTGTTACGGCTTTGCCTTTGCCTTTACTGAGTTTTGATGATTTTTGCCTAGTTGTGGTGGTGTGATGATCACTCTTGGTTTTAACAAAAGGTTTTCTTTCATTTATAACCAATTTCCACTATGATTTGAAAACTTATTTTAAATCACAGCAGGTTTACTTCCAACATGGTACTTACCTCTGTTGGTTGTAAGCTGCTTTCCTTTTGAAAATTTCTTTTCAAAGAATTCAGCATTGAATGGAGGAACATTTTTCTTTCTGTTTGCTTTGGCCTCAAAACTTGTATTATTGACAGGACTTATAGCCAATGCAAAAGCTTCGACTTGTTTCCCATTTCTTTGTTTATGTGAAGTTTCTTGACACTTAGTAGGATGATTTGATGGAGAACAAATTTCATCATCAGCCTTTTCAGCTTTTTCACATAAACTGTCAGTATTTTGAGGCCTGCCAAAACTGTTTGTTGAAATCATCTTTCCATTTACATTTTGAATGAATGTATTTGGAAGCTCACCAAGAGAGGACAAATCTATTTTTGGATTTTTGATTTCAACAATTGAAGATGCTGTATCAAGATCTCCTCCAAGATAGGTTTGGATTTGAGCAGGAATTTGCTCATTGATACATTGATTTACTCTTTTAGCTGAGTGGCACCTAGAGTCAACACTCTTTTGAAGCTTGGAGTGCTTTAAGTCTGTTTCTCGTTTTTCTTCTAATAAAAATGTATTTATGTGTTTTACCTCATCAAGTTCAGTTTTAAATTATGAAAACTATCCAGTTCATTAGATTTTATTTCAAGATCAGTTTTTAACTTAGGGATTTCAGACTTTAAAGCATCATGTTTCTCAATATCAGGTTTCAAATCCACAAGTAAGTAATCAAACATTTTAACATTTTCTTCAGAAATGTAATCTTTAATGTTTTTTACCTTGTACATCATTGTAGGATTCCAGTTCTCCAAGGAGCTGAGAGCTTCAGCTTCTGCTAAATCTTCTTTTAAGTTACTTGTTAAGGGAACATTAGTGTTGGCTATCAGACAATTGTTTTCCTATTCATCAGATGATGAATCAGAGTCTTCCCAATCACAGGTTTCTGCCATTAGTCCCTTTTGTTTATTAGAAGCCACTGAGTCTTCTAACTTTTTCAACTTGGCCATGGCCATAAGGTACTTAACCCTGTAGCCATCATCCTTGTTTGTCTTGTAAGGTTTGGAAGATAAGCCAACAGCTTTAGACACACAGTCAGCAACTATATGACCAGTCTTGCCATATTTAAAGCACTCAGCCTTGGATTTATCAAATGCTTTTTTTTATAGCACCTGATTTCCTCTATAGCATTTTACGTCAATACCTTTTCTTATTGAATCATTTGATCTTCATCAAGTTCAGTAAGATCTTCACAATCATCCTCTTCTTATGACATCACTTCCAATTCATCATCAACTTGTGTGAACACATCACTCATCCGATTTACAGGTTGTCTCATACTAGCCACTAAGGCTGCACCTCTCTTGGACATTTCCAAGGCATTTCTCTTTTGTTGCCTTTATTGTTCATGATTCAGTAAGGATCCATAGAGATTAAATAGATCCATGCCTTTGATAGTGCTTGAATTTCTAAGGATAGTAGAGAAGTAGTTCTATTCCTCAGGAAATATGTCCAAGAACTTGTTCACCAGGGTTAAGTTTTCCTTAGTGATCTCAACAGCTTTGAGATCATTGATTAAAGCAGTAAACCTAGTGTAGGTTTCAGTGAGACTCTCCTTGGGTTTTTCAAAGAATAGTTTATATTATCTAACAAGATTGTTTATCCTGTTATCCAATGTGATAGTGGGGCCATCATAGACGGTACACAAAGTATCCCACATTTCTTTGGCAGTTTTCATCTTCTTAAACTGTTTGAACACATCATCGGTTAGAGAGATGACAAGGTTGTTCCTGGATTTTGCATCAAGGGCCAACAGTCTTTTATCTTCATCAGTCCACTGAGCTTTTGCTTTCTCAATGGTCCCGACCTTAGAAACAACACTTTCGGCAATAAGAGTGATAGTGGTGACAGATGTAGGCACATATGGACCTTCCATCACTATCTCTGGTAGTTGCACATCCAGATTCTCTAAGTAGAGCATCACTCTGCACTTCCAACCAGAGAAGTTCTGATGATTGAACTTTGGGGGTTTTGCCATAGATCCATTGTCATAATAAGAAGAAGAGGTTGCAGCACTGTTGTCCATGGTGGGAAATGGGAAGATGAGAGAGATCTAGAGTTAACACACACTCTAAACTGCTCTGATACAAGTTGTAGGTCCCAACATGTTTCCCAACTATGTTACTATAGGCTGTAGAGGGGGGGGGGGGGGAATACAATTACATCTTTTTCACACACTTTTTCTCAAAGTTTGTATATATATATTAACAAGTGTTAATTACAAAAAGGTTTGGACTGCGAAATAATCCAAACAGAGATGACAGAAACAACAGATTAACAATAGATTTGAAGTAGAACAACTTAGACACACACTTACTATTCTATTTCAATTGAAAACCAGAACTTGCATGTATGAAAACACAATTCTTTTTGCACGTTCTGAGCTTGCGGATGTCTCTCTTGGTTATCTCAAATTCCTTAGAAGCTTCTTTATATACTCACCTAGTGAATCTCAGTGAAACTTCCTCATTGGTTGCAGAGATAGTGGAGTGCCTTTACAAAAGGAAAAGAATACTTTTTTGCACGTCTAACAAAACAGAATTTGTCCCTATGTAGTAGAATCTTTGTCTTTTCATTTTTGTCTCTATTGCATACAGCTTTACCTTAAAGAGGATTGTCAACTTTAATTCTTTCCTCTTCATGTATTGCTAATTTGATATAAGAAACAGTCTGTCACCCATTTCATGTATCCTCTTTGTCTTCATGTATCAGAACAGGTTTGGCAGAGTTTGCAGTTTCTGATTTTCCACTTTGTCTTTATTTGTAAACTGATCTTCATGTCCAAGACTTTGCATGATGACATGGAAACAAATTCCATAAAGTGTAGACCTATTTACAAAGAACAGCTTCTGTTCACAAAGAACAGAACACTTTATTTGGGTCAAAGTTGTTCTATAGACATGAACAGCGTAGACAGTTTATGTGAAACCTGTCCAACGGTTATGGACAAATTTGACAATATGCCAAGTTACAATGAATGTAACAGTGTAAACAGACTTAGGGGCTGTTTGATTGCATCTTCCATTAAGAGCTGTCTAGATTAAGTGAGCTGTTTGGATTAAGTAATGCTGACTAGAGAAATAACTGAATAGATAATTACTGTTTGATTGTTTCGTTGACTAAACAGTCTGAATGAAATAAAATGACAATTTTAACCTTCTGTCTGAATTAAAAATCTGTTTTTTTTTTCAATCAAAATTAGGGTCTGAATGAAGATTTTAAATTAATAAAAATAAATAATTTAATAATATACATCAATGTATGACTCTCAACAATTTAAAAGCATATATAAATCAAAATTAAACATAAACATAAAAGTCCAATGACGATTAAACATAAATGATTCATTGACAATTTAAAGATTCATTGATAATTTAAACATGTAAGCTCCATTGACAATTAAACATAAAACATCCATTGACAATTAAAAGATCCATTCTATACTAATCGGTTGGCAATTTCATCACGAAAATTAGCCATATATTGTGTACTTTGAGCACCCATTGAGTTCCGTCTACTTCGCCTTCTCCATTTTGTTCGCCTTCTTCATTGGTCTCGTCGTTGGATTCCAAAAATAATTGATCATAAATATCACATTTTCTTATAAAATTATGTATTGCAAAGCAAGCAACCACAATGTTTCTTTGGACCGAAAAAGGAAAAGGAGCCATTTGCTTTAAAATTGGAAATCTTGCCTTCAGCACCCCATAAGCACGTTTGATGACATTTCTTAGTTGTGCATGTGCATGATTGAATTTTTCTTCTTTTGTCAAAGCGCGTTGTCGTCTAAAATCTGCTAACCAATACCTCGTATTACGATATGGAGCAAAAAAACCATGAGTGTTGGGATATGCGGCATCGCAAAGATAATATTTGTCTGTCATTGATATACATATAATAAATTATTAGTATTGATAATATAAAAACTTTAAACAATAATTAAAAATAATACGTACTTGGTGGAGGAAACGGAAAGCCTGAAGTTGGATTAAACACAACCTCCATTAGCACTCTAGAATCATGAGCTATCCCTTCCCATCCGGCCCAAACAAGAGTGAATATCATATTAAAATCACAAATCCCTAGAACATTTTGGTAGCATCGACCTCCACCTCGTTCTCTCTACGCTGTTTGTCGAGTAGCGGGCACAACTGCATGTACAAGAGTTCCATCTAATGCACCTATTGCTCCCTTCATTCCAAGAAAAAGAAAGTTATACCTTACACATTGTAAACACTTTTATAAATTATAGATATCAAACATACCGGAAAGATTTCCATCAATGCTCTTTGACGATTTGACATATTTGAGGTCACATCAATTGATGTAGGACATATAACTTCTTTAGCGAATTCCATCATTCCACATAAAACTTCATGAAAACATTTATGAACAGTTTATGAGGAATGTTGGAATCTTCGTTTAATCATCCTCATGCGTTCATTGTGTCCAAGAATTGTCAAGAACATTGTCATTTTCTCCTTAACACTTACAGATTTACTATCCTTCAACCAATTTCTTTCTTTGAAGTGACCACATAACAATATATATGCATCACGAGAGAGTCACATCAATTCTTGACATTGTGTATTTGAACCATGTAACAACTCTTGTGTATATGCATGTCCACTTAATGACGACTTGTTATCCCTTAACCTTGTTATCCTTGTTAAAGAATTTCTTCGCCTCAAATACCAAATTAGAATAATTAAGAATAACATTTCCTGTGTTTGATCCATTGTCACCTTGCAAAATATATAAATATAAACAACATTATTATACAAAAAATACCAGCAATAGATATCGTTATAAACATATCCAAAATTTCATGAAAATTGTCATAAACATACACATTGTCATATCAAAAAAATATCATGAACATTGTCATTAACATAAACATAGTTTCTTTGATCCAAAATATATCACCAAAAGAGTTGTTTAAAATATATCCTCTAAACATTGTCATATCCAAAATATACCCACCAAAAATAATATCAAAAAAGTTACCGAAAACATAGAAACCTAAAGTATCCGTCTACATCATTCCTTTTGTTCGGCCAATCATCCTAACCCAATTTCACGCCTTTCTGGCTTTAACTTCATCCACGCCTCTCTATAGGGACCTTTCTCATCACTTATGATTGCAAGTGCTACATCGTATAATGGATTATCTGATGCCCATCCTAGTGAATCAAGTAAACCTAAGGAATCATCAAACGAATAAGAGTTATCTTTTTCAGGTGCTTTATACTTTTCGGACATCATCTTCAACACATCTACAATTTTCGTCTCAATCGTTGAATCAAACTTTTACCCTTCCTTTTTTTTGAACGAGATAACCCACTTTGTGTCGGGACTTTTGGTAGTAAATCATTTTCTTCATCTTCATCTTCATCTTCATCTTCATCAACTAACGTTCCAACAACTGGGTTCACACTTGGCATTGGTGCCATTGAAGAGGGTCCCCAACTTTCATCACCTCTTACAACAACTCCATCAAACAATTTTGCACAAAGATCTGGGTATGGAAGTGTTCTGGTCCTCAACTTTTCAATGTATTTATTTGTCCGTGGTAAATAAACTTATAACTAAACAAATAATGAATAACATAAAGAAATATATAAAAATTAAAAGTGAGAAAGTGACCTTTGATTCCAATTCCCATTCTTCTGGAGTTAAGTTAAAAGTATTGGTTGAAGGATCATAGATATTCCCGGTTTTGTTTTTAAGTTTTAACCATGCTCCACATTTTCCTTTCAAGTAGTCAAGATGGTTTTTCATTTGCTTGCGATCAACAATAATACCATAAGCATTTTCTAAAACTTTCGCAGTTTTCATCCAAGAAAGTGTCTTGAATCCCCCTTTATCTCGTCCGGTAGCCGTTACTTCTTGAATGCAAGCTTCTAAAAATGTTTTTACAACATTGTGACCCTTCCAACTAATCCTAGCACGTTTTTGTTGCAATTTATCCATTTCTTCCAAACCTATTACCCAATCAAATTATGCATTGTTTAGACTTCAACAAATCATATGATGGACGTTTGGATTTCATGATGCAATAATACCATGAGCATTTTTTAGACTAAAATCTAAATGAATGTTTGGAAACAATGCATAACTTGGTTGGAAATCAATAATCAAGAATTGTTTGAAACAAATAAATCAATAATCAATAATCTGCCCAACATCATCCAATATCCATAAATTTATCTCATATCTCAACAAAACACAAGCAATCCAATATCCATAAATTTATTCATATCCATAAATTTTTTGTTTTCCTTTCACAAGCCCATATCAGGGCTGAGAAATTAGAACGAAACACAAGCAAATTAGGGGGTGAAATCATCAAGACAGTAAGAGATGATGGCGTAAAGCATAAAGAAAAAAAGAAAAAAAGAAAGCATACCTGTGAACTGAGCGGCTAGGTTGAGCAATCAACTCGAGCAGATTGAGAGATTAACAGAGAACTGAGCGGCTAGGTTGAGCAATCAACACGACAGAGCACCGATGAGGGAGTAAATCATCGGCAGCAAGAAGAGCAATCAACACGACAGAGCACCGTAAGCAGTCGAGGGCCGCAGCACCGATGAAAGCCGCAATAGTCTATGGCCGCAAAAAATCGGCGGCGGAAAGAAGAGCAATCAACACGACAGATCGAGCACCGTAAGCAGTCGACGGCCGCAACACCGATGAAAGCCGCAACAGTCTATGGCCGCAGCAAATCGTTGGCGGCAAGAAGAGCACTGATGAGGGAGCAGTACCGATGATGGAGAGATGAACGGATGGTGTTATTTGTTATTGGAGCCCGATGACAGTTGAATGGGAAACGTTGCTTGAAGCCCGTGAACCAAGAAGGAGTTATTTGTTATTAGAAAAGATAAAGAGGGGTATTATTGGAAAATAAATTGACTGAATGGGGAACACAAGGGTTTCTTGACTTATTAATGGGGCTGACCGAAATTAAAGTCTGATTTTTATAAGTCATTATCAAACAAAGCTTATTTCAAATGGGCTGGCCGAATTTTTTAGATTAAGCCCAATAAGTTGTTTTCAAACAGCCCCTTAGACTGACTTTGCAAATCACTTATCAGGTTTCAATAAGGCATTGGGAAAGCCTTAGATTTTCCTTTAAGTGTATCAAACAGGTTTGATTGAAATCTCCCCCTATGATATAGAACAGGTTTGATTGAGGCCTTTTTGTGCCTAACAAAAAAATGTAGGTGATCTTGTAATGGTTGAAGAGGAATTTTTTGAAGAAGCTAATGTTGAAAAATCTATTAAAGGGAATGAAGAGTTGGATGCTGGAACAAACAACTACAATTGCATCTGACATCTTCACCACTATGTGTCACACCACTGACAGTTGAATTTCCTTTTAAAGAAGTAGAGATTACTGAAATTGTGGAGGAAGAGTCAAGGGTTGAAAAGCCTAAGACTGATGAAGCTAAAACGACTAATGTTGTGTTGAATTTCCTTTTAAAGAAGTAGAGAATACTGAAATAGTGGAGAAAGAGTCAAGGGTTGTAAAGCTTAAGACTGATGAAGCTAAGATGACTAATGTTGTGATGATTGATGAACAGGAGGAAGAGCAGTTAGTTAAATACATGAGCGAATTTGAAGTTTTTGTTGAAACATTTGTTAGTGATTCGTCTGAATCCTCTGAAGTCCCAAAAAGTCCAAGTCCAACTCCTGTTATCCCACACAATCCAAATCCTGTTGATGTTCATCCAACTTTGGGTGATACTTCTTTTGCACCTCAGAATCTTTTTGCATCACCTAGAAATCCAACAGAGACACCTTTTTAGATAGCTCCTAGCCCTGCAATCTCCTCAAAGAACACTGATGATCCAGAATCTTCTTTTGATCCATTTGCTGAATATCTTGAAGTAAAAGAAGAACCACTCGAAGACTATGAGATTCTTTCTTTAGAGTAAGAAAATAAAAACACGGAAGCTAAAGAGAAAGCCAAGGAATTGGTTTATTCTGAAAATATGATGGAGTTGTTTTTGGAGAAGTATGTGTTGGTTGAGAATGACCAGAAAGATGAAGCTTTAAGAAAGGTCATGCAGACACGTTTACAAGAACTTGATGGCATGTGTTAGTTTATTGACATAGGAAAATGATAGAGAGAAAGTTAAGGTTGTTGGATCAGCAGATAGATTGGGAGAAAGAGCATACATAAGATATTTTTCTTGAAGACAAAATTCCCAGAAACATCTATTTTGATTAAGTTGGATGATAAACTGACTTATGAGATCACAAATGGACATCGAATGAGGCTTGGGGCATACATAATTTTGATTAATACGAGGAAACAGCCTGCAAGATTCGTGTATTCAAGGGTCAGAATGGGTTCACTTGAAAAGGTGTACACTGAAAGACTTGGAGAACATTTCTATTATCTAGTCTTTATAGTTCACAATTATGATGGAAAATTACATACTTTCAGCGAAGCAGACTACTTTAATCTGAGACTTGAATACATTGAGGATTTGAATGATGAGCTTAAAAAACAAAGGCATAAATCTAAAGTTGTGAGTGCAGGAATGACTTCAGTTATTGATTTTATGCATACGAAGTTTGTGCTATCCACTATAGAAGATTTTCAGTCTGGATTGGAGACACTTCAACGAAAAATTTATATTACTCCTCCAAACCGAAATCATCCTGAAATTGAGAAGTATAAGAAGTTTTCGATCATTGTAAATCCAGAGCTCGGTGCTGTGTATGAGAATCATCTTGGGCAGAAACTCTTCCTAATGATTTTCGAGACAAATAATTACTCGTCGGGAACCTTAAGGTATATATCTAGGGAAATGAGAAGAATATTTGATGATGAACTGAGGGACATGGATGCGATCAGAAGATTTGACTAGAAAATTTGCTAGTCTTGAGCTCAACACTGATAAACTTTACAAAAAGGGGGAGATTGTTGGGATATGAATTATTTTGTAAAGTTAGGGGTTGAACTTGTAATTTCCTTAATCTTTTGGGTAGTAGTATAAGTATCAAATCCCTTGTAATTGTTCACTAGTTGTTAAGGTAGCTTAATAGAGTATTACACTTTGACTTACAAATTTTCAATTCTCTCTGTGCTTAATTTGATTTCTTGATTCTATTGTTAGATTGTGATTTGTTTGTATCAATTCTATGAATAACAAAAACACGAAAAGTCTTTGAGTCATTGCCATAGCCAAGAAAAATTCTCCCATATGCTTTGACATCAAACTTACGATGAGTCTCTTTATCATTAAGAACAAAACATCTGCAACCAAAATAATGAAAATGATTAACTTTTAGTTTGCGATTACTGAGAAGCATGTAAGGTTTTTTGTTGAATAGTTTGCTGACAATTGAGCGATAGATTCAGTGGAATGTCAGATTGAGCTAACATAGTTCTTGCTGCTTCCACCAAAGTTCGGTTTCTTTTTTCAACAACCCATTTTGTTGAGGTGTTCTCATAGGAGAGTCAAGGTACCACACATGACATGTATTTGGAGCACCCGGAGTCAAGGTACCACACATGATCATCATACAAGAAACGAACCGTTTTAGGTACCCATTTAAACTTAGGTCCTTGTTTGTCAAAAATGAATCACCCTTTTGGGATCCTTTTTTTGGGCACATTTTGAACAAAGACAAATGATCTAGTAAAACGATTAGATACAAAACTAAAAGCACAACCAGACATTTTCAACACATCAGAAGCATTGTTCACATTGATAACAGTGTAGAAGGATCACCAATGATTTGATGAGTTGGATGAGCTTTAGTCTAGTTATTCTTATGAACCAATGGTTAATAAGCAGCCTGTGTAGTGTTGCTATGAGATAGGCATTAGGATGAGATGAAAGGATTGGATTCACAACTGAGTTGTAGACATTATATCTGAAGGATTCTCAACAGGAATTGAGGAAACTGTATTTAAGGTATTTTCAACTGAAGTTGGGGGAAGTTGAATTATTATGTTGTATAGGAGTTTCAGAAATTTCTTCAAGTATAGTTGGAATTCGTACAGTAGGACTTGTACATTTAAAATCTGGAGAGGTAGGAACTGTTGCTGATTCTTCAAAATTGATAGGAATTTGATCAGTTGTAACTTCAATAGATTTAGCAGCAACAGACCTATCAGGAACAAAAATATTATTAGTTAATTCTATGTCCCCAAAATATTATTTGTAAAAATTATCAAACAATAAGTCAAGATCAGAATTCAAATTATTGCTTGACAACTGTTTATCAACCAAGTTGGTCAGTGATAGTTGATCGTTGAAGTTTAGGTACTGAACTGTGGTGTTCAAAAGCCATTTCGATAAGTTCGTCAAATTACATGTTTACGTTTTCGACAACTTTTCGTGTACGCTTGTTGAAGACAGTTGGGATAGGAATTATTGTGTAAAGTTAGGGGCCAAAATTGTAACTTTTTTAATCTTTTGAGTAGTAGTATAAATATCAAATCCCTTGTAATTGTTCACTAGTAATTAAGGTTGATTAATAAAGTATTACGCTTTGACTTACGAATTTCGAATTCTCTCTATGTTTAATCTGAATTCTTGATTCTATTGTTAGATTGTGATGTGTTTGTATCAATTCTATGAATAACAATTGGTATCACAGCCACTGAGGCTGAAGGGGCAGACTTTGACTTAGCTGTTTTAGCCTTCTTGCGGACAGGCTCAGCTTGAGTCGATTCCACGACCCTTTTGACAACTTTGGGCCTGGATTTGGATTTTCTTTTGGGAGCAATTACTGGATCCACCCTCACAGTAGAGGGTCCTTCCACCATGCCAAGCAACCTCCTCACTGGTGTAGAGAGAGGAGGTTCATTGGGAAGAACAGGAGTGTAGAAAACTCTATTCCCAATTACTAGGAATGTAGCAGTAAGTAATAGGGGCTGAGAGTTGTATAGATGCTCACCACAGACATGCTTGAATATGAGGCTCAGAAACCTTGGATATCTGACAGCAGCAGGACGTGTTTCTTGCTGTACCAGGTTCCTCAAATTCACAAAAAATCCAACGAGCCATGTTCAGTGTAGTCCTATCCACAAGCTGTAGGACTATTGGGATTTCATCATGGCTAAGTTGGTCAAAAGAACCAACTTTGCTGCTAAAGCACATTACCACAGAGGCAAATAAAAAGCTATAGGTTGGTGAGAGATCCTTTCTGAACAGCGTGGCTCCAACTTTGGGTTCTGCTACACAAAAGAAGTGTAGCAGATTTCCCATCTGATCATCCTCAGGCTGTGGCTGGTCATATGTTTCAGCCACAGAAAGATGAAGAACTTCCCTGATGAGATCAGTAGTTATCTCAATGGTCTGAGTCCCATTGAGAATGGTTCCCCTGATGATTTTGGTCGCTGGATCATAAGCACAAGTGTACCAAATCTCATACACCATCTCCTAGTACAGGACACCAGGAGATGCAGTCATGGCATAGTGTAGGTGTGAAGACCTCCCCTTCCGGGTCAGTCCTCAGAGTCTAGGTCCCACATCATGCAATACGATATCAACCATACTAAGATAGGGTAATTAATTGCGGAATTAAAAATTACATGTACATTACAGATTAGGGTTTAAGTTACATATTTCAAAATAAAGTTATAAAAGGGTAACATCTAATCTAGTCATAATCATCATACATCACATCAAGTCTACCCAAAACCACCACGTTTACTGTCTTCCAATCAGTACCAGAAAGTTTGTTGAGTAGTGGTCTAAGAAAGCTTCAAAACTTGGATCTTGAATGACCTAAGTACTAGGTCCTGCAGGTGATTTTCCTTTGGCTTTTCCTGTAAAATATTAACGCAACATCTGTAAGCAAAGCTTAGTGAGTTTATAGATTTTCAATATTAACATGCGTGTCAAGCGGAGTCATTAGTCTTAGCGTGATATGTCTTGGCTGCCGCTACAGCCCTCATGATTGAGATATAGAATCATAGAATCGGATGATGTTCAGACCACACTCACGCTTAAATCGTGGGGATCAGCCACATACTGGGCTAGCTACCAGTAAGTCAATATGGCGGAACATCGGAGGTCATTACCAAGTTCATAAGAACTGGTGAAATAGCCAAGTCTAGAACAATAGACCATAAGGGCTAGTCAAGCTGAATCAATCTATCAAATGTCTGATCAATGATGTAAGCATATGTCTTAGAAGTCATGATAGCAATGAATCATAAAGCAAAGTCTGGAGCAATATTAAATGCAATATGAAAAGATAATCAAATAGCTATCATGATTCACTGGGCAACACCCAACCATGGTGTGCACAGGTCTCAATCCAGCTGATAAATGAATGTCAATAAAACTAACAGCAGCAATATATCTCAACCGGATCTTATGCATGTTCAATCTGAATATCTATAACTCACAGGTCTGGGTCTTTATCAAACAGATATAAAAATCTGGCACCTGAGTTATCTCAGGATTTTATCTCTATCAGTCTGTCTTCTTGTATAATCAAGTCTTTGACCCGCTTTTAAGTCTTTAAATCTTTGTCTCTATGTTCAGAATTTCACTGAACCTGTCCAGAATTATCATCGTCAAATCATATCAATTTCATGTCTTTTTCATAATCTTTATTTTTATCTGATTCTGATAACTGATAACTCTGTTAATCATTTGATTCATTTCTCTTTATATTTGTTAAAATATCAAAATAGGATATCCAATTTCGGATCATCCGGATTCGGACCATCCGGATTCGGACAAATCCGGATCTGGCACCCGGATTCGGACAAGTCCGAAATGGTCGTCCTGATTCGGACCAACACACATCCGAATTAAAATCATCATCCGAAGTAAAACCATCATCCGAATTAGCATCCGGACCGAAATGGAAACATCCAAATCAGATACCATCCGAACTCGGGTCATCCGAGTTCGGACCATCACTTAGCAAAACTATAATTTATTATCCGAAGTATGGGAACCGAAATGAATTTCATCCAAATTTAAAAGCATCCGAATTGTAGGGTCTGAATTAACATATTATCCGAACTGAATTATAGGTCCGAAATAAACATCATCCGAATTCGGTCCTACCCGAATTCAGATCTATACTTAGCATTTTTCCCAGAATTTTGTTCTTGATGTTCTTCATTTGTTCATACGGATTTTTGATAAAATTTACTAAAACTTATTTTAATCCACATGCAACTTAATATAAAGTTATATTATGATTATTGGGTTAATTTTATACTAATTTTTCTATCAATAACATCATAATTTGTTCAAGATCATCCAAAATATTAATATTTTGTTAAGAACACTATTTTTGCTAAAAATTCCGATTTTCTTCAATATTTGAATGATCCAAACAATAGATTTTGTTTCTATTTCATTTATTAGTTTCAATTCATCATAATCTTTCATAGTTTTGTGCATGCAACCTATAAATTTCTCATTTTAATCTCTTGGTTTCGGTTTTTTTCTTAAACCGAACCAACATACTAAAAATTTTCAAATTTAAATGAAATATTACCTTGAAATTTCTGTAGATTAATGATGATTGATGATATTGTAACTCCTTCTTGAATAATTTCCTCAATTGATTGCCAATTTATGATGAATTCTTGGTAAATTCTTGAGTTTGTCCGAGAGTTAGAGAGAGATTAGAGAGAGAGAGAGCTTTCAAGATTAATGATCTTAATGATCATTTAATTTGATTTTATATCCATTTAGTTACATTAAAATTTAACCCACTATATTTTTGTATTTTACATCTCTTTATTTTAATCATCCTAATTATATTATAAATATAATTAAAATTATATTTACTTAATAAATTTTCATTCTTAATTAATAATTGCAACCCAAATAATATAACAAAATTATATTATTATCTCAGAATCAATTATTACATGATTGACAAAAATTAGGTTGTTACAGAATGGGCTCCACCACGCACAAACTTCGTCCCCGAAGTTAGCTATGTTCGAACAGACTGGGATAAGTTGCTTTCATTACATTTCTCGATTCCCAAGACTGATGCGAACCTTTGTGGTGTTTCCACTGGACGAGCACCATCTGTATTTCTTTGTTTCGTAACTTCTTAGTCTTCGAGTCCAGAATACACTCCGGCTCTTCAACTATTCGAAGCTTCTCATCAATTTGCAAGTTAACGTGTGGTATCTGAATTTCTCTTTCGTCAGCTAAACTCTTTCTTAAGTGACTAACATGGAATACATGATGTATTCCAGCTAAGTCCGATGGTAGATCAAGACGATAAGACTGATTCCCAATCTTTTCAACGATCTTGAACGGACCAATGAATCTCGGAGCTAACTTGTTTCTTTTAATAAACCGCACCACATTCTTCATTGGAGATACTTTCAGCATCACCCAATCGTTAACTGCAAAACTGATTGATCTATGCCGATTATCATAATATGACTTCTGCCTGCTTTGAGCTTCAAGAATGTTTCTTCTAACGAGTTGAATCTTTTCATGAGTCAACTGTAGAAGGGCAGGACCCGCTATTGGTGATTCACCTGCTTCACGCCAACAGGTGGGAGTTCTGCACTTTCTTCCGTATAAAGCTTCAAAAGGAGCCATCTTAATCGTAGAATGATAACTGTTGTTATATGAGAATTCGACCAACGGCAAGTGGTCATCCCAGTTACCACCTAGATCAAGAACACAGGCACGAAGCATATCTTCGAGAGTAAGGATAGTACGCTCACTCTGGCCATCTGCATTAGGATGATAAGCAGTACTCATAGAGATTCGAGTACCCATCCCGTCTTGTAGAGCTTGCCAGAATCTGGAGGTGAAACGACTATCACGATCTGATACGATAGATTTCGGCACACCATGTCGAGAAATTACTTCAGTGATGTATATCTGTGCCAATCTATCGAGAGAGTAAGTTTCTTTCATCGGTATGAAGTGAGCTGATTTCGTTAATCGATCCACGACTACCCAGATGGAGTCGTGCTGTCTTTTGGTTTTCGGCAGCTTTGTGATGAAATCCATAGTTATATGCTCCCACTTCCACTCGGGAACTTGTAGTGGTTGCATATCCCCGAAGGGTTTCTGATGTTCTGCCTTTACCATTTGACAAACTCTGCAGCTTTTAACACACTTACCGATATCTTTCTTCATTCCTGGCCACCAGTAGTCAGTTTTCAGATCAAAGTACATCTTTGAGCTGCCAGTATGAACAGATAACTTGGACTGATGAGCTTCGGACAGAAGAATGCTGCGAATTGAACCATACTTAGGAACCCAAATTCGGTTTCCCTTGAGACAGTGAAGTCCCAAATGATTCAGAGTTAGAAATTGTAGTTGCCCTTTTAGATTTTCAGAATCAATATTCTCTTCCTTCAATGCTTCAGCTTGAGCAACTCGGATGTCTTCAATAAGATCAGAAGAGAATACTACAGGAGTCAGGGCATAACAGCACTTTTCCGGATAGACTTTCCTACTCAAAGCATCCGCGACAACATTAGCTTTGCCGGGATGATATAGGATCTCGCAATCATAATCCTTGATAAGCTCCAAGGACCGACGTTGCTTCATGTTCAGATCTTTTTGAGTAAAAAGGTATTTGAGACTCTTATGATCGGTGTAGAGCTGACACCGAGTCCCATATAAATAGTGACGCCAGATCTTCAGTGCAAAGGTAACGGCAGCCAACTCAAGATCATGAGTTGGTGCACTTTTCTCGTAATCTTTTAATTGCCTTGAAGCGTAAGCAATTACTTTTCCCCTTTGCATGAGAACACATCCTAAGCCAGTACCAGATGCATCGCTGTAAACAACGAAATCGTCATTGCCTTCTGGCAAGGCTAGAATCGGCGCTTGAATAAGTTTCTGTTTCAGAATGTCAAATGCCTCTTGCTGTTTATCGGTCCAAACGAAAGGAGTATTCTTTCGTGTTAGCATCGTTAGAGGTACATCAATTTTCGAGAAGTCCTTTATGAATCGCCGGTAATAACCAGCCAATCCAAGGAAACTTCTTATTTCGGAGGCATTGCGAGGTGTTTGCCACTTTTGAACAGCCTCGACTTTTGACGGATCAACGGATATTCCTTCGCCAGAAACGACATGGCCAAGGAATTGAATCTATAAGATAATCAAGATGGAAATTCAAGTTCTGATGTGATTCATAGAATAGTTAAGGAAACAGCTCAAGACATATATAATAGAGATTATACATGTCTGAGCCAGAATTCGCACTTAGAAAACTTTGCGTAGAGTCTTTCTTTTCTTAATAACTCTAGCAATTGCCGCAGATGAATAGAATGATCAGCCTCCGTTTTGGAGTAAATCAGAATATCGTCTATGAACACGATAACTGATTTATCCAACATTGGTCTGCACACGCGATTCATGAGATCCATGAATGTCGCTGGTGCATTTGTCAAGCCAAACGGCATTACGAGAAATTCGTAATGACCGTATATTGTTCGGAAGGCTGTCTTTGGAATATCTTCATCTCTAACTTTCAGCTGATGATACCCATAACGGAGATCTATCTTTGAGAAATAGCTGGCTCCTTGCAGCTTATCAAACAGATCATTGATCCTGGGCAAAGGATATTTATTCTTTATGGTTACTTTGTTCAACTCGCGGTAGTCGATGCACATACGGAAGGTTCCGTCTTTCTTTTTAACAAATAGAACTGGTGCACCCCACGGAGAAGAACTCGGTCGGATAAATCCCTTCTCTAACAGCTCTTGCAGTTGCTTAGACATTTCTTGCATTTCTGCAGGTGCAAGTCTGTATGGAGCTTTTGCGATAGGAGCCGCACCAGGAACCAAGTCAATACTAAACTCGACTTGACGTTCCGGTGGCACTCCGAAAATGTCATCAGGAAATACGTCTAGGAACTCACAGACGATAGGAATATCGGACAAAGATTTCTTTTCAGAGTTGGATTCAGATGAAACATAACAGATATAAGATTCGTGACCCTTAGATAAGTACTTATGCGCTTTTTCAACAGATATGAAACAATGTGCACCTTTCCGCTTCTCGCCCTTGATCTCAAGTACTCGGCCGTCTGAAGACTTGATTCTGATGACTCGCCGGTTGCAGATAATTGTAGCCTCGTTGTTCATTAGCCAATCCATGCCGATGATGACGTCAAATTCTTTTAACGGAATCGGGATGAGGTCGAGATTGAATACGATATTATCAACAAGTAGTGTGCAGTTTCGATAAACAGAATCAGCCATAACGAAATTGTTACTGGCTGTCTCAATGTCTAATATCACGGGAAGCTTTGATGGAGACTTACATAATTGTCGTGCAAAAGAAGTTGATATGAAAGAACGACTTGCGCCAGAATCAAATAATACACGAGCCGGAATTGAGTTAAGCAGGAACATACCGGTAACTACGTCTGGTGTTTCTTTTGCTTCCTCGGCT
This sequence comes from Centrapalus pauciflorus, assembly GCA_020465985.1. NCBI lineage: Eukaryota > Viridiplantae > Streptophyta > Magnoliopsida > Asterales > Asteraceae > Centrapalus > Centrapalus pauciflorus. Next base: position 399,069 of record JAANYP010000956.1, read on the forward strand.
GTAATTTGGAAAGCTCGAGTCCGTGCAGTCGGCGTTGCAGCAGAACTTTTCCTTGTAGAACCTCCTGCTGATGATTGAGACTGATAACGCGATCCGCTACGACACTGGTACATAAAATGTCCTCTTTTCCCGCACTTTGCACATCCACGTCCCTGCTGTGGACATTCTTCACTACTGTGACCGATCATGTTGCACACAAAGCAAGTAACATCTTCTGGATTGCACAACCCCATATGTGACTTTCTGCATCGCTTGCAGAATCGTGGCTCGTTCGTTAGGGAATAAGCTTGTGCTTTCTGCGGTGAACTATGTTGATGAGATTGCTGAGATTGCGACTTATTTGGCTTGAAAAATCTGCCAAATCTTTGTTTCTTCGGAGGAGACGGATTCATTGGGTTAGTCGTTGGAGCGTATAGCTAATCGCCGTACTCTAGATAACCTCGCTCAATTTGTCTGGCTGCTTCTACCATTTCCAAATAACTCTTGTATTTGATCGCACTCATCGGATGCCTGTATCTTGGATTAAGTCCTACATGAAATCTATTCATCTTTCTTTCCTCGGTAGCTACTTGATAGGAAGAGTAGCCGCATAGTCTTGAGAATTCGTGCTCGTATTCATCAACAGTCTTTGTCCCCTGAGTCAGCTGCATCAATTGGACTTCCATCTTATCTTGTTGATCGACTGGACAGTACTTTGCGTTGAACATGTCGAGAAATTGGTTCCATTCTAGAGTCTGAATTATTTCTTCGCCGTAAATACTTCTCTGAGTTTTCCACCAGGCACGGGCAGCTCCCATAAATAATGCGGACGCATAACTTACTTTCTTCGAGTCTAAACAGTCAGAGATTCTAAAGATCTCTTCGGTATGACTAATCCAATCCATCGCCTGAATCGGATTCACTGTACCCTCAAAGTTCAGGGCACCACTTGCTTTGAAATCTTTAAATTTGCAGCCTTTTGGCTGAGCAGTTTGGGTTTCTGGATTAGATTTATCAGAATCAGATTCATTAGTCTGGACTTGCTTTTCTTTTCTCTTACTTTTCTTTTATTCACGTCTTTTAGCTTCGGCCTCGTCTCTGGCCTGAAACTGTTCTTGCATTATTTTGTTTTGTTGTTCTGAGTGTTGGGCTAAGAGTTGTTGCATCATTTCAAACATTTGTTGTGGATTCATGTTGCTGGGAATATCACCTGATCCTGATCCTGACATCTTCTACTGAAAATTAAGATAAGTCAACTATCAGTTTATAGACTTAGATCTATGTACCCTTTTTCCCATCCTAATAGTCTGTACATCCTATCTCAGTTCAAACCACCTAAATGATTGATATATATGTATTGCTTCAGTTTGAGACCAAGTATACTTACGTAATACTTGATTCACTCAAACTAGAGCTCTGATACCATCCTGTGAAGACCTCCCCTTCCGGGTCAGTCCTCAGAGTCTAGGTCCCACATCATGCAATACGATATCAACCATACTAAGATAGGGTAATTAATTGTGGAATTAAAAATTACATGTACATTACAGATTAGGGTTTAAGTTACATATTTCAAAATAAAGTTATAAAAGGGTAACATCTAATCTAGTCATAATCATCATACATCACATCAAGTCTACCCAAAACCACCACGTTTACTGTCTTCCAATCAGTACCAGAAAGTTTGTTGAGTAGTGGTCTAAGAAAGCTTCAAAACTTGGATCTTGAATGACCTAAGTACTAGGTCCTGCAGGTGATTTTCCTTTGGCTTTTCCTGTAAAATATTAACGCAACATCTGTAAGCAAAGCTTAGTGAGTTTATAGATTTTCAATATCAACATGCGTGTCAAGCGGAGTCATTAGTCTTAGCGTGATATGTCTTGGCTGCCGCTACAGCCCTCATGATTGAGATATAGAATCATAGAATCGGATGATGTTCAGGCCACACTCACGCTTAAATCGTGGGGATCAGCCACATACTGGGCTAGCTACCAGTAAGTCAATATGGCGGAACATCGGAGGTCATTACCAAGTTCATAAGAACTGGTGAAATAGCCGGGTCTAGAACAATAGACCATAAGGGCTAGTCAAGCTGAATCAATCTATCAAATGTCTGATCAATGATGTAAGCATATGTCTTAGAAGTCATGATAGCAATGAATCATAAAGCAAAGTCTGAAGCAATATTAAATGCAATATGAAAAGATAATCAAATAGCTATCATGATTCACTGGGCAACACCCAACCATGGTGTGCACAAGTCTCAATCCAGCTGATAAATGAATGTCAATAAAACTAACAGCAGCAATATATCTCAACCGAATCTTATGCATGTTCAATCTGAATATCTATAACTCACAGGTCTGGGTCTTTATCAAACAGATATAAAAATCTGGCACCTGAGTTATCTCAGGATTTTATCTCTATAAGTCTGTCTTCTTGTATAATCAAGTCTTTGACCCGATTTTAAGTCTTTAAATCTTTGTCTCTATGTTCAGAATTTCACTGAACCTGTCCAGAATTATCATCGTCAAATCATATCAATTTCATGTCTTTTTCATAATCTTTATTTTTATCTGATTCTGATAACTGATAACTCTGTTAATCATTTGATTCATTTCTCTTTATATTTGTTAAAATATCAAAATAGGATATCCAATTTCGGATCATCCGGATTCGGACAAATCCGGATCTGGCACCCGGATTCGGACAAGTCCGAAATGGTCGTCCTAATTCGGACCAACACACATCCGAATTAAAATCATCATCCGAAGTAAAACCATCATCCGAATTAGCATCCGGACCGAAATGGAAACATCCAAATCAGATACCATCCGAACTCGGGTCATCCGAGTTCGGACCATCACTTAGCAAAACTATAATTTATTATCCGAAGTATGGGAACCGAAATGAATTTCATCCAAATTTAAAAGCATCCGAATTGTAGGGTCTGAATTAACATATTATCCGAACCGAATTATAGGTCCGAAATAAACATCATCCGAATTCGGTCCTACCCGAATTTGGATCTATACTTAGCATTTTTCCCAGAATTTTGTTCTTGATGTTCTTCATTTGTTCATACGGATTTTTGATAAAATTTACTAAAACTTATTTTAATCCACATGCAACTTAATATAAAGTTATATTATGATTATTGGGTTAATTTTATACTAATTTTTCTATCAATAACATCATAATTTGTTCAAGATCATCCAAAATATTAATATTTTGTTAAGAACACTATTTTTGCTAAAAATTCCGATTTTCTTCAATATTTGAATGATCCAAACAATAGATTTTGTTTCTATTTCATCTATTAGTTTCAATTCATCATAATCTTTCATAGTTTTATGCATGCAACCTATAAATTTCTCATTTTAATCTCTTGGTTTCGGTTTTTTTCTTAAACCGAACCAACATACTAAAAATTTTCAAATTTAAATGAAATATTACCTTGAAATTTCTGTAGATTAATGATGATTGATGATATTGTAACTCCTTCTTGAATAATTTCCTCAATTGATTGCCAATTTATGATGAATTCTTGGTAAATTCTTGAGTTTGTCCGAGAGTTAGAGAGAGATTAGAGAGAGAGAGGGCTTTCAAGATTAATGATCTTAATGATCATTTAATTTGATTTTATATCCATTTAGTTACATTAAAATTTAACCCACTATATTTTTGTATTTTACATCTCTTTATTTTAATCATCCTAATTATATTATAAATATAATTAAAATTATATTTACTTAATAAATTTTCATTCTTAATTAATAATTGCAACATAAATAATATAACAAAATTATATTATTATCTCAGAATCAATTATTACATGATTGACAAAAATTAGGTTGTTACAGTAGGGGGTGAACCTTCAGAAATTCCACCATGTCTTCATAACCCTTCCCCACGTAGTTTTTGGGAATGGTTAGATTTGCAATGTAGCTTGTGGGTTTCAGGGTTAGCATCGTGGTAACAGAGGGGTGTTTCTCAACATCCTTACCAACGAATACTGGAAGCAAAGGGTTGTTTTGGTGAGCCATTTTTGGAGTAGTGGAAATACGAGTACTGGACACTTAGTCGATTTAGGGTTCGTTCGGTAGTTATGGTAGCAGTAGAGGAAGAAGATGATGAAATAGTAGAGGGGGTATATATAGGATTCGAATGTGAGTGGGTAGGAGAGAGAAAGGTTTGGGCGGTTGATTTGAAATGTTCTTTAACGGAAAACGGAACGGTTGTCCATGTCAGAACGGTTGTCAGACCACTTGAACCCTTTTAGTCACTAACACACGTTAACACACATTATCCACAGGTAACTAAGTTAAATAAATACAGAAATTAAGTAACTTAATTATGAAGAAAGGTGATTAAAGCTGATGTTCTAAGCTGTTGGTCAAACCTGTGATGAGCAGGGTTCATCACAAACTGTTCATTCCTCAAGCTGTTTACTCAACCTGTGCAGCTATATAAGAATAGGTTATGTTCGATAGCTGATCAGGTTACGAGACAAAGTCTTGTATGACAGATTGAGAGAGTGATCAGGTTGGAGGTTTGATCAACAGAACAGGTTTGAAGTGAAAACTGATGTTATCAAACTTGTTATACGCTCAAGCTGTCCAAGCTTTTAGATGCATAGCCTGTTCTGTCTGAGCTGTTCTGAAAAAATTGAGCAGTTTGAGACATATGATGCCTTAGAACATTAAGGACACTTAGTCACTTTTATTTAACATGCCCAGCTTGCTTACAAGATAATTAAACATGTTTTCATTAAGAGGCTTGGTGAAAATGTTTGCAAGCTGTTCATCTGTGGAAATAAAGCTTACCTCCACATTACCTTTCTGGATGTGAACCCTGATAAAATGATGTCTGACTTCTATATGCTTAGTTCTAGAATGAAAAAAAAACTGGATTGTTGGAGATAGCTATAGCACTTGTATTATCACACAGAATAGGAGTCTTCCTATATACAAGCCCATAGTCTTCAAGCTGATGCTGCATCCATAGAATCTGCCCATAGCAGCTTTCAACAGCAATATACTCAGCTTCAGCAGTAGAAGCAGAAACTGAGTTCTGCTTCTTGCTACACCAACTGATCAACTTACCACCAAGGAGTTGACATCCACCTGTTGTGCTTTTTTTGTCTAGCCTGCAGCCTACAAAATCAGAATCTGAATATCGTGTTAGCTCAAGACTTGAGTCTTTGGGATACCAAAGACCCAAACCTGGTGTACCCTTAAGGTATCTGAAGCTTTTTTTTACAGCAGCTAGATGTGATTCCTTAGGATCAGCTTGAAACCTAGCACATAAACAGGTAGAAAACATAATATCTGGTCTACTAGCAGTTAAATATAGCAAGCTCCCAATCATGCCTCTATAAGCTGTTACTGAAACAGCTTTGCCACTGGCATCAGCATCCAACTTTACATTTGTTGCCATTGGGGTTTTGATAGGAAAACTTTGATCAAATATAAACTTTTTCAAAAGATCTAAAGTGTACTTTCTTTGATTTATGAAAATTCCATTTAAGATTTGTTTAACCTGTAATCCTAGAAAGAAAGTAAGTTCACCCATCATACTCATTTCATATTTTGATTTCATGATAGTGAAAAATTCTTGCATAACTGCTCATTAGTAGAATCAAATATTATGTCATCCACATAAATTTGAACAAGCATAATATCAGACTTCACCTTCTTTATGAACATTGTGGTATCCACTTTACCTCTGGAATAACCATTGCTCATAAGGAATTCAGTTAGAGTGTCATACCAGGCTCTAGGGGTAGACCATAGAGGGCTTTGTCTAACTTATAGACAAAACCTGGGTGATGTTCATTTTCAAAACCTGGAGGCTGCTTCACATACACTTCTTCTTGCAGCTTTCCATTCAAAAATGCACTTTTTACATCCATTTGAAATACCTTCATACTCTTGTGGGCAGCGTAGGCTATAAACAAACGAATTGCTTCTAACCTGGCCACTGGAGCAAATATTTCATCATAGTCAATGCCTTCTTCCTGTCTGTAGCCTTGAGCAACCAGTCTTGCCTTATTTCTAATGACATGTCCTTTCTCATCCATTTTGTTCCTGAAAACCTATTTAGTGCCAATTATTGTTTTACCTTTAGGAGCAGGGACCATCTTTCATTCTTTGTTTCTCTCAAACTGATTGAGCTCTTCTTGCATGGCAGTGATCCAATTGGCATCTTTTAGTGCTTCATCCACTTTCTTAGGCTCGATCAGGGACACAAAGCTAGAAAACATACAAAAGTTTCCTAAGCTATCCCATCTTGTTTGCACCCCTTTGTTGATGTCACCAATTATTTGATCATTGGGGTGACACCAGATCCACTTAGGATCTTACCTCAATGAAGATTCTCCTGAGTCATTTGCATCTTCAACAGGTCCTGTTGAGCAGCTTTCTAGATTTTCATACACACTGTTATCTTGAGCCTGTTCACTTGTTGAACATGACTCTCCATTGTTGAACATATCAGCAGAGGATCCAGGAAAATCAGCATTGACTGGTTCAGGACATGGTGTTGTAATCATGTCAGTACACTTATTCACACAGGGTGTATCAACATAGTCATCATCATGTCCATTGTGGTTAACAGGTTCCACTCTGGGTGTAGTGGAAGCTTTTGAGTCCTTTTCTTCATTAATGGAATGCATGAGATCATCAAAGCTGAACTCTCCTGAAACTGATTCAGGAACAGCTTTGGTGGAAGCACTCCTAGACTCCTCAAAGGTGACATTGATATATTCATCTATCACCTTTCTTTTGTAGTTGTATACTCTGTAGGCTTTGGAGATAACAGAATATCCAACAAACACACCTTCATCAGCTTTGGGTTCAAATTTTGCCAGCTGGTCCCTCTGATTCAGAATTAATCAGGGACATCCAAACACATGGAAATAGCTAATATTTGGCCTTCTCCATTTGATTAACTCATAGGGAGTCTTGTTGAACCTTTTCACCACCACGGATCTGTTTTGGGTGAAGCAGGTAGTGTTGACAGCTTCAGGCCAGAATGATGAAGGTAAACCTGATGCACACAGCATGGTTCTAGCAGCTTCAATGAGAGTTCTGTTTCTCCTTTCAGCAACTCCATTTTGTTGTGGAGTTCATACAGCTGAAAAGTTTTGTGAAATCCCTCTTTCTTCATAGAAGTCTTCAAGAGTACTGTTTCTGAATTCAGTACCATGATCACTTCTAAGCTGCTTAACTTGATCAGAGTTCAGCGTCTCCATCTTTTTGATAAATCCAATGATTTCTCTAGCAGCCTCTCCTTTGCTCTTTAGAAAGATCACCCATGTAAACCTGGAGAACTCATCAACCATTACTAGAGCGTATCTTCTACCTCCTAGACTTGGGACACTGACTGGTCCAAACAAGTCCATGTGGATTAAGAAGAGAGGAGTATCAATAGAGAAATTATGCTTAGATTTAAAAGATGTTTTTCTCTGCTTGCCTTTCTCACAAGCTGTGCAGAGTTTATCCTTAAAAAAGGTTATAGAAGGCAAACCTGTTACCAACTCTTTCTTACATATTTTGTTGATATTCTTGAAGTTCAGGTGTGATAGCCTTTTGTGCCATAACCAGTTCAGGTCTGCATTGCTTCTGGAGATAAAGCAGGTTCAGTTGTGGGATCAGCAGATTTCATGTCCACAACATATACACCTTTCTTCTGTTGTGCACACAACACAACTTTCCCTTAGGAATCCGATATGTAACCCAGGTGCTCCTCAAAGTTAACCTTGTAGCCAACATCACACAGTTGACTTATGCTTACAAGATTGTGTTTCAGCCCAGACACATAGGATACTCTTTTGAATGTAGCAGCACCAGCTTGAAGAGTTCCATATCCTTCTGTGGATCCCTGGACATTGTCACCAAAGGTGACTTTTGGCCCTTTTTCAGGCCTGAGATCACTCAGCAGATCCTTGCAACCCTGTCATGTGGCCTGAGCATCCACTGTCCAAGTACCAAACCCGAGATGGTTGTTTGTCCTACAGAGTGTGATGGGAAAATATTAGTTATTTTAGGGGAACTCATCATAGGGATGAGTTCTCCTACTTCATCAACATTTGTTGATGGACCTGTGATATCCACACTATTATTCCCTATTTGGATTGTATCAGCTTGGATACTATCCACATTGACCATATTACTTCCAACACTGCTTGTTTTTGCAATGTTGGAACTAGCAGAGTCAACAGGCCTCATGTCCTCATTTTCAGGACAGTCTTTGGCCATATGTGTCTTCTTCCCACATTTATAACATTTTCTCTTTTTGGCCTTTTTGGAAGAAGTACTTCCAGAAACACATTCTGAATCATTTTTGTTGATCTTTTCAGCAGGTTTAGCAAACTTATCACTATTTTTAGAAGAATCAACACTTTGGGTGGAAGGCACAATGGCAACAGCTTTACCTGTATCCTCTTTCCTCTTTTTAGGAGGACATATATCAAATACAGGAAGTTTGATTGGCCTTTGACCTTCCACAGGTTTGGGAAACTTATTCCCAAATTTCTCAGGTTGAGCAATGGCTTTGCCTTTGCCTTTACTGAGATGTGATGGCTGTTGCCTATCAACATAATCACTGCTTTTGGTTTTGAAAGACTTACCTTCATTTATAACCAATTTTCCACTATGATTTAAAAACTTATTTGAAATCACAGCTTATTCACTTTCAACATCAGACTTACCCCTGTTGAAAGCAGGCTACTTACCTTTTGAAAACTTTTTCTCAAAATGATCGGCATCAAAGGGATTAACATGTCTCTTATTATCAGCTTTGGACCCAAAGCTTGTCTTGTTAACAGGTTTAGTGTCCACAGCTGCAGCTAGATCTTGTTTTCCCTTCTTTTGCTTGTGTGAACCAGCTGAGCACTTAGCATACTGATTTGATGGAGAACACATACCATCATCAGCTTTTGGAGCTTTTTCACACAAGCTGTCAGTATTTTGAGGCCTGACAAATCTATTTGTTAAGACTAGCTTACCATTTACTTTCTGGATGAAAGTACTTGGAAGCTCACCAAGAGTGGATAAGTCATTTTTCAGATTATTTATCTCAACAATTGAAGCTGCTTTGTCAAGATCCCCTCCAAGATAGGCTTGGATTTGAGCAGGGATCTGTTGACTGATACAATGACTGACTTTTTGTGCAGATTGGCACCAAGAGTCAACAATCTTTTGAAGCTTGGCATGTTTTGTGTCTGTTTCTCTCTTTTCTTCTAATAAAATGGAGTTGATGTGTTTTAATTCATCAAGTTCAGTTTCCAACTTTTGGAAGCTTTCCAGTTTACTAGTTTTTTATTTCAAGGTCAGTTTTTAGTTTGGAGATTTGAGACAACGAAACATTATGCTTCTCAATAGCAACTTTTAGATCAACAAGCAGATATTCAAACATTCTCACTTTTTCATCAGAACTGTAAGCCATAAAATTTTGTACCTTATACATCATTGTTGGGTTCCAGTTCTCCAAGCAGCTGAGAGCCTCAGCTTCAGCCAGGTTTTGTTTGAAGTTGCTTGTTGATGGGACATCAGTGTTGGCCATCAGACAATTGTTATCTTCTTCATCTCATGATGAGTCAGATTCCTCCCAGTCACAAGTCTCAGCCATAAGTCCCTTTTGTTTGTTGGAAGCCACTAAGTCTTCCAACTTCCTCAGCTTAGCCATGGCCATTAGGTACTTAACCCTGTAGCCATTGTCCCTGTTTGTCTTGAATGGTTTGGATGATGAGCCAACAGCTTTAGACACACAGTCATCAGCTATATGGCCTGTTTTGCCACATTTAAAGCACTCAGCCTTAGTTTTATCAAATGCCTTCTTTTTTATGGCACCTGATTTCTTTTGCAACATTCTTCCACCAAACCTCTTCTTGTTGAATTTTCTAACAAGCATTGCAAGCATTTGCTCATCATCTTCAGCAAGATCTTCACAGTCTTCCTCCTCAGACATTTCTTCCCTTTCATCATCAGCCTGTTGATCAGGTTGTGTGAACACATCACACACCTGATTAGCAGGTTGTCTCATGCTGGCCACTAAGGCAGCACCTCTCTTAGACATTTCCAAGGCATTTCTTTTCTGTTGCCTTGACTGGTCATCATTTAGTAAGGATCCATACAAATTTACAAGATCCATACCTTTGATGGTGCCGGAATTTCTTAAGATAGTAGAAAAATAATTACATTCTTCAGGCAGAATGTCCAAGAATTTGTTTACCAGAGTTAGGATGTCCTTGGTGATCCCAACAGCTTTGAGATCATTGATTAGAGCAGTGAATCTGGTATAGGTTTCTGTGAGAGACTCCTTTGGCTTTGCAAAGAAGAGTTCATATTGTCTAACAAGATTGTTGATCCTGTTATCCAGTGTGATAGTGGGACCATCATAGACGGTACACAAAGTATCCACATCTCCTTTGCAGTCTTCATTTTCTCAACCTGTTTGAACACATCATCAGGAAAGAGAAATGACCAGGTTGTTCCTGGCTTTTGCATCAAGAGCAACCAGCCTTTTGTCTTCATCAGACCATTGAGCTTTGGCCTTCTCAAAGGTTCTGATCTCCGGGGCAGCTCCTTCAGCAGCAGGAGTGATAGTAGTAACAGAGGTTGGCACATAGGGACCCTCCATTACTATCTCTGGTAGTTGTACATCAAGATTCTCTATAGTAGAGCATCATTCTGCACTTCCAACCAGAGAAGTTCTGATGATTGAATTTGGGGGGTTTGGCCATAGAACCATTGTCATAGTAGGAGGAGGAATTTGCAGCACTGTTGTCCATGGGGAATTAGGGAGAATGAGAGATCTAGAGTTAACACACACCCTTAGTGTATTGTTCTAAGCTGTAGAGGGGGGGGGGTGAATACGGCTAATTAAAAACTCAACACTCTTTTCTCAATGTTTGTATATATTTTTAACAAGTGTTAATTACAAACAAGCTTGACTGCGGAAAGGTTCAAGCTGAGATGACAGATACAACAGATGTTTAACAAGTCTAGGACACACTCAGACTAGATACAATGAAGACACTCACTAAGATGAACTCACTGTTTACAAGACACAGATGGACAGCTTGAATAAGAACAGCTTGGACACACGTTACTGTTTTATTCAAGCAGACTTGCATGCATGGAAAAACACACTTCAATGCACGATCTGAATTTCTCACTCTTAGTTGTCTCACAATCCTTAGAAGCTTCCTTTTATACTCTCACTGAGAATCTCAGTGAAGCTTCTTCATTGGACGTTGAGATAGTGGGATGTCTTTCCAAAAAGACAAAACAACTTTTCTGCATATTCTGATAAAGCAGACTTGTCTTCATGTGACAGAATCTCTGTCTTTTTCTTTTTGTCTCTGTTGCAAAAGGCTTCAACCAAAAGAGGAATGTCAACTTTGAATCTTTCTTCTTTTGTTAAGCCATTTTGATATAAGAAATGGTCTGTCGCCCATTTCAAATATCCACTTTTTCTTCATGTAACAAAACAGCGTAGGCAGCTTTTGCATCTTCTGTTTTCCACTTTGTCTTTGACTTTGTAAACTGATCTTGTAGTCCAAAACAATACATGAGGACTTGGAAACATATTACATAAAGTGTTTAGCCTGTTCACAAAGAACAGGTTCTGTTCACAAAGAACAGAACGCCTAGAATTTGTCCAAGCTGCTCATCAGAGTAGAGCAGCGTAGACAGTTTATGTCCAGCCTGTTCACAGAATGAACAGCTTGGGCAATCTGCCTTAGTTGCAATGAATGCAACAGGGTAAACATCTTTGACTTATATTGCAAATCACTTTTCGGGTTTCACTAAGGCATTAACAGGCCTTGTATTATACCTTTAAGTGAATCAAACAGGTTGGATTTAAATCTCCCCTAAGATGTAGAGCAGGTTTGACTGAGGCCTTTTTGTGCCTAACAGAGTTTATTACTTTGTTTGATCTTTTAAGCACGTGAGAGTAAAAAGGGTGGATTATTTAAGTGTTTAACTATGATTATAAATATGGTTGTATTTTGGTATGAATCTTAATATAAACGAGTGTTTTGATATGTGAGTTGATAAACAACTTTCATAAAAAAAAACATGATTGTGAGTATTCAGTTTGCTTTGTTAATTTGAGAAAATATAGTTGATTGATCTTTATATTTTCTTAGAGTTAATGTTGGGATGATGATTTTAGTTTGAGTGATCTTGTAATTTCATCATCATTACTTGCATGTGATTTTATGTCAAAGTATTCATTAGAGTGATCTTTGTTACTTTACGTAAAAGATTGGATTTAAGATTTTTAAACCATTGTTGAGTGATCTTAGTGATTTATTTTCTTGAAATTCAAGTGTTATTCATTCCAAGCGTGTTCATTTTTATCCATCCAATGTTTAGGGGGAAGCATTCCCATTTGATTACCCTTATCAAATTGCAATCTTAAAACCTTTCCTTCTAAGTGTGTATAACTCGTACGTGTGTGGAATTGCGCTCGTGATTTTATACCTTTTATATGTTCCTTATTTTGAATGCAATCACATAATGATCTTAGCTAATTATTAACCGATGACCTATTGTCATCATACACCATATTGTCCCTGTGTTCGATACCTGGACATACTTATACTATATTAGCAATGATAGGTGATACTTGCCTAATTGTCGCTAGTTTTAGTATATTTATATTCATTTCATAATTAAAATTTAGGTGTGCTAGCGGCACATCAAACACTCAAGAAAAGCTCTGATACCACTTGTAAGGTCCACCCTCTACGTATCTATCATAGTGTGACAACGTCAATCGAGTGCGGAATCATCGTTTAACGCTAACGGATCAAACACGAAACACACACACGGGAACACGGAGCCAAAGACGATGCTAGTCGATTAGAATATCAACCCCACAAAGTGTATCGCTTCTTTGATCATTCGAAAACTCTCTAAAATCGTCTGGAATATGGATATAAAAGTTCTAATGAAATCTTGAACATAAGTTCATGATATACACCCTAAGTTCGTGCATGGTCCAAACCCACGAACTTATAAGTTCAAGCCCATGCAACTAATTTCGTATGAACTTATTAGAGCTAAGTTTGTATGAACTTATCAGCCATAAGTTGATACCTCATGAACTTATCATGCACTTCATGAACTTATCATGCAGTCATGTACTTATCATGCAGTCATGAACTTATCATGCAATCATGAACTTAATACACAATCATGAACTTAAGACATAAACATGAACATATAATCATGACTTGTATTAATAAGGCCCTATCTATTACAATTGACTATCAATAACAAAACTAGACTGCTGTCGTCACACCGAGTGTACCAACATTTGGATCCTGTGAATATTGAATATAGTACACAACTGTCGTCGTGTGCACTTTTCGATTCTGCACATGTCTTAGAGCCCACGAACACTCGGTTGCATTCATTGCAACAAGTACATGTGAACTTAGTGTCCCTATTGGAATACCTTTAGTGTCGGTTACATTCGTTGCATAGTCACAAGCATTAGGTATAAGTCCTACTAGAGCCACATCATTGCCAACTCTGAACGTAGGCCACAAAGAGGTTCTTTTCACAAGTTCCACTGTTGTGACTTGTGACAACTGGTAATCTAAGTGATCCAAGTGTTAGCCCGTTACCCTTTGTCACTCAACAACACTTGGATGCAGCAATACAAGGAATTAATCAGCAATTGAATACTAAGTTTGAAATGATGATGAGTCAAATGATAAGCATGCAACGATTACTAAAAGGCAAAGATACTGCAACAGAGCCTGAAGAAGCAATATTTGATTCAAATGTTGAACTGCGAAGTTATTGTGAATAGCAATTTCTGAATTAGAATAAAAGAATGTTTGGGTTAGAGGCAAAAGTTGTCAATGCACTGGGTGCTCTATCTGAATGATTTTCAAAACTTGAAGATACGTGCAAATCACAAGCTTCTGGGTTTAAAAGAAGGCATGAGGATCCTGACTCTGATGATGCTCCTCGTGAGGAGGAGAAAGGAGGAAGCTTGATGATTCAAGCAAACAGATTGTGATATATGAAGCAAAGGAGACTGAGGGGAATGTGTCTAAAGCCGGTGCATCTAACTCAGACGAACCAGTTGCTTCTCAACGAGGTTTGGAATTCATTCTTTATGAATATTTTCTAGATCCGATGAGTATGAAATCTTGATACGACATCAATTTGAATAAGACGGTGAATCAAACAAGGATGGTGATATGTCTTTGCTTGAGGGTGTTGAAGAAGAAGTGAAGGTATCTAAAGTTGAACCTGAAAATTTTTGAATTCGTTGAGTCTTCTGTGATAGCTGAAAGATTACTGGATGAGGAGGAGTTGATTGATGAGATCTTAACAGACAATGTGTTGGATTCTAAACAGACACCAATGGTTGCAAAGCCTGCGGTTATCGAGTACGACAATACGTTGTCTCGGCTGTTTGATCTTCAGTACAATCTTGAAACGAAAAAGTTAATGACAAAATGTAACGCATTATGACATCATAAACAAGAAGTATGTGACAATTAAAGTCGAAGAAGAAGAGAATGTGCATTTGATCGTCATGGGAGATCCCGAATCAGTCCAACAAGTCACAGTGTCTGACGAAGAGCTGATGGATAAATTTTTGAATGAGTTTGTTTTAGTAGACGAATCTTATAGACATCAGAGTTTGAGAGTTGTTGTACAAGGAAAGTTAAGAAGACAGATAGATGATATGCTTAGTCTTTTGGATAAAGAAGAATTGAATAAGAAGAAGAGTAAGGACAAGTGGCTAAAACTTTCAAAGCATCAAACTGCTGAGTATATCAAGAAGAGGAACCGATTATAGTTTTTGGAGGATTTATTAAAAAGAAAGATCTTTTGTAAAAAAAACAAGCACCATTGACATTTTTTAGGCTATTTAGAGTCATAGAGCCTAATTTGCCGCATCTAGTGAATTATGTTAGCTTTTTGCACAACAAAGCGCAGTCTATTGAAAAGGTGAGAGTCTGGGAAAGAGTAGTTGAGTTGAATAGAATTGACAAAGACAGATTTGTCAATGTCTTTTATCCTGTTTTCACGGTTCTCCGCACTGATCAGAAAATCTACAAGTTCAGCGAAACAAATTTCTTGCATGTCTTCATTGAAGATATTGAAGACCTATTTGATGAATTATGTAGAAACAAACGAGAATAAAATTGTCGGTTTGCTCTAAAGGTCGTATTCCACTTCATGCACACGATGTCTTCTCAAGATATACAAATCGGGGTAGATAGAGGCATGAGAAGGATAAACATGACGGCACCCAGGCGAGATTTGAAATAGATTGAGAAGTATAAAGAATATCAAATGGTGTTGTATAAAGTACCGTGCGTTGTATACAAGAATAAAGATCACGTGAAAAAGGCAATGAGAATGTCTGAGCTCAACAAGTATTTGGATGGAACCCTTAGAATGGTACCGATGTCATTGAGAGGGGTTCTAGATGAAGACAAGTTGAAAAGACCAAAAGATGTCATACCAAAGATGGAAAGAATGATGACTGCAGATTTTGTGTCTGAAATTGAACGTTTAAGCAGTTGTCGAGTTATTAGAAGGTTTGAGAAGAAATTGGGCTACAAAGAATGCATCTAGCTTAACATCCATATAAAGGGGGGGATTGTTGGAATCTATTTTGTTTATGGGTATTAAGTCTAGGGGCTTGTTTTGTAATATTGTAAAAGTTGTGCTTGTACATAAAAAGGGTAAATGAATGTAACAGTGGTACGATTGTTCATTGTATTTCCAATATTCCGTATTATAAACCTACTTTTCATAGAAATTGAAAGCATTCGGCTAGTTGTGATTAATTGTGTTAGATCTTGATTACATATTACATTTTGATATCATCAAAAAGGTTATAATCGACAATAGGAAATCGACTATGATGGAACTTTTTCTCCAGTGGCACATATTGAGGCGATTTAGATGCTCCTTGCTTTTTTAGTCCACAAAAACTTTACTGTGTATCAAATGGACGTTAATACTGTCTTTCTGAATGGGTTGCTGAAAGATTAAGTATATGTTAATCAACCCAAAGTCTTTGTGGATACCGGAAATCCGGGTCATGTATCGTTTAGATAAGTCACTTTATGGCTTAAAACAAGCGTCTCGTGCCTGGTATGATGCGTTGACATCTTATCTTTAACATTGTAGTTTTTCGAAAGGTAAGGATACAACTTTATTTTTTAAAAAACCAATGTGAGCACATTATTGTCATACATATTTATGTTGATAATATTATTTTTGGCTCTACTAATCCTATTTACTGTAAAAAATTTGCTCAACTAATGTCTAAACAATTTGAAATGAGCATGATGGACGAGATGAATTTCTTTTTGGGCTTCAAGTTAGATAACTTGTTCATAAATCAGTCAAAATACATTAGTGATTTATTGAATAAAAAATATAATATGTCTAACTGTACTCCAATGTCCACACCAATGGCACCGAATTCTAATTCGAAGATACACGCGGACCCAGATGGGAAAGTTGTTGATGCAAAGAATTATCGAGACATAATTGGTTCACTTCTTTACTTGAAAGCTAGTAGGCCGAATATAATATTCTCAACATGTGTCTGTGGAAGATATAGCTAATCCTAAAGAGTCTCACATAGCTGTTGTCATACATGTTATACGATATTTAAAGGGAAAATCAGAACTTGGTCTTGGGTGATAAGTTAGTCAGTTGCACTTTAAAGAAACAAATTTATGTCTTAACTTCTATTGCAAAAGCAGAATATGTTGTTGCAGCTAGTTATTCACAAGTTTTGTAAATTAGAACCCAACTGAGTAAATATGGTTTTGTTTACAACAAAATCTCCATTTATTGTGATTTTAAGAGTGTCATTGCCATGTTTTGCAATCCTGTTCAGCATTCAAATTTGGCATCACTTCGTTAAAGATCATGTTGAAATGGTACCGTTGAAATGTGTTTTGCTTGTACATAATATCAACTTGCTGACATTTCTACCAAGGCATTATATGCTCACCGATTAATTTCTTGGTATTAAACCCATTTGGTTCCTATTGCAACTTCTCCCCGAGGTAGCGGTACTAACTCCCACACTTCAAGCTTTCTGAGTTGTGACAGTTCTTCTTGCATCGCTTCAACCCAAGAATTGTCTTTCAGTGTCATTTGCACATTCTTCGGCTCTACTTGTGAGATGAAACACGAATATAAACATGTGTTATACGCCTCGGAGTCATTAATCATTGACAACAGCACTGTGTTGTTATTCAAACTACTCCTAGTTCTCACACCAGTATGCGGATTTCCTATGATGCTCTCAATCAGATGATCCTTTTTTATCCTCGATGTTTCAAGCTCATCGACCCTAAGATTATCTCCTAAGTTTGGTCCTATTTCACCTAACGGGGGAACGACCTCAGACGGTACATTTTCTTCCTCATGATCACTGTCTTCGGAATTAGAAATACTAGTATGATTCTCGTTTGTAGGTATTTCAGAATCATTCTCTGCTGGAGACCCATCTTTTGTCGTTGTAGGCTCAGAAGTTTATGGAATACTCGTCTTTGGAAAACTTTGACCGTCGTCATTCAGATTTAATGACGATAAGTCATTTTCAATCATACCTACATTTCCATCCAAATGAATGTTAAATGATTCAGACAACGAGTCATAATCAAATATCCATTACGGACTTGTTTGGGGTTCATGTGAATAACTTGTAACATCTATGTTAAACACAATTTCTACCGTACCGTTTGTTTTGTTAAAAACCTTTTTGTTTGGTGAGTTAGGCACATAACCTAGGAAATATCCTTCGTCAGCTTTTTCACCAAACTTAGGTTGATGTTTTGTTTTCAATAAAGTACATGGTACCCCAAACGGTTCGAAGCCTATTA
This sequence comes from Centrapalus pauciflorus, assembly GCA_020465985.1. NCBI lineage: Eukaryota > Viridiplantae > Streptophyta > Magnoliopsida > Asterales > Asteraceae > Centrapalus > Centrapalus pauciflorus. The sequence continues at coordinate 416,950 of JAANYP010000956.1, forward strand.
AATTTGGTGGTCTTTTATTCAGAACTTCATAACAGGTTTTGTTTAGTGATTTGACAGTAAGGACCCGGTTTAAAACGTGACATGCGGTATTCACTGCCTCCCCCAAAACGTGGTAGGAAGCTTTGAATCCGAGAGCATGGTCCTTGCTGCCTCAATCAAAGTCCTGTTTTTCCGTTCTGCCACCCCATTTTGTTGTGGCTCATATGGTGCACTAAACTGATGCACTATGCCTTTGGATAGGCAATATACACCAATTACTATGTTTTTAAATTCCGTTCAACTATCATTCCTGATACGTTTTACTCTCGTCTGGTATGAGTTTTCGACTTGGTCTAAGAACCCAATCAACTTTCCAGTTGTTTCGTCCTTCGTACCTAAAAAGAAAACCCATGAAAAACGTGAGTAATCATCAGTGATAACTAAACAGTACCAACTACCACCTATACTCCTTTTGTTGATAGGTCCGAATAGGTCCATATGCAATCGAAAGTGGAAGCTATAGAGTTCTGAGTCTTTGACTTGTGTGACTTCTTGTGTTGTTTACCTTTCTTGCATGGTACACACTTGTCGTCGAACTGAAAACTCTTCATCGGGACACCTTGCACCAGACCATCTTTAGTGATGTAGTTCATTTTCCTTAGGTTTAAGTGTGCCATGCGTCTGTGCCATAAAATGGATTCTGTCTCTGAAGCTTTGGATAGAAGACATATTGGTCCCATCGATGAATCCGATTTATTCATGTCCAGCATGTACAAATCATTCTTCCTTGGGGCTCTCATCAATATCCACTCTTCAGGTACTTTAAATCCCGGTTTTAGCACTAACGCCTCAGTATCAGTGAAAATCACTGAGTTCTTCTTATCACAGATTTGAGATACACTAATGAGATTGTGATCAAGTTTATCAACATTGTAAACTTGATCAAGCTTGATAGTCCTATTAGTGACCACTCCAGTACCAGTGATATGTCCTCTTTTGTTTCCAGCGAATGATACGAATCCCCTGTTCCCTCCCTTGAAGTCTATGAGCAGACTCCTTTCCCCTGTCATGTGCCTAGAGCAACCACTGTCAACGAACCACTTGTTGTTTAGACCTGTAGTTATCTCCTGCACATGAAAGAAAAGAAGTTAGTTATCACGGGGAACCCAAGCCATGACTTACTTGGTAATATCATTCTCATCCACATACGTGAACTCCTTCAAATACCCATCTCTCCTTTCAGGTGACTTGGGTGTTTGATTGAGAACCTGTTGTGGTGCAGAGTGATTTAAATTCACTCTTGGCCTTTGTGTAGGCCTTTGTTGTTGAGCCCTTGAATAGTTTCTATTATATAGCATGTCAGATTGATATCCCTGGGCTCTACCTGATGTCTGATGTCTTTGAGGAGTGTGAGACCTAACTGGAGTGTAAGTCCTTCTAGGTGTTGTACTACTATAAGCTTATTGAGGTCTGACCTGGACTGATTAGGGGCTCTATTTGGCAAATTAGTCCTAACCACTTCATTTGGTCTAACCGACACAGGTACTTGTCTAACTGCAGTCTTTGGTGTGGCATTCACAATCTTCTCAGTAGTTTGAGAACTACTTGTGCTAGCTACACTAGGTACAGGTTTATGTTGTTCAGGCTTTCCAACAATAGGTCTAGACTCTGGTTTAGAGGGTGTAGACTCTACTTTCTTATATGGACAGCTAGACGCAACATGTCCCCTCTCATGACATCTAAAGCAAGACATCTTATCAATCGACTTCTTATGAGTGCTGTTTGACTTCCTCTTTCTGATTATTAACTTCAGGTTTAGCTTCTCCTAGAATTTTGTCACTAGAAAACTGCACAAACTTGACTTTCTTAATCGTAGAGTTATTATTAGTCACCTTAGTTGATTTATCCTTATCAGATTCAGATACAGTTTCAGCTGCTACCTCTGACTCGACTGGTTTATCAGTTTTATCCTGAGGCTGAGGCACATAATTATCGTTGAAAGGTGGAGGACTCTCTCTATAACCTAAACCTACTGGTTTCTTAGACTGACGCTGAGCATCCAAGATTTTCCCTAGATTTAGTGAAGAGTTCCTAAACTTTTCTAACTTACTATTTACCTCTGCAACTTTAACTCTTGATTCAGCTAGCTCGACCTCTTTAATGGTAAGTTCTTTGGTTAAAGCCTCAACATGCTCATACATAAGTTCTATCCTTACACATTGTTCACTTAATTTGTCTTTTTTAACTATAACATCTTCAGCATCTGCTTTCAGCTTATTCATAATATCTTCTTTAATATCTTGGAGACTAGCATTATCTGATTTTAAGGATTCTATCTGAGCAGTTAGATTTTTATGTGTTTCTAGAACTAAGTTCAATCTATCATTGGAAGTAGCACATAAAACACATAAATCACGGATAGTAGAAAAGTTCAGAATTTCCTTTTTGTGATCCGAATTCACGTTAGCCATTTGTGCGGCAAACTCCAGAATGGTCTGATTGTCTGACTTCTCCACCAACACAGGACTTGTATCACTCTGTTCATTGTCCTCTGTGACTTCCTCTGCTCTGTCATCCCCAGTCTCTGTCACTTCAGCCATGAAGGCTCTAGCGTTCGACTTAGGATGTGAACTCCAATCATAAGTCCCATCAAGCTGTCCGTCCGATGATACGTTTGTTAACAGACCATCGATGTTTGCTTGATTACCCGAATACCAGACTAATATCTTCCCTGAGATTGATTCTGATAGTTTTCAACTTTGGGTCGTTGACATTCTCGTGCAAAATGTCCTAATCCTTGGCAGTTATAACACTTAACCTTGGATTTGTCGAACCCAATTTTACTGTTGCCTACATTCAGATTTCTGCCTGTTCGTTTCATGAACCTTTTGACCCTCTGAGTCACCATGGCCAGTTTCCATTGAAGGTCCATTTCTTCCAAATCATCAGGATCCACCTGATCGTAGTCCTCTTCCCATAATGCAGGATCGTTAATTTTTCCTTGTACACAATTTCCATACGCTGCAACAAAAGAAGCCAAAAGATTCAGATGAGTTTCGGCTGATTGTGCACTCATAGGCATCTTTGTGTACTGTTGAGAAGTAGATGCTGAGTGAGTCGGTTTATCTTCCGGTTTAGAATACCCTAAGAATGCCCGACTGCTTGTTTCTTCTACATCCACTGGAATAGACGCTTCACCCGTGAAGAAAGCTGTAGTTGTTTTCAGTTCACTCGCGATAGAAGGTTTTGACTTTCCAAAATACATCCCTGGATCTTGGACTTGATCATATTCCCTCTCCTTCTTAAGTATCTGAAAGTTGTAAGCCCTCAGCGTACCAATAACTCCTTCGAGTGTAAGAGTTTCGAATTTTTCTTCATCATGTTTTATAAGCGTTGTGTACATTTCCCATTTCGCCAGTAAAGCATCAAGAAGTTTCTCTATCTTCTCAATTTCACGATACTCGACATCGTGATTATCTAGCTCTGTCAGTAAATGGTAGAATCTTGTAATTGTCTCGTCCAGCTTTTCGGTTTTCAATGCCTTGAAAATCGCGAACTGCTGTTTCAGCATCTCCGTCCTACCTTTACGAACCCTCGGGTTTTCCTCACACCTCTTCTCGAGAGCATCCCATAGTTTTTAGAAGTACGATGATTCCGTAAAGTGTGTAGAATCTCCTGAGGTAGTGTCATGCGAATAATTGAAAATGCTCTGTTGTCGGCCTCATACAGTTTATTGTCATCATCCTTCATTTTCTGATATGTCAAGACTCTCTGACGGCCCTCAAACTCTTAAGTAGGTGGAATGTATCCCTCATCAATACAGATCCACATTCGCATGTCGTTGAAACGCGCAAAGTCAGCAAACATATCCTCCCACCAGTAGTAGTCTTCCAACCTCATCAGTTTTGGTGGAGAATTTGCCTGGCCAACCTCATGGTCCATTTCGATAAACTTTTGCAACCTGGTCATCCTTTCTAAACTTTATGTATTCGAACTTAGGTAATTTAATTAAAATTAATTTAAAACAAACCCTTTCGAATTTAGGTAAGTTCGAATTAGTTTAAAATAAAATTCGTTTGAAATTAAATTCGAAATTGAGTAAGTTCGAAAGCAACAAATTCGAAGGTCTGATAAGTTCGAGATTTCTGACAAGTTCGAGATCTGACAAATTCGAATGCTAGCAAGTTCGAATCTCAGCCAAATTCGAATGACACCCTAAATCAAGTTCGTGAGGAGTGTATTTTCTGACAAGTTTGAATTTTCTGACAAATTCGAATAAACCCTAATACCCCCTATGTTCGAGTGCCGCAAGTTCGAGAAACGGCCAAAAGTTTGATTTTTTTCAAGTTTTCAGTTTAAACCAAAGTTTTTAAGATTAAAAACTATGATTTCGACTAAAATAATGAAGTAATATGAACTTTTCTCCGTTACCTTGCTTGTATAACTCGAAAAACCAATTAAAAAAGTGAATTTTCCGTCCAAAAACGCCAAGAAACCAAGAATATTAAATAAGAACACGATGAACACCCTTTAGTCTCTGATACCACTTGTAAGGTCACCTACGTACGGATCCTATCTTGACGCAACGCCGTCCAACGAGTGCGGATCCTCATTAGCGGTTTGACGGAATGATCACGCACATGAAACACGGAGACACACACGATGATAGATGCAAACTAGAACGCCCCGACACGTGATTCTCTCCAAGAACACACAAAAACGCCTCTGCAAGTTCATAATCTCCCTTAGCCTTAATTCTGCAAAAGTTATTAAACAAAACTGATTAACTCTTAATTATAGGCATTAGATTCGAACTTGCCTTGGACAAGTTCGAGAAGGCCCAAGCCCACGAACTTGTCCACCATAAGTTCGAATCAGGCCTTTGAGCTTATTCTAGAACTTGTCTTTGAACTTGTTCTAGAACTTATGTTTGAACTTACCTTTGAACTTATGTTTGAACTTATCTTTGAACTTATGTTTGAACTTATTGTAAAACATCAATTACAACTAAGTTCAAACATATATACAATCAATATCAAACATACATCAAACATACAACAAACATATAACAAACATGTATTAATATGCAATTACGAACAAATTGACTATTACAAAATATCGTCTATACTTAGACTGCTATCGTCACACAGGATGCACTAACATCTCCTGAGAAGACTGGTGTACCATCGTATTCGAAACAAAATATTATTTCTAAGGATGATTCTTATTTTTATCTGAAATATAAGAATAGGTACAAAATAGAAGTCTTATAGTTCAAATAATAATAAAAATCAAGTGAACAAACAATTTTTGTCTAAGAGATTTATAATGCCTTTTGGTTATCATCCTCTGCATACTAACACTGGTTTTTCATCTAAAACCGAGAAGTTGAGTTAGAGGAAAGTTGGTGAAAGAATGAATGAAGAATGTATTAGTTCCATAAAGGCCAAGAAACGTAATAAAGTTTTTGTTGAGGCAAAGAATGATAAGGGGGTGTTTGGTCCGCGGATTTCTTGGGATTTCCTGGGATTTGCATTTAAAATCCTGTGTTTGGTTCGCAGATTTCAGTAAGGATTTAAAATCCTAGGATTTCTTAAATCTCTCCCTTCTTTGTTATTTAAAATCCCAGCCTCCCCCCTAGGATTTTAAATCCCAGTTACCTTGCATTTTTCAGATTAACAAATTTTTTCTATAAGATAATGCAAATTCTTTGACAAAATCCTGACAAATGCAAATGCTGCATAATGCAAATCCTTTGACAAAATGCAAATCCCAGAGAAGAAAATCTGTGAACCGAACGCCCCCTAAGAGTTGCAAACAGTAATTGTAAAGACAATTTTTGTATCCAACTGAGAAAGGATAAATGGATGTATGTGCCTTCGTCAACATATCTGCTGCATTATCCTTCGTACCGATATTCACGACTCTAATTCGTGACTCAGATCTTATGAAATGGTAACGAACATCAATATGCTTTGTACGATCATGAAAGACTCGATCCTTCGCCAGACTAATAGCACTCATGCTATCACAGTGTATCAACGTCTTCTCTTGATCTACTCCCAGATCTCCAATCAGACCTTTCAGCCATATTGCCTCATTGGTTGCCTCAGTTAGCGCCATATACTCTGCTTCAGTAGTGGATAAAGCTACTGACGGTTGAAGTGTTGCTTTCCAGCTTATCACCGCATTCCCGAGTGTAAACACATAACCCGTAAGCGACCTCCGTCTGTCCAGATCTGCAGCATAATCCGAGTCTGAGTACCCGATTACTTCAACATTCCGATCACCTCCATAAATGAGACCAACATTCATTGTACCTCTCAGATAACGAAATACTCGTTTAACTGCCACCCAATGATCTTTCTTCGGATTACACATAAAGCAAGACACCACACTCAAAGAGTATGCCAAGTCTGGTCTCGTACAGACCATCAAATACATCAAAATTCCTACAGCCTGAGAGTAGGGAACGTTTGACATGTTCTCATCATCACCCTCAACTCCATTAGACACCACCAATGAAGGACGAAAACTTGACGACGACGGATTGTTTACTGGCTTCGCATCGTACATACCAAATCTACGCAGTATCTTCTCTACATAAACTTGCTGCGACAAGAACAACCGTTTGTTCTTTCGGTCTCGTAAGATATCAATCCCCATAATCCTCCTAGCAGGACCTAGATCCTTCATCTCAAACTCGGTACTGAGAAGCTTCTTCACGCGTTGAACTTCTCGTATATCTTTAGCAGCGATCAGCATGTCATCTACATACACCAACAAGTAAAGCATGCCTCCATCTTTCAACTTCTGGTGATATACACAGCAGTCATACGGACTTCGAACAAATCCATGACTCACCATAAAGCTATCAAACCGCTTGTACCACTGTCTTGGGGACTGTTTCAGGCCATACAATGATCTCTTTAACAAACACACCAAATTTTCCTTTCCTGGCTCTACATAACCTTCCGATTGTGACATATAGATTTCTTCATCCAAATCACCATGCAGAAACGCCGTCTTCAAATCTAGTTGTTCCAACTCCAAGTCACCATGTGCGACTAGCGATAACAACACCCCGATTGACGTATGACGAACCATCAGGTAGAAAATTTCATTGTAGTCGAGACCTTCCTTCTGACTATAACCCTTGCAAACCAGTCTAGCCTTGAATCTTACTTCTTCTGACTGTTCGACACTAACTTTCCTCTTGAAAATCCATTTGCAGCCAAAAACCCTTCTACCTTTTGGTAACTGAACAAGAACCCACGTCTTATTCTTGTGCAGGGATTCAATCTCTTCAACCATTGCACCAGACCACCGATCTGCATCTTTAGACACAATTGCTTCCCGATAGGAATTAGGCTCGTTTGAGTTGTCCATATCTTCTGCAACCTGTAAAGCATAAGCGGCCATGTCTTCAAAACATTATCGAGTCAGCGGTTTTATCTGTCTCCTCGACCTCTCTTAAGCTAGTGAGCTACCGGCTCCACCTTCACGAGATAACCCCGAACTCGAACCCTGAATAGACGACGTCCCCAAGCTTGAATTTGTCAACGGTTCACTCCCGTATTCCACATCTTCTTCTCTGGACTCGTTCTTAACGTTCACTTGGTTTTCTTCTTCATTCATAAACTATACCCTATTGTCACTGGAACCTCGATCAAACACATCGTGCTCCTCCACCTTCTTGGTGACACTCTCCTTGGTAGAATACAACTTTTTCTCATCGAACGTAGCATCACGGCTCAGCACTATTCTCATCTCATCTGGAGAACAAACTCTGTAACCTTTAACACCATCTCCATACCCCATGAAAACACCTTTCTTGGCCCTCGGTTCCAATTCATTTACATGGTAATACGCCGGACATCCAAACACCCTAAGCTTCGAATAGTCCGCTGGCTTACCCGTCCAAACTTCAAACAGTGTTTTACAATCAATGGCGGTAGCAGGTGAACGGTTGATGAGATAACATGTCGTGTTTACTGCTTCGGCCCAATATCCACGCGACAAACCTGCATTCAGCAACAAACACCTTGCTCGTTTCAGCAGTGTTATGTTCATTCTTTCGGCAACCCTGTTTTGCTGATGCGTATGCCGAACTGTCTTGTGTCTTGCAATGTCGTTCTCCTCACAGAAATCATCAAACTCCTTAGAACAAAACTCCAACCCATTGTCTGTTCTTATCTTCTTGACTTTACGTTCTAACTAGTTCTCCACCAGTGTCTTCCAGCTCCTGAATTTTCCGAACGACTCACCCTTGTGCTTCATTATGAACACCCATGTCATTTGCGAAAAATCATCTATGATTGAAAGAAAACACCGACCACCACCGAGTGACGGCACTCTAGATGGACCCCAACAGTCCATGTGAACGTAATCCAACGAAGCTTTAGTTTGATGAACGACCTTTGAGAGACTAACTTTCGTCTGTTTGCCAAGCACACAATTCTCACAAAAATCCAACTTCGTCACCTTATGTCCTCTAAGAAGTTTTCTTGAGCTTAACATCTCCAAGACCTTTTGCCCTACATGGCCAAGCCTCATGTGCCACATCTTCGTCAACTCCGAATCTTCACTTTGCGTTTGCGAAACGGAAGCGATTCCATTCCTCAGTATCGTTTCACCCTTCAACATATACAGTGTAGCTTCTTGAACTCCTTTTATGACAACCAATGCTCCCTTGGATACCTTGAGTACTCCACCTTGACATGAGTACTTGTAACTAGGGGTGTTCAAAAAATTCCGAAAACGAAAAACCAATACGAAAAACCGAAAAATCGTTCCGATTTTGAGGTTAACCGAACCGAATTTTTAATTATTTTCGGTTTGGTTAACGAAACCGAAAAAAACCTTCGGTTTCGGTTTCGGTTTAGGTTCATGATTTTGGTGACGGACGGTTAATCGAAAAACTGAAAAAAATTTAATTTTATATATTTTAACTTTTAGGCTTATAATATTAACATTTATCCCAACAATAATTTAAATTTTTGACTTGTTTATTAGTTTACATTAATTGTTAAATCCAAAACAACAAAAAAAAACTATACTTAAACAATTTAATTTATAAAGATTATAAACTAGTTTTCTAGTCTCTGTTAGATTTTTAAAGATAATATATAGATAATTTATAGTTTTATTCATCTCTATTATTATCATTGGCATTTGAAATTTTTAAAAATTATTTGTTGGAATTTTTTAATTTGAAATTTAATTTATTAATTAAAAAATGGTTAATTGGTTAACCGAATAACCGAGCCGAAAAAACTGGTTAACCGATAACCGGTATTTTCGGTTTAAGTTTAGGTTCACTAATTCCTCGAACCGGTATCTCCGGTTAACCATCCGAAATGCAATTTCGGTTCGGTTAACCATCCATGAACACCCCTACTTGTAACCTTTAGCATCGAAAGTGCTAAGAGAAATCAAACTCTTTAACATTTCTGGAATGTGTCTAACATTGGTCAACTCCCGAACAACTCCATCATGCATGCGAATCTTGATCGACTTAATGCCAACCACCTTGCATGGAACATCGTTACCCATTAGAACACTTCCAGAACTCCGCTCTTTATAAGTCGAGAACCACTCCTTGTACGGACACATGTGAAACGAACACCCCGAATCCAGAATCCATTCCTGTGAAGTTCCCACATGACAAGATGACACCATAAGCACAAAATCTGACTCCGACTTTGTATCTTCATTTGCCACGTTTTCATTAGAACTACTTGCTTGATTCTTCGGACAATCTCTTCTCCAATGGCCCTTTTGACCACAAGTATGACAAGTATCTTTGTTACCGGGTTTCCTGGTCCGTGACTTTGATCTTCCCTCCTCTGCTTTCCTTTCTCTTTGCTTGATCGATCACCGTATCTGTTACTTCTAACCACATTTAAACCTACTGGTTGAGACTCCAGACTATTTCCTGAGGCTTTATGACGGAGTTCACGTGAGTGAAGACCCGACCTCACTTCTTCAAGTGTGATTGTATCCCTTCCGACGACCGACGAATTCACAAAATTTTCATAAGATGGCGGCAACGACACGAGTAAAATCAAAGCCGCATCTTCGTCTTCGATTTTTACCTCCAGATTTTTAAGATCCATTAAGATCGAATTTAATTCATCTAAATGATCTTTAAGCGTCAAACCCTCCTTCATCTTCAATGAAAATAGTCGCTGTTTTAGAAGCAACTTATTCGTCAACGATTTCGTCATATATAGAGATTCCAACGTCATTCATAAGCCCTCAGCTGTCTCTTCATCTGCGACTTCATAAAGTACTTCATCGGAAAGTGACAACAAAAGCGTGGAATGCGCTTTTTCGTCCTGCGATCTGAACTCGGCTTCCTCCATGTTTTCGGGTCGTCTACCCGTTAACGGAGTCCGAATACTTTCCCTTTTCAGAAGTACCCTCATCTTAAGTCGCTATAGACTAAAACTATTTTTGCCCGTAAACTTCTCATCTGTTATCATAGGGGGTGCCATTATTAGTTCAATCAAATTCGTGCCACAAGTTCGAGAATAGCCTAAGTTCGGGACCAACTTTAAATTCGTGATTCACTCAAATTCGAAAGCAAGTATCTTCGAGATCTCCTAAGTTCGAAGACTCCAACTTCGAGAACACCCTTATGTTCGAGGCAGCTATCTTCGAGATTCTTCTAAATTCGAGTTCTCCTTAAATTCGAAGTCCACCAAATTCGAGGCTCCTTAACTTCAAGAGTGTCAAGTTCAAGTCTTCCTCAAGTTCGAAGACCACTATCTTCGAGAATGGCTAAATTCGAATCACAAGTTCGTGATTGCCCAACTTCCAAGTTCGAATCAACTTTCTTCTCCGGTCGTCTTCTCCGGTTGAACTCGTTTTTCCGGCGAGATAAAATTTCAAAAAATCAAGACCACAAAGAAGATCGATTCTAACTCCTTCGATTTGTGTCGTTGATTATCGTCTCCGATCGTAGAACCATAACCAAGAAGCGTGTGAAGAACGAAACAAAACGAAACCCGTTTCTTCACTAACCTTCGATCACTGCAATTTCTCACGTAGCAATGGCGGAAAGAAAGAAACGCAACCCCTTTCAACGAAATCTGAAAAATTTTGGAACGAACCTTCGAACTTCGAACAATAACGGCGGAACACTACACCTCCTACGTAAACCTCTAAGAAACGCAATCTTGGCTCGTGATACCACTTTGTTGTGGTTTAAACAAGTAATCGAATCAAACGAAAGAATAAAGAACTTGAATCTTTATTACGAAATCAATCAAGAAATTGATACATGAAGAATTTGAAAACAAAATCGAGGAGAGAAACAAATTCGTGACCTGTATTTGAATTGTGAAAGAAATTGTGAATGAGTTGAAGTTCGTACATCTCATGCACGCACATATATATAGTTTATATGCAATTTTCACTTTGGCCCCTCCAAGTATTAACTATTGACCCTTTATGCCCTTTGACTATAGAAAAACTATTTTTTTTAAAATTCATGTAACCCCGTTGCAACGGGTAAAAGTTAACTCGTGTATGTATATTATGAATATGAGAAATTTATACGTTTTGCAAGACATGAAATAAACTTATTTTTTAATGTTAACATTTATTTACATATGATATACATCACTTATTTATTTTATTTTATTTTAAAACACCATAAAGATAAGATAATGTACTAAGAATATAATAATCATTTATTTCATTACATTAATATGTAAGATACATATTTTATTATTTTATATCTAAATAAGTTAACAAACAGGGAAAAAAAACTAATGTGTTACATTTTAATTTATTTATTTAAATTGAATATCTTTAATAACCAAATTATCTTACCAAAAAACGTAATTCATAAATCTCCTTTAAATGACTAAGAATTTTATTTATAAATAGTATATTGAAAAAAATTGAAATATGTAGATTTAAAATTTCTAACAAATATATTAATCTTTATAGAATCATAAAATGGTAATGATTTAATGTCTATGGTAATTAATTCCATGTAATATATTACGATGATCATTTTATATATATATATATATATATATATATATATATATATATATATATATATATATATATATATATATATATATATATATATATATATATATATATATAGACTTAGGTTCAAAAAAGTACCTCTCGAAATCAAGTGCACCCGAAGGTACCAACCTTAAAAAACTTTTTTTAAATTTTTTTTCTCATAACCATGTTTAAATTAATGTTATACACATGATATATGAATTTCACATACTTTCACACTTTCTGTGTCCTTAAAACTTATGTGAATGCTCAATGCATATTTATGTGAATGGTCATCCATGTGAATGATCATTTCACACAATGTGAATGGTGTGAATGACCATTCACATGATCTTTTTTTATCATTCACAACATTTATGATGTTGCTCCTTTTGAAAAAAAGTCTTATAATGTTGTCTTATACATGTCTATTCAAAAAAAATATATGTGAATGATCATTCACATTAGGGTACGCTGGGTACGCTGGAATCTCATAGGTACGCTGATGAACCTGATTATATATATATATATATATATATATATATATATATATATATATATATATATATAATGTATAATTTTATTATTTAATTTATTTAGTTTGATAAGTTGAGTCGTATATGGATAATTCTATATAATAAAATATAATTGTTATGTATTTAGATTAAAAAATTAGTTATTTTTAATTTAGTTTGATAAGTTGAGTGGTATAGCATAAATCACATGTAATAACATATATTTAATTAATGTATTAAAATTTTTAATATACTTACACGTTGTACCTAAATTTTAATTAACATTTTTTTTAATTATTAAAAACTTTTATCAAAATATATGATTCCTTAAGTAGCCTTTAAAAATAAGTTAATCAACAAATTAATCCAAACAAAATATATAATTTAGAATTTTATGATTAAATATATTATTTGCAATTAATATATATTTAAATTAACACATAAAATATTTTTTTAAATACAGTTACTACACATTGTAGAAAAGTTTTAAGATATAGTTTTTAAATTTTTAAAGAACTCTTTATGAAAATATATAATTCCTCAAATACCCTTTAAAAAACAAGTTAATTAACAAATTAAACTAATAAAATATATAAACAATAAATTTAATATTCTTCATAAAATAACTCGGTCTATATAAATTTTATGATAAAACAGACTCAACTTTGATACAACATTTTTAATATAAATAATTATTACTTGAACTCGAATGAATATGACATAATAGTATTGTTATTTATCACATGAATTTTAGTTACATAGATTCACTGTAAAACATTATTAATATTCATTTAAATTGAATAATTAAAATAAACTTCTAATATAATTACATGTTATATATAAACTTTATAAAATATTTAATTAAAGAGTTTTTACAAAAGCATATAACTAATCAAATAACCTTTAAAAATAATTTAATTAATATATATATAATTTAAAACTTTAAAATTAATTGCATTATTTGTAGTTTAAATTAATATATTTTTATTTCATAAAATGTGTAAACAATATATTAATGCATAAATATTGAATTTTAATAGGTTCAGGTAACTAATATATGCTTGATGTACGAATTATAATTACACATAAATGACATCGATTGCTTTATTCTTTTGAAATTCTCTCATAATTTTCAAACATAACCTATGTTGTACACATTATAATTACATATAAATATCATGTTGATTGCTCAATTCTTTTGAAAATCTCTCATAATTTTCAAACGTAACATGTTGCACATAAATGTCATATTGATTGTTACATTTTAGAGTAAATTACAGAAATGGTCCCTGTGGTTTGTTCAAAATTATGGAAACGGTCCCTCAACTTTCAAACTTGCAGTGACGGTCCCTCGAACCACTTTTTATTTGCAGAATTGGTCCTCCTGTTTCTAAATTTTTTAATAATGACGATTTTGCCCTTCTTTTAATTACAAGTTTGGTAATTTCAATTTTGGTCCCTTTTCTTAATTTTTCATTTTTGGTTTTAAATTTGAAATAATAATTTAATATATGATTTTGATTCATTATTAATTATATTATTATTATTATTCTCATTATCATTATTATTATTATTATCATTATCATTATTATCATCATTTATATCTATTTATTTTGTAAAATAAATCTATATTTATTTAGTAATAATTATTTTTATTTATATACTTAATTAGTCAAGTTATGCATCTTTTTATGTATTCAATTTATTTATTAAAGTTTTATTTATTTATCTTTAATTGGTTAAACTATTTGTATAATTTTATCATTTATACTTTTCCATCAAACTATTTCATTACGTTGATAAATTTTGATATGTAAATTTTGATTTAAATTTACTAATTCATTACGTTTTGATTTAAGTTTACAAATATTTTGTTACGCTAATATGTTTTTATTTAAATTTATTATTTTATTTGTTTGGTTTTAAAAAAAATGCCTTAAATTACTAATATATATTAAAAATAAATAATTTTACAAATCATTTCATAAATAAACAAATAATATTTTTTTAATTAGATTTATAGATAAAGTATATCTTATGTAGATTTAAATCTTATCTATTTATTAATATTAAAAGATGTAAAAATAATATATTGTATTTATATTTTATATTTATTAATCTTTGTAGATATTAGAAATAATGAATAATACTTATCTTTTAGTTTATTTTATTTAAAATAATATATTTTGTTACGTTGATACGTTTTGATTTAAATAAATTATTTTATTATTTTAATTTTAATATTTTGTTATGCCTATACGCTTTGATTTCAATATAGTGTTTAATCTTTTTGATTTACAGGTTTTGTTTATACATTAATATGTTTTATTCGTTTTCACTTAAATATTTTAATTTTCACTTAAGTATTAACGTAGCAAAATTTTAAATCAAAACAAATAAAATAATAAATTGAAATCGAAATGTACTGACATAACAAAATATTTAAATCCAAACAAATAAAATAATAAATTTAAATAAAAACTTATTAGCGTAACAAAATATTTAAATCAAAAATACTAATTAGCAAACTTAAATCAAAACGTAATGAATTAGTAAATTTAAATCAAAATTTACACAAATTCAAATTTATTAAAAGTAATGAAATAGGTTGATGGAAAGTATAAATAATAAAATTATACAATAGTTTAACGATGAAAATATAAATAAATAAAATTTTAATAAATAAATTGAATACATAAAAAGATGCATAAGTTAACTAATTAAGTATATAAATAAAAATATTTTTTAGTAAAGAAATATAGATTTATTTTACAAAATAAATAGGTACAATCAATAATAATAATAATAATAATAATAATAATAATAATAATAATAATAATAATAATAATAATAATAATAATTGTAACATCCCATTTTCGTGATAATTGCGTGGAATTATTTTAGTGGATGTTTAAATAATTATTATTGCGTGGGTCCAATGAGAACCCGATTAGTGGATATATACGTGTCGGGTTTGCGAGTTACGTGTCTCCGGGTCATAAATTTAGTGGATTGATTATATATTTGGGTTCGTGGATTTAAATGGGTTAAGTGGATTTTAATTGAGAAAAAGGGGTATCGGGTTCGGGTTATGGGGTCGGAACCCGTCGAAACTAGAAAATATATGTACGTGCGTTCTTATCCTTTTCCTCATTTAGAAAGTGTGTGCAAAAGTGTGTGAAGTGTATCGTGTATGTGTGTGTATATGATAGCAGCAAGAATCCTTCCAAATCCAAGAAATTGTTGCTGAATTTGAGTTGTATTGCATCTTCTTCTTCACCTTCCTTGAGTTCTTGAAGATTGCAAGGTAAGGATTCATGGGTTTGGTTGCCAAAATTCAAGATATGTGTGTGTGATATTGAGGGTTTTGATTTCTGGAATTATGTGGGTTGTATATATATGAGTTTTATGTATATTGGTGCTGAAAATCGGAGAGTATGGAGGGTATTTCACCCTTGGCCGAAACAGAGCAGCAAAAGCAGGAAGAAGATGAGCGCAGGGATCGCGGCCGCGATGCCCTGGGCGCGGTCGCGACGCGGCCGGCAGCAGCGCGGGCGAGTTCGGGCTGGGGCGCAGGCGTGATCGAGGGGGGAGGGTCTGGAGCCGGTTTTGGGGTATTTGGGTCCCGTTTGAGCTGTTTTTGAGTCGGGATATTGTTGGAAATTGGACGAGTCAGCGAGCCGAGCCGAGTCAGAGATTCCGGGATTAGTGGATCGACCAGGTGAGTACGCGAGATCTTTTAAAAAGACCGGTCGTTGTCTTTTGGGTCATTTTGTGTCATACTTCATATGTGAATATATGAACTGTGTTGAGATGGTGGGCAATACGAGTCGCCCCTCAGGTATGATCCTTCCTTTCTTTATATGTGGATATAAAATTATGTATGAGATCCATGATACCGTGATTGCGATGAGTTATCGCGGGAGCTGAGTAGCTCTGTTCAACCCTGAGTAGGGTTGCCATATATATATGGTTGTGTTTATTCTCAGGTCGCTCCTGAGCCTATGAGTCCTGTTAGCCATGAGTATGGCTAGGGTGCAGGAGGGGAAGAGTTTCCCCATTTGAGATGAGTATCTCATTGGGCATTGGATCTCATATGTCTCTGAGCAGAGGCTTGTGTGGCATGAGTATGCTATGTGTTCATACCTGTATTGAGATGTTGATTGCCAGGGACAGAGATTGAGCTTGTGTTGTGTGTATGTGCTACGTGTATGCATGCTATGTGTTACTGTGCAGAGTCTAACCCTCGAGTACTCACGAGCTTTCGAGCTTACGTATTCGAGTCTTCCGTGTTCAGGGTATCAGGGGAAGAGATGAGTAGCTGGGTTTGCTGATCAGGGGATTGCGGGGATCGGGAATCATCTGGGGAGCTTGGTGTTAGTTTTGTGTAATGATCTAATCAGTGTTAATTATGTTAGCAGCTTTTGGGATTATGTAATCAGCGGATTATATGTTGATTGTGTTTATGTAAAAGTTTTAAATTAATAGTGGATTCTAGTTTATCCTGTGACGTGTGCATATAGAGCTATTGCGATAAGCCACCTGTGTATTGAATTGACGTGGCATTTCCGGGTTAAGGGAGGGGTGTTACAGCATGGTATCAGAGCTTGTGGTTTGAAGTCTGAGTATCATTAGTGGATGCTTAACTTAAACCTTGTTTCGATCCATGGGGGATCCATTGCGATTGATATTAGTGGAGTTAACTAACCTGGCTTAGTGTATAACGCTGGGTGGTCTATATATGGTTCTCAATTGTTTTGATTTGTGCAGATAGTTATGGCAGATCAGGGCGAGGGATCCGGCGCGGGCAAGCCGGCAGGGGACGAGTTTATTCGCAAGTCAGAGCTTTTGGGGGTATTGACTTAGTTTTACAGGCAGCAGAGAGAGCAGGAGCGGGAACAGGATCAGGGTATGGGACCACGTGCTGGGGGTGGTCAGGATACGGGCACGGGTGCCTCTTCATCAACGTCTCGGCGAGGGGGTTCGTTTAAGGATTTCATGACTGGGAATCCGCCAGAGTTTAGAGGTGGGGGAGAGCCAGGGATGGCTATGGCATGGGAACGCGAGGTGGAGGCTGCCTTTCGAGTTGCGCATGTGGGGCCGAGAGATATGGTAGGATATGCGGCTTATTTGTTGAGAGGAGGGGCACTGCAGTGGTGGAAATCTATTGAGTCAGCTATGACATCTTCTGCGGCGTATGCAATGACGTGGGATCAGTTCAGGGCTGTGTTCGAGCTACAGTACATTCCTAGAGACGAGAGGCGGGAGATGGAGCGGCGATTCCTGCATCTGCAGCAGGGTGAGATGACGGTGCAGCAGTATGTGGACCGGTTCAATGAGTACTCCCAGTTTGCAACTCATTACATCGCCACCGAGCAGCGAAAGGTCGATGCATTTATTGATGGACTGCGAGCCGATATTAGAGAGTTCGTTGGGATGCATGAGACGCCTACATTCGCCAGAGCGTTAGAGATGGCCCGCATAAGGGAGCGGGAGATAGCCAAGCAGAGGGAGGAGCCATCTTTTCAGCGTCGACGTGCGAGGACTCCTGAGCGGTCCTCGAGAGATCGGAGGCATTCTAGAGACGATTCCAGGGAGCGACGTTCGGGTCAGAGTCCGAGAGATAGACGAGATAGAGACAGAGACAGAGACATGGAACAGAGGTCGAGTGGACCGGGGCGGAGCCAGCGATCAGATAGTCAGAGTCAGAGGCGGAGTTCGAGATATACAGGGCAGAGTCAGAGCAGTGTAGGGCAGAGGCCTCGAGATGGGAGCGATAGGGGAGACAGTTCGGTTGGAGATCGGGAGTGCCCGAGATGCCACCGACGCCATAGTGGGCCGTGTGTGCCTAGGTGTTATCGATGCGGTCAGCGTGGGCATGCTGCCGCCACGTGTACTGTTCCAGAGCCATTGTGTTTCCGTTGTGGGAGGCCGGGGCATAGAGTGCGAGATTGTCCAGAGATGGAGCCAGTGGTGCAGGGTGCGAGTTCCAGTGGGGTTAGAGCTGAGCCGTCGTCATCCGGTCGTCATGATTCTCGGGCGCGGGGTCGGGTGTTTCAGGCGACCGCAGAGGAAGCTCGAGATGCTGCTGATGTGATATCGGGTATGTCTTTCTGAGCTTGCTTAGAGCGTGTGTCAGTTGTGGAGCGGGCTATTGGGCTATGTCTGTGATAAGTGTATGTGTTCTGTTGTGTGTGACTGCTTCGTTTTGTCTGTGGTTATGTGGCTCAGTGATAAAGGTGTAGAAGGGTTGTGTATGGGTTATATGTGATTGTTGTATCTGGGTATGTGTGTGAGAATGAGATATATTGTGGTAAGATGGATTATCAGAGTTCTGGAATTGGGCATTGTGTCATATTAGTGGATCAAATTATGTGAATAATTAATGCGAGTGTGTTTGTGATTGTGGGATTCAGTGACAGAGGGGTGAAATTGTGTATATGGGCTGAACGGGGTATATATGTGTAGTCAATGTGCTAGAGTTGGGCTACTGTGATCTGGGTGTGTATGTGAGAGCGGAATATATTGTGATGTGCTAGTGGATTGATCAACCCTGATAGTGGAGTGTCATATTAATAGTGGATTTAAATTCTTGTGTGTGCTATCCCTATCTGTGATATTGTGCTTTGCGAGATGCGTTTATCTGGGTGGTGAAAAGAGCTGAGAGTTCTGTTGTGATAGTGGATTAATCTATTGCGAGTGGATTTAATCCATTTATGAGTTTAACCATGTTTATGAGCTTGCGTTTAATGATTCGATGGAGATGTCTTTATGTGTTGTGTTAGTGGATAATCTATATGGAGTTATGCGAGTATGTGATAAAAGAGAGTGAAAATCGATGGATTGAGATCATATGTGGATTTGAGTGGCTTACGAGGTGACGCCACGTGAAGATTCTGTGAATAGAGGATCTATCAGTTGCCGATACGTGAATTAGGGGATTTAACCGAGTTATTAGTGGATTGCCTAAATTGAGCTAAAGATTTGAGGGAATTGACTTACTTCGAGAGTTGAAATAAAGATGTGTATCAGTGATGATTGTGTCATTCAGAGTTCAAATGCGAATTTATCGAGAGTTGTGAGTCAACATTTCGGGGACTTGACTTAGGGATGTGTATTTGCGAATGGGCTTGCGATAGATTCCGGGGACGGAATCTTTTTAAGAGGGGAGGATTTGTAACATCCCATTTTCGTGATAATTGCGTGGAATTATTTTAGTGGATGTTTAAATAATTATTATTGCGTGGGTCCAATGAGAACCCGATTAGTGGATATATACGTGTCGGGTTTGCGAGTTACGTGTCTCCGGGTCATAAATTTAGTGGATTGATTATATATTTGGGTTCGTGGATTTAAATGGGTTAAGTGGATTTTAATTGAGAAAAAGGGGTATCGGGTTCGGGTTATGGGGTCGGAACCCGTCGAAACTAGAAAATATATGTACGTGCGTTCTTATCCTTTTCCTCATTTAGAAAGTGTGTGCAAAAGTGTGTGAAGTGTATCGTGTATGTGTGTGTATATGATAGCAGCAAGAATCCTTCCAAATCCAAGAAATTGTTGCTGAATTTGAGTTGTATTGCATCTTCTTCTTCACCTTCCTTGAGTTCTTGAAGATTGCAAGGTAAGGATTCATGGGTTTGGTTGCCAAAATTCAATATATGTGTGTGTGATATTGAGGGTTTTGATTTCTGGAATTATGTGGGTTGTATATATATGAGTTTTATGTATATTGGTGCTGAAAATCGGAGAGTATGGAGGGTATTTCACCCTTGGCCGAAACAGAGCAGCAAAAGCAGGAAGAAGATGAGCGCAGGGATCGCGGCCGCGATGCCCTGGGCGCGGTCGCGACGCGGCCGGCAGCAGCGCGGGCGAGTTCGGGCTGGGGCGCAGGCGTGATCGAGGGGGGAGGGTCTGGAGCCGGTTTTGGGGTATTTGGGTCCCGTTTGAGCTGTTTTTGAGTCGGGATATTGTTGGAAATTGGACGAGTCAGCGAGCCGAGCCGAGTCAGAGATTCCGGGATTAGTGGATCGACCAGGTGAGTACGCGAGATCTTTTAAAAAGACCGGTCGTTGTCTTTTGGGTCATTTTGTGTCATACTTCATATGTGAATATATGAACTGTGTTGAGATGGTGGGCAATACGAGTCGCCCCTCAGGTATGATCCTTCCTTTCTTTATATGTGGATATAAAATTATGTATGAGATCCATGATACCGTGATTGCGATGAGTTATCGCGGGAGCTGAGTAGCTCTGTTCAACCCTGAGTAGGGTTGCCATATATATATGGTTGTGTTTATTCTCAGGTCGCTCCTGAGCCTATGAGTCCTGTTAGCCATGAGTATGGCTAGGGTGCAGGAGGGGAAGAGTTTCCCCATTTGAGATGAGTATCTCATTGGGCATTGGATCTCATATGTCTCTGAGCAGAGGCTTGTGTGGCATGAGTATGCTATGTGTTCATACCTGTATTGAGATGTTGATTGCCAGGGACAGAGATTGAGCTTGTGTTGTGTGTATGTGCTACGTGTATGCATGCTATGTGTTACTGTGCAGAGTCTAACCCTCGAGTACTCACGAGCTTTCGAGCTTACGTATTCGAGTCTTCCGTGTTCAGGGTATCAGGGGAAGAGATGAGTAGCTGGGTTTGCTGATCAGGGGATTGCGGGGATCGGGAATCATCTGGGGAGCTTGGTGTTAGTTTTGTGTAATGATCTAACCAGTGTTAATTATGTTAGCAGCTTTTGGGATTATGTAATCAGCGGATTATATGTTGATTGTGTTTATGTAAAAGTTTTAAATTAATAGTGGATTCTAGTTTATCCTGTGACGTGTGCATAATAGAGCTATTGCGATAAGCCACCTGTGTATTGAATTGACGTGGCATTTCCGGGTTAAGGGAGGGGTGTTACAATAATAATAATAATAATATTATGATTAATAATGAATCAAATCATAATTTATTAAATTATTATTTCAAATTTAAAACTAAAAATGAAAAATTAAGAAAGGACCAAAATTGAAATTACCAAACTTGTAATTGAAAGAAGGGTAAAATCGTCATTTTTAAAAAATTTAGAAACAGAGGGACCAATTCTGCAACTAAAAATTGGTTTGAGGGACCGCCACTGCAACTTTGAAAGTTGACGGACCGTTTCCATAATTTTGAACAAACCACAGGGACCATTTCTGTAATTTACTCTACATTTTATCTATAATATCAAGGCACTCTAAAATCGTACTAAAAATTGACATTATCGTTTTCATTTTTATCTCTCATGCATGATCAATCTCAATAAATATCATATTCTTACGTTTCTAAAATTTTTTATAATTGCAGGATGAAGAAGCATGAGTGTAGAACGAACATTGACATAGTCATGGTCAATGTCATCTATCTTTTCATTACAAAATTTATCTACCATTTATTTACTTCTCAGGTGTATATTTGTTATTGTTTTTTAATTCATTTCAAACAATTACACACTTTCGTATATGTATTTGTCAAATTCAGTTGTTTTAGAAAATGAGTTATGGAGAACACTTTTATGTTAACATGTATTTTCTGAGTCAATCTTATTTTGTTCTGAGAAATAATATTTTAAACTTGCAGGATGTTGAAAAAAAAAAAAGAACACCACAAGTATAGTGCTGTTAAAATCCACTTTTGTATGACATGATTTTGTTTTAGGGTATATACAACTATATAATATTATTACCAACGCAATACTAAAATATTTTTTAATAATCACACATATTTTTGTCTCATTTTTTTTTCAATTTATAAATATCAAATGCACATGAATTAATGGCACTGTTGAGCATAAATGATTTCATGTTTGTAGTAATTTAACTACATATAATAAATTACAATATTCAATGATTTAAAATAAAATATATTATTTTATTATTTAATTTGATAAGTGGAGCCATATATTAATAAATTCCATATAATAAACTATAATGACCATTTGTATAAATCAAAATAAATTATTCTATTGTAATTTGATTTGATAAATTGAGTCCAATAACAATAAATTCATTGTAATGACTTATAATGATAATAACTTAGATCAAAATAAATTATTTTATTAGTTAGTTTATTTTAGTTGATGACATAAAACTAACATGAGTTACCGAGTAGATAGCAATCTTTTATTACATTAAATTATGTCTAATGTTGAATCATTGATTTAATTTATTTAGTAAAAGAAGTAGCTACAAAAATCATTTATTTGTTTAATTTAATAATATCATAACAATCACATGTCCCTAATCTTTACATAATATTTTAATTAAAAAATCATTTAGCCTAGTGCATCGTACGGGCCATCATGACTAGTTTTATATTAAAAGTTAAATTCCATATTAATTTTGCATTACAATCAATATTAAATTATACATTTTATGTCACATTTCTTGATAATTTATATTTTATTTTAGTTCAATCAAATTTGTCTTGATCATACTTATTTTAATTTTATAATTTCCGAACAAAAAATCCTGTCCGACTTTTGAACATCGATCTATTCTTCGGTGCTAGCTAACTTTAGCATCGATTTATTGTTTAGTACTCACTGATATACAACACTAGAGATTTTTCAGAGTATAGCATTTAACCGGTAAACAACAAGTAATTTGTTTTTTCAAACAATATATTACTGGGTTTAATATGAAAAAACCAACATGTTTTTCATTTTTTACGGTTTAGTCTCTCCGTGTTATTTTTTACCAATAAAATCCTTAAGTTATATTTGTTTGTGATTTTTGGAGTTTTTCTTTATTTTTTCAAAAAAGTCTTTAATTTTGTGGACTTTTCAGAGAAAAATATTGAAAAATGTTGGTTTTTTTATCGAAAAAGTCAGGGTTGATTATGAAAAAAAATAAAACTTTTTCGAAACCGGATTGAAAACAATAACTTGAGGACATTCTTAGGAAAAAATAACACGGAGGAACTAAATCGCAAAAAACATTAAAACATGTTGTTTTTTTCATATTAAACCCTATATTAAATGGTAAAAAATAGATTTCATTGCCATAATAAGAAAAAAAAAAAAAGTAGGTTGTTATTTCAAACAATAAACCCTTTAACCTTTTTTTTACCGGTTAAATGCTATAATCGGGATTGAACAAAGAGTTGGTTCCTTAATTTGATACAAAATTTGCGAGATTGCTATAACAAAAAAAAAAAAAAAAGTTGATTGCTATTTTAAGCAATTCTTCCCACTTAGTTTATATACACATTAAATTTTATTAGGTTTATATAATTTTTGTATTTAGTAAATTACTTGAAATGTGCATATGAACTTGTTTTTAACAAGTATTAGTACTTATGAGATGAAACAAAGTGACTATTGTTTCAAAATGGTAGTTCAATAAAAAATAAGAAGTTCAAAGAAAACCAATAGTTACAGGAGATATTTATGAAGCTGAAAAAGAACATTCATCCCGTTACCAATGACCAACAGAATCAATGCTTTCTTGTTGACGATGTATTTGAGTTTGGATCGAATTTGGTGAGAACGGCAAAGCAAACGATTGATCAGAAGCCGTTACAAAAGGCGGTTGAGACATGATACTGGCAGCCGAAGAAGAATAAACGTTTTCGTATGGCAAACTGTTTGTTGTGTTTTGTTGTTGTTGTTGTTGTTGTTCAATGCATTGTTGTTGTTTCGGTACGTTATTGTTAATTTTATCCCCTTCTAACTCTCGATACTTAAGAAGATACTGTTTGAGTGGGTCTACGTATTCTTCAAACCCTAACGTCGTGATAGCCCATATTATATCATCACCATTGATCGTCTTTCTCTTCTCTTGTTGGCATTTGTCAGAGGCTTCCCCTGTGATGAAACTAATGAATTCCGAGACACATTCTTGGACCGTTTCTTTTGCGTCTTTCGAGATCTTTCCATTCGCCGGGATCACCTTTTTCATGATCCGGCCTACGTTTGCTATTGGCAAGAACCGATCTTGTTCTTTGTTGTTGTTATTGTTTGTGTCATTATTCTTCGAACACGAGTTTTCTAAGCTCCTTTTTCCATGTCTCCCATCTTCCATTTCTTTCTCTTTCTCTCTCACACACACACTTTTTTTTTATAATTATTTTTAATTGCAAAAAGATCACATTTTGTGTTGTTTGGTATTAGATAACATAATGAAGATGTTAAATGGCACAAAAAGCATAAAAGTAGGCAAGTGAAAAGGGTGACCAAAGGGATCGGGAATACCGTACAAGTTTAGTCCATTGGACTCGTTCCCATTCTAAGGCCTTTATGTCATTTCAGACAAAATAAATGTGTGTTTTTGTGTGTATACACACACACTCACACGATAATCACGTTTTTAACGGATATCGAAAGTATCATAGTAGATTGAAAAAAAAAAAAACATTTTTTGTTACATACAACCGAACGACACTATGAATATACAAAATTATATTATGTGTTTTGTGGATGTATAAAAATTTACACCGTAAATGCATTAAATGAGCTTGTGACTATAAACATCAACATCGTTGTAGAAAATATCTTTTTTTTAACGACAAACTAGTCTACTCTTACTCCTAATCTATCCCTCTGTCCCAAATGGGAACTTCAGAGTGATCTCACACTTACATAACATCTCTTGTAACAACTGGGCTAAACCTCATTGATGTACAAAAGATAATAATGTTTTAATTTGAATAAGTGACACTCACCATAATCAAGAATGTTTTTATTATGATGTCAATTCGTATATTCACAATGGTACTTATGGTATGCATAGTGAAAACAATATATACATGAAAGTTATCTATTTCCTGACTACGTTAGTATCACATTAGTTGTTTTTCACATTAGTTTTTTTCTTTCTATTTTCTCCATCTTTCTTTCCCAATGAAATCACATTCAGTCATTCATGATTGTCTTTCTATTTCAATATCCCATCAACTTTTTTTTTTCAATTATAAAAAGTAAAAATATATCAAATAAGAGAGAATGTTACCTTTTTGTTGGGATAAAGACCTCATCTTTTTTAGTGTGGCTTTGGGGGGTGGAGTTCCCGCCGGGGAGAATGTGTATCATCTACCCACGGGGTAGGGTGACCATATCTATCTCCCTTATAATGAGAACAGTAAGAACGAGTACGAGTCATTAATCGTGTGAATTAATATGGCTTAAGGTGGATCAAATCAAAATGGCATAAATGTCATTTTTATCTCGTATTTTAGGAAACCATATTAATTTGAGATTCTACATGGTTTACAATTTGGTTCACGCCACTGATGATGCACCTGAGATTCACAACACCTACCGAACCACCAATGGTTCACAGCACCATCAGCCATTTATGGCGCAACCGTGGTTCATGACACCACAAGTGGTGCACGACACACCTTCAACATTGGCAGTTCACGGGCCACGACACACCTTTTATTATTCACAATATTTGAGCATGCTCAGGTTACCATGATTCACAACACACATTCATTGAGCATATCATATTATAATGATTCACATCATTAACCAAAAAGATTCTAAAAAAATAGCCACTCTTTACATACCCGAAAAAATAATTCCCACAATGGTTAACAAACATCCACTTGTACTTACCAAAACAGCAATTCGCTTAATTTTTCATAAGAAATCTACTTTGTACGTAATCCAACAAAGTACCACATGGATTTGAACTATGCAGTTAATTGCGCCGCAATAGCGCTGCTATAGCGGCGCTATAGCGGTTTGCGGGGTATTTCAAAATAGCGGTTTCGAATAGCGGTGCTATTTCGCGGTTCCGATTTTTGCGGCGCTATTTGGCGCAATTTTGGCGCAATTTTGTCCCAAAAAGCGGTCATAAATAGCGCAATTTTGGGTCCAGTCCAAATTTGTTCCAGCCTTGTTCCAGCCCAGCCCATCCCATCTTTAGTCCATTTGAGCAGTCCAGTCCAAACACAAAAACTCAGATGGTACGTACATACGTGACACAAACACACTTACATTACACCACAGATTTCTTTAGATCCAATCTTATTGAGAGACGTAGAGGAAAATGACGAGTGGACGATACCCACGGAAGCCGAACTCCAAGACTTTGTGAATGCAGATGATGGTCTTCTTTGGTCGGATGTGAGAGAAGCTATGGGAGGAAATGAACACGTCGGGCCAAGTACTAGGAGTAAACGGGAACGCTACAGAGACGATGATGATGAGATTGCCGTTGAGGTGGATGATTTGGAAGACCTTGACGTGGGTGATGATGATTTGGAGGGAGATGTGAATGTTTTAGATGATGTTGACTCGGATGCGGAGCCCGTGGAATGCAATTAAATTCTGTTTGATACTATGATCTTTATAATTTTAGTTCTTTGCTACCTTATGACTTAAGTTCTTTATGTTGTGTTCTTTATGATTTTATATATGCATTAGATTATGTCATTATGTTTTTTAAATTTTATATATATATATATATATATATATATATATATATATATATATATATATATATATATATATATATATATATATATATATATATATATATATATATATATATATAATATACCGCTATATCACCGCGATAACCGCTATAGCAAATAGCGGTCTTGACCGCTATTCGACCGCGAGACGCTATTAACTGCATAGGATTTGAAAGAACTTGGTGCGTATATTCCATAGTTGGTCTTCTTCGTTTACCTTAACTCGCTCTTTTCTCTCGTGAATACAGGCCAAAACCCTAACTAAACATGGGTGAATCTTCCATTGCCGTTTTCTTCGATTACCAAAACCCATGACATGCTCTATCCCCTCACGAATCTTCCGTTGTTGATGTCTTCTTCAACGATGGTGGTTTTTCGATGAGAGTGACGAGAGAGAAAGAGACAATGGAGGCCCAGAGGCTTTGGTTTCTTAATTTTAGTGGCCGATTAGAATCTTCATTGCCTTCCATTGTTTTCTTCTTCCAATGTTGTCTTATTCATATTGGTTCTTATCATTATGATTATTATGATAACAATAATATCTTAACGATTACATTAAGTAAACAAACCCTAAGGGGGCGTTTAGTTGGCAAAAATTTTTCTCTCGGATTTGCATTGTATCAAAGGATTTGCATTATGCAGCATTTGCATTTCTCAATTATTTTTTAGAAAAAAAATGTTAATCTGAAAAATGCAAGGTAAATGAGATTTAAAATCCTAGAAGGAAGGCTGAGTTTTTAAATAACAAAGAAAGAGATTTAAGAAATCCTGTGATTTTAAATCCTTGCTGAAATCTGCGAACCAAACACAGGATTTTAAATGCAAATTCCAGTGAATCCCAAGAAATTCGCGAACCAAACGCCCCCTAAATATTTTTTTTGTATTATAAAGAATGTTTATATCATCTTTCAAAGGGAAAAAAACAAATGGTCATAAAAAGTCATTGAACTGTTATTAAGAGATAAACAAACAAGATTTTAGATACAACATATGAATCCCTCCGATTTTGCACCATAACGGTGACGGAGATAGTCTACTCACACAAGATTTAACTTTTATAATATATGTATTTAAGAAAATAATAAAAAAAATAAACTCTATGTTCATTGACCTATATATACAAAAACTAAAAATATACAAGATTAAGTGAAAGATGACATATTCTAAAGAGAATGCAAGTGCTTGATTCTTTGAATAGCTTGAGTTACCTTAAAAGATGGTTCCTCATACAAGAAGCTAAGGTCATCGAGTTCAGCTGCCATGCTCGGTTCTCCGATGAAAGCACGGAAAGATTCTGCAACGGAATTCGAAAGAGACTTCAGATTGTATCCGCCTTCCAAGAAAAACACGCATCGACCACCACAAAGTTCTTTTGCAAGTTGTTTGATGCTCGAAGCAAGCATGTAATACGTTCCTGTCGTGAACTGGAAACTGGCCAGTGGATCCAGAACGTGCCCGTCGTATCTGAACATAAGTTCGAGATCAATTGGTTATAGTTGACTCCTATTAGTGTAAATTCCACTGGGGTCACTTTCTATTTAAGGAAACGTACATCAATCAACGTTACAAGTGCATAATCAGGGAATCAACTTCTATTTTAGGTAACTGGTCCCTTGTTTGATTATAAACTTGTAACATAACATTTGAGGAATAAACGACGGTATAAAAGCAAGAGTTATAATCATTTTAAGATAATTAACTAGAAAAAGCATTCATTCCCTCATTGCATTTTTGGCTTGTTTTTGTTCCTCAAACATTGGGGGGGGGGGGGGGGGGGGGGGGGTCTGTTCCATTTTTGTTAAACTATATCATTTTCATAGTTTATTTATGGGTTAATTACGAAAAAACCAACATATTTTTACGTTTTCGTCCCTCCATTTTATTTTTTACAAGAAAAGTTCTCATGTTAATATTTTTTTTTCCTGGTTTTGTGTAATTTGGCTATTAGAACCCGGTATTTAGTTTTTAGAAAAACCGGTTTACCAATTATAACAATGTTATAATAGTCAAATTTCACAAACCTGAAGGAAAAAATAACTTGGGGGCTTTTCTGGAAAAAAAAGAACATGAAAGGACAAAAATGCAAAAACCGTGAAACCATATTGGTTTTTTCCATAACTAACCATTTATTTATTTTTGTTTTTGCATTTAACTCCTTTATCATGAGACCAACTAAAATGATAATTTCACAACATTTGAACCGAGGAAAAAAGTTGAGAGAAAATTTTTTTTGCAATGGACTAAAAATGGACGTCGATAGTTGGATACCCAAACATGACATAACCTGAAAAGTATGTTCCATTTACATGAAAATATGCAATTTGTGTACCTATCTATTCTATCTATACTATTAAAAGAGTAACTAACATGCCACATGGCATGCTCTCATTTAATTTGCCACATGTCGCTCTCTCCTTTTGCCACGTCATGTACTAAAAAAATTTAAATTTTAAAGCAAATCAAATCTATCTAAATCTAATCTATCTATACTATTAAAAGAGTAACTAAATGCCACATGGCATGCTCTCATTTAATTTGCCACATGTCGCTCTCTTCTTTTGCCACGTCATTTACTGATTTTATTTTTAAATTTTAAAGCAAATCAAATCTATGTAAATCTAATATGGATTAATTTAATAACTAACTAAAATTAAGTAAACTTTACTATTCATACAGTTATTATATTATACATATATATAAACATCAATTTCTATAATTAACTCATGTAATACATGGGTAATAACCTAGTATGTCATTATAGAACAATATTATTATATTGGACTAAGACTCTAACAAGTAAAATTTTTAGATATTTGACTAAGAGTCAAAACACTTTCAAGAAGGGATAATTGCAAAAAGGGTGATGTACTTAAGGATGATTTCTATTTCAGGTAAAAACTAAATTTGCAATCATAGAAAGGTAGGTAAGTTTTTAAATTATTTTATAAAGGGAAAATTGGACATCCCTCTATGAAAAATGTCTCTAAAATGAATTGTCAAAATGCCACTAGAAACAATAAAGGGTTAAGTATCATTTTGATCATCCAACTTTCAGATTTGTCCCATTTAGCCACTAAATTATTTTGTTCCGATTTAACCACTGAACTTTAGTTTACTGTTTTACTTTGGAAAAAATAAGTAAAACTAATGGCTAAATCGGTACAAAACATGATAGTTTACCGCTCAAATTGGACAAATTTCAGTGGTCTCGGTAAAAAAAGTTTAGTGGCTAAACATTAGGGGTGTAAATGAGCCGAGCTACTCGAGCTCGACTCATTAATAAACGAGCTCGAGCTCGACTCATTAATAAACGAGCTCGAGCCCGAGCTTCACATATCGAGCTCGCGAGCCTAAACGAGCCTATATATAAATATATTTTTAAATTAATAAATATATAATATATAGATTAAATAAATAAAAAATAAAAGTTATATATAAAATATATAAAAGATTATATATATTTTAATTAAAAAATTAAAATATATAATAAACTTGTCGAGCCCGAGCCGAGCCCGAGCTTGGAAAACTATTCACGAGCCGAGCTCAAGCTTTACATACAGAGCTCGAAACGAGCCGAGCTCGAGCCTGGTACTTTTAAACGAGCCGAGCTCGAGCTTAAACGGGCTCGGCCTCGGCTCGGCTCGTTTACACCCGTACTAAACATGTATACAGAAAATAGTTTAGTGGCTAAATCGGAAAATTTTGAAAGTTGGATGGTCAAAATGATACTTAACCCAACAATAAATCACCTCTACTTAAATCTTCTAAAAGTAAATTACCTTTCTATGAGGAAAATTTTGGCTAATTACAGCATGTTATCTTTTCATGCAATTATCCCTCTCAAGAAAGTCAATGTAGAACAAATATCGCAATTCAATCGGACAAAGGGAGTCATGTTTAATGAGAGTAGAAAAAATCACCCGGCTGATACAAGAATTATATCTGGCTTAAATCGTTGGGCAGATGGTACAATGACTTCATCGAACACTGTTCGCATGGCTATATCACCTGAACCTGCTGCTAACGGCAAATTAAGTGTCGTTCCTTCACCATTCCCGCTGCCTATGTTATCGATTTTGCCCGTACCAGGGTAACTTCCATCCTAAAATAGCATAACCTTATGTGAAAATGGTCGAGATTCAAGAAAGGTAACATAAAATTCAAAATTTGATAATAAAGGCATTGTACAATTTTTTAGGCCGATGAAATTCTACTTTTGCCAAGAAAAGGCGTGAAATTCAAACTTCTAAACCGAGAAAGGATCATAAAAGTCTATTTTTGCCGAGAAAAGGCATGAAATTCAAACTTCTAAACCGAGAAAGGATCATAAAGTTCAATTTTTACCTTATTAATTGGTCATCGATACTCTTTTTTGTCCAAATTGAATTTTATAATCCTTCCTCGTCCTAAAAAAATTCATGTTATCGTCAAATTTTAATTTTATGTTACATTTCTTGGTCATTTCCCTTAATAATAAATCTGTAATTCGATAAAGTTTTAACTTCTAGAACGTAATAGAGTACACACATACAAATACCGTTCAAGATTTATAGCATTAGATACCAAACTTTAAATGGCCAATTGCTAGAAATAACAAGTTTTTGCTTTTTTAACATTTATAGCAACATTATTTATTTTTATCATTAAAGCATCAACATTTATATATTTTTTTACCATTTATAGCAAAAAGTTAAAAAAGTTGTTAATGACAGAAATACAAAAGTTTCTGTTATTAATGATGCAAAATATACAAGTTGATGCTATTAGATATAAAAAATACAAAAGTTGATGTTATTAATTATAAAAATAAAGAATGTTGGTATAAATGATAAAAAAGTAAAAAGTTGTTGCTATTTTTGTAATGTCAATCCCAACTTTAAATATAGTTAAATGAATACTTGTTGCTTACTTGGTGGGTTGAAAGAAAGAATATGTCAGGGTCTTCATAGAAAGCGTCATTAGTCCCATTCCCGTGATGCACATCAAAATCGATAATGAAAACACGTTTTAGTCCATGGACACGTTGAGCGTATCGAGCTGCAATAGCTACATTACCAAAAACACAAAATCCCATAGGCCCCTTTGGAACAGCATGATGTCCAGGAGGTCGTATCAAGGCAAAACCAACTGGAGGGTTCTGACTGACTTTCGATGCAGCCACCTGCAAATTTTCCATCAAATAAGGAACTATTTTACACAAAAAGGTTGATATGCCCGACAACCCTAACTAGCAGCACTTTGAACCCTTCTCCAAGGACCGTGAGCATGCAATGTTAGCAGCCCGCTACGAGTCGTGTCAACATCAAGGATTGAACACGAGACATTTCACAGATCTCCCTCGGGAACAGACTAAGGGAGCGTTTGGTTCGCGGAATGGAATTTAAAGGAACTGGAATTATAAACTTAGCTTGTCTTGAATTTTTGATTCGCGAAATAGAATTTAAATTCCAATTCCTTCAAATTCTATTCCCCGAACCAAATGCCACCTAAGCATTTGCACTAGGAGAATATGCCGCTAGACCAAATAAGGAACCATCTTAAGTTAAAATAAATAAGAAACCTACAGTTCTGAAAGGCAAAAAAACAGAGCTGCAAGCAGCCGCACATAGCGAGACCAAGAGGATGAGAGGTAATCATGAGGAAATTAGCATCAGAGGTGTGCATCAAGACGGATCTGGTACGTATCAGACTGAACCAAAACTGAAAAACTAAATATGATGAAACCAAAAACCAAAGTACCAAACGGTTTGTGAACCATATATACACTTGGGCTTCTTTCATTTTAAGTTTGAAAAGAAAAACTGATCTTGTTCCAGTTGGTTCTGAAAAACTCTTGAACCGAGAACCAGAAACCACATTTTTTAAATGTATAGAACCATGAAGCAAATCAATCATGGCTAGATCAAGTCCGAATGGTCCATCCCGGTTTGGTTTTTGGTTATGTCGGTCCTGATTGAGTATAGCAAACCCCTATTAGATCATAAGGTTCAAGCATTACCACAGAATCAACCAAGGATAGGCCAGCTCCTGCAGCAACTAATGACTCCTCAAACGTCTGCAGAAAATAATCAACGGCAAGTAATTCATATATTAATCGACCGGTGAGGATCAAATAAGTAAATGAATTGGTAAAGGCTAACAATAATTCTCTCATTATAAATTTTACATAGTTGCATGAGTTCATTAGAAGAGCTAGTGAAATCATTTTCAACTAGTTATCGTCCTTTATGCTTTTGCATAAACTTAAATAAGTTTTGATGTAACTTTCCTAGTGACTTCTAATACATTAGCTAACTAGTCCATTAACCCATGTAATACATGGGTTTATTTTAAAAAATATTTAAAAAGTAAAAGTTATATCCAAATAATTATAAGATGCAAGTAAATAGATAGTTAAAAATTATAAATTTAAGAATATATACACACACATTTAATTATCATCTTATATATAATTATATGATATATTGATATGCATTAATATTCATTTACTGTTTATGATTCAATATAAAATAATAGTAAATATTAAAGATTGTATAATAAAAATATATGAAAATATTTAAAAAAATGTATATATAAATATTGCAATATATAATAATAAATGTTATATGTATATATATGATTTATTATAAAATAAAGACATGAAGTTAAAAATAGAAGGATGCAATTTCAGGAAGTTTATACGAATTACACTGCGGGCTGCTCAATGTCCAACAAATCTAATTATTTGGTAGATAAATTAATATCAGCATGAAGGTGCATGAACAACAGCTTAAGGAGGTTCTTTTCACGAAATTTCTTACCGTTGCGGTGGCGTATGTGGGTCCAGAGCCGTCAATGTGTATAATGCCTTGTTCCAAAGCTTGCTCCATTGCCTATAAAATAGATTCACAAGAATTATAAAACCATTTTTAGAGAGTGTATCTATCTTAGTAAAAGTTAACTGCATATAAACATGTACATAATTTACAATATAAGCATGGGGACAAAACAGAATTAGATGTTCTTGGTTGAAAATCGATATGATGACAAAAAACTGCAAAAACTATAACGTTGCACGACAAAACATGTAACGTATCATAGGTTTCCTTTCTAAATGAACAAATGACTATTCTACTTGTAATTTCACACCAAACAAATACAAAAATATTAGTTGCCTTTCAGCTTTAGCAACTACAAATTATCGTCTTTTTGTGCTTTCGTTCATATCAAGAAAACTTGTATCACCTTCTCAAGGCCAAAAACGTAAGATTTGGTATGTACGCTTGCAATATCTTCTCTTGTAGCGGTTCTAAAATTTTGAAGTTGAATGATCTCAGATCCTCGAAACTGCAACAAATCAGATTTCATCTCAATTTTAAAAAAATGTTCATTTAATCATATATGAACACGAAAATTTTGGGTTAAGTCTCTCCCCTACAGGACAGCTTCAAATTTTGAACATCTAAAGTGTAAAATAGATGATTATTGCATAAAAACATTAGACTAAAGACGAGCACAATTGTAGTCTAATGAAATTGTAAATTTGTAATATCTTTGACATGGGTTAAGGTCGCACAATACCAACGTACTTTTCAAAATGTACAAATTTGGTACATGGACTTTTTTTCGTACACATATAATACAGGTACTTTAGTTTTCCATTCCAATATGGTACATTTCTACCTAAAGCATGGTTTTCATACCAATAGAGCCCGGTTCTGCAACCGAGCTCTATGTAAAAATGTATCATATTAGAATATAAAGCTAAAGTACATGTACCGTATGTGTAAGAAAAAAAGTTCACGTACCAAATCAGTACATTTGAGAAGGACAAAAACTACATTGATATTGTACGACTATAACCCTAGATGATAATACTGAATGTGAACAATGTTCGTCTTTTCACCTTGGGGGTGAGCTCCACCTTTTCAAGAGCACTCACTATTGCAGGAACTCTTGAACTACATTCTGGATGTGCCTCCTGTTATCAATATACACATCTCGTAAAACTAGATGAAGTTTCTCTCATACACATTTTCCATACAAAACAAAAACATCAAGTGACACAAAACCAATTCATGAGAAGTAAATAATATCAAATCACTATTACATTTTGTTCTTAAAAGTGAAAAGTTTTATCGTTTGTGAAGGCACAAATAAGGGTTTAAGCTGGTAACATAACAAGTCGTCCAGTCAGAGAATAACTATCTAGCATTGAATAAAAAAAACCGAACAGTTTCGATAAAACTGCCGGTCTGGTTTATATAGCATTGGTTACCTTGTTATGACCCATTGCAGGAGCAACAGTGTAAATCACTTTTGCAGTACTCTCTTTTATATCACAGGGTGCATTTAAATTCTCAGATGAACATGAAATGGATGCTTTGAAACATTTTCTTCGCGAGGTCGGATGTTTCGGGAGGAATCGACTTCTCATCATTGATATCACATTATGATGATGAACCCACATGCCCAAATGGGATCCCATATAAAACTGCACTCCACCTAAAATTTTAGTGCAACTCATTATCAACTTTCACCATGCCAAACCTTTGGGAGTGATCATGTAATAGAGTTTTGTGAAATCCAATATTCATCCTTTTCTCTCATGTTTCTTGTAATAAGACAACCGATATCTGATCTCCAAATAATCATTTAAGTAATTATCGTCATTTATCTTTTAATGTTCCCTGTGTGTTGAATAAAAGGAAATCTTAAATACTAAAAAAGGCCTGATCAGGTTTTTTAAGCCATAAATTATCTGCTATAGCATCACTGGATTCTATGAAGTCAATAATCTGAAACTGTATCTGTAGTGAGCACTAGTTTTGATTCATCTATGCACACCCTTGACTTACAATATGTGTGATCAACTTATGCATTGTTTGACCCATAGTCGTTAAAGGCACACCAAGGCTCATTAGGCCCAACATGTGGGGGCATTTTCTCAACTAAGGTGCGCCTCGGTTACAAGGCTATCACAAAAAGAGTGAACAACAAGGCAGCTAGGCATCATACACATATATTTTTTATTAAATCTTTTCATGCAACTAGGCATCATATACGTTTTTATGCAACTAGGCATCATACATATATTTCTTTGATATTATAAATCTTTTCATGCAACTAGGAAACATATACGTTTTTATGCAACTAGGCATCATACATGTTTTTAGCATGGCCGGTTCTTAAAGGGGAGCAACATGGGCGACTGCACAACTCCTAAGATTTGTTAAGGTCTCACCAATACTTCTCTGTTTCTTTCTAGTGCAACATGAAAACATGAAATCTACTTCATTTCGTATGAGATGTCCTAAACATTATATAAACACATTTTGTTACATTTGTATTATTTTTTGGATACTTGAACACAATAATAATTGTATTGTTAATACTTTTTAGGTTAATACTGAAAAAAAAAACCCCACAAACTTTCATGCAATTATCGAGAACCTTTTTTTCGAGTATTTAAGTCCCTAAACAAAGTTTGTCTTATTCAAAACTATATATTTTTAACATGCTACCTGCTTAACAGGTAAATCAATTAGTTCCTCGAATAGTTTATTATTAAAAAACCAACTTTCTTTTTTAATTTTCACGATTAAGTCATTGGACTTTCATTTTTCTTGTTTAGGTTACTATATCGTTTACCGGTTAGTGACCTTCTAAACAGGTCAAATATATAGTTTTGAATAAGACAAAAATTGTCTAGGGACTTAAACACTCAGAAAAAAAAAAGTACAATGACTTAATCGATAAATTCATAAAAGTTCATAGGGTTTTTTCAATATTAGCCCTACTTTTTATATTATAAAATATTCATATTAGAGTCCTATTTTAAATTTATGGCACAGGGACCCTAAAATTCGTGGGTTGGTCCTGGTTTTTAGGCAACTACATGATTCATATTACAAATGCTTTTATGCAACTAGGCAACATAGAACATATCTTTGTTTGATATTATACATGTTTTAGGCTTTTTAAGTTGTGTAGGCAACTAGACAACATACATATGATTTTTTTTTTTAAATTTGATGTGCCTCGCATTCATGAGGCTAGCACACAAGCCCTCAGTTGCGCCTTGAGCCTTTCACAACTATGAATTGACCTCTGTTTTTAAAGAAAAACAAACCCTACACCTTTTATCATTTCACTACACTTCGTCCCAAGTGAGACTTGAACCCTCATCCACTTGGTTGGGTAGCATGTTGGTTGCCACTAAGCCAAAAGACTTCTCTTAACAAATATAATCTTATCATTTTCAAACAAACTTGTTTCGATATCGAGGACATAAAGCATACACTACAAACATAACAGGCATGTTTGACATTCATCTTTTGAGAGCCTAACCTTTTGTTTCAAAAAATAAATAAGTCCCTAGTTTATAATTAAGGCTTGTTTGGATTACAGAGCTTTAATAACTATTTTGAAAAATAAACTCGAGAACGAGAAATAGGCAATGCACCATCTTTACCGTACGTTGACCTTGATTAATAAAACTTGCTAGAGCTTTAATAAAACAGAATTATGTTTCATATTGTTTCAATAATTACCATCTATAACTCATGATTAATATGTGTGTCCTTCTATGTTATTTTATACTCTAAGCTATAACCAAATCTGTTAACTTGTGGAGATTGAATGTTTTATTGGTCGCTAAGAAATCTAAGCATGGGTTCCACTCTGTTTTCTTATTATCTTTGTCGTTGCTTGTGTGTGCATGTCATGTTTCCTTACAACATCTACTTTTACAACATGCTTTCATAGCTTAACAACTACAACTAAATACGTCATAAAAGCTACAACTCACAGCTACCTTACTATTAGAAGGTGAAGAAATGAGTAAAGCCTAAAACTAGGGAGGAAAAATTGAAACATTATATGGTATTTAAGGGTGTGTAACAGTCCAAACCCGAACAGAACTAAGAACCAGAAGATTGGAAAACTAAGAACCGGACAGGATAGTACCAGTACCAATTCAGTCCTGGTTTTTTCCTGACTTATACCATGAAAATATACAAACCAGACCGGACTGACAATGGAAAATTACTGGGAATCTGTACCAAGAATCGGACCCAATGGTACTGGTTTCAGTATGGTTTGTTTTCAATATACGATCCCTAATATTTATCAACCGTCTAAAAAACCAATGATTTATTCTAGTTTTCTTTCTGTAAGACCCTACTTTCATAGTAGTCTTAATGGCTACATCCCAATAGCAATGTAAATATCAACCAATAAACTAAGATAGATTTATTAAGAAACTAAAACAGTTATTTAATATTAAAGTTATAAAAGGTACATTAATAAGCTAAAATGCTAAATAGCACTAATCTAGCTTAGTTCAACAACTACAACTAAAGACGTTGTACGTCATAGAAGCTACTACTCACAGCTACGTACACCTTTGTCAAACTTACTATTAGAAGGTGGAGTAATGTGTAAAGCCTAAAAATAGGGAGGAAGAATTGAAACATTTATATGGTATTTAAAAGGGTGTAAGTTTGTTACTAGGGGTGACAATTTCGGCTCATAGCATCCAAACGGGTCAGACGGGTGAAATAATCATAACAATAATTAGTTATTATAAAAATTCTATTTAGAGATTACTTTTTTGAAATTGTGTAGAATATACTTTTTTTGAAAATTATGTTAAAAATAAATTTAGAAAAATATGCATTATCATGTGCTTTTTAGTGAACATCAATTTGAGTGAGGGCCACGCATTTGGCCCAATGGGCTAAAATTGCTACCCATAGGTGTAACTGTCCGAAACCAAACAAAACTAAGAACCAGAGATTGGAAAACTAAGAACCAGATAGCAAGTGCCGGTACCAATTCTGTCTCGTTTTTTCCCAACTTATACGATGAAAATATACAAAACTAGACGGACAAAGAATGAAAAATTACTAAGAATCTGAACCAAGAACCGGACCCGATGTTTCGGTTTAGGGTTTATCGATTTTTCGATCCACGAGCACCATTTCCATCAATCGTCTAAAAAACCATTGATTCATTCTAGTTTTCTTTCTCTTCGATTCCTCAACACCAATCTCATCCACAAAACTAAGTCCATGGAAAAGGGTAGATGAAATAACCATGATAAATCAAAACTCCCACTTAACAGTCCCTTCCACGTATAAACTCACAATCCTAATTTCTATTTCTATAACTAACATTTGCGGTAATGAAACGCACCGTTTTGGTGCTTTCATTAATTGCAAATAGCCCCTTGGAATTTCAGAATAATTGCAGAGCAGCCCTTGCATTTTAAGAAATAATTATAAAAATGTGTTTTTCATTAATTGCAAAATGGTACTTGTAGTTTAAGAAATAATTATAGATAGGTCTCTTTAATTTTCTACATTAAAGGTCCTGTGGTTTCCTGTATTTATACAGAAAGGTTTCCTATATTTATACAGAAATGTCCCTGTGGTTTTCTAAGACGGCTTTCCTACACACCCATGTATATACCATCTTTTTAACGAAAAAAATTCGAATTAAATTGGTTCTTCGTTTTTTCCGTTTCGTTTAATTGGAAATCGAAATCGTTCATCATTTTTTTCTTATAAAACATTAAAAATTAGATTATTTGGTTATTTTTTATATTTTATTAATTTAAAATCGGAATGGTTATTCATTTTTTCCGTTGATAATACTTAAAATTAGATTTGATTCGTCGTTGGAAAAATTAAAATGGTTCGTCGTTTCAATTTTAAATGATTTCGCTCGAAAAAAACAACGAACCATTTTGGTCTTCGATTTAACCAAACGGCATAAACAACCGCTTAATCTAATTTTTAATGATTTTGATCGGAAAAAACATTTAACAACATCGATTTTTGATTTAACTAAACGAAAAAACGACTAACCACATTAGTTTTATATATTTTGCTCAGAAAAATGATGAACCATATTAATTTAAAAGACTAGAAATAACGTCCAACTGATTTAATTTTAAATGTTTTCACTCGGAAAAAACGAGAAACTCCGATTTTTAATTTAACCAAACGTGATAACAATTAATCAATCTATAAATAAGGATGAATTATTTCACTTTTTTATTTTTGTTGAATATATGAAATTCACGAAACAAAGAAACATTAGATTTTCAATTTAACGGAACAATATATATATATATATACACACACACACACATACACACACGTAAACCAAATAAAAACTTATTTTTTCTAACAAAATAAGAAAAACTATAAAATTTCACAAGCTTATTAAAAAATATATAACTAACTAAAAATTGAAAACTTATTAAAACTACATATAACATAAACAAACTGATGCAAACTGATTAATAAATATATAACAATAGAAACTGAATATATATACACACACAAATCGGTAGAGGCGGTTGTGATTGTGGAATTATGAGTTTTAGATAGAGTATAGAGATTGTTTTGAAGAAAATAAATATATGAAAAAGAAGTAAAAGAAAAACATGAAAAAAATTTTGCACTGATTGCACCGCCATATTGTGCCAATAAAGATTGAGACACTTTGAAATTATAATTATAAACATACATATAAAACAAGAAAATAATTCAAACAATTTTAATTAATAACCTGTTGTCTTCAATAAAAAAAAAATAAGAGATTTTTTTTAAAAAACTATTTTCACCTTTTGTGATATTTTGTTTTGTTTTTTGGTTTTTTCCTTTTGCCTAAATATAAATTTTAATTTGTATTTTGACTTTTTTCTTTTTATACCTTCAAAATTGTTTTTTCTTTATATAAATTTATTTAATTATTAAGTAAATGTATTTTTAGTTTATAAGAAATATTTGTTACATTGTAGGTAATATTGTCACTTCTATTTATTTAAAATAAAATAACGTTATTGTTGGACAATATTATATCTGATTATTTATATGTTTTTGTATTTATACATAAAATTTACTTATTTTATATATGTACCTCTTTAAAACCTAAAAAATATTGAATTTAGCATTTTTTTTTTAAACTTTATTTGTAACTAAAAGTATTCATTTTGTATATCAACTTTTTCAATATTTGATTAAATATTTAAATACTGAAAATTTTATATTTCCACCTCAATTTGAAGAATTAAATAACCGTGATTCATTTTGTTTTGTTTTTTGGTTTTTACATTTGTCTCACAAGATGCATATAAAACATCAACTTTTGTTATTCATAATTTTTGTGTATAAAAGATGTTTAATATGCAAAACCAACATGTCTTTTTGTTTTTGCGGTATAGTCTCTTTGTGTTATTTTTTACCAATAACATCTTCAAGAAATTTATTTGCTCATGATTTTCAGAATTTTTCATTTTTTGCCAACAAAGTCATTAAGTTTGAGGACTTTTCATGGAAAACAAGTGAAACATGGTGGTTTTTTTTGTGGAAAGTACATGATTGATTTTTTTTTTTTGAAAACCAGAAAAAAAACAATAACATGTGGACTTTATTAGGAAAAAATAAAATGGAGAGACGGAACCACACAAAACATGAAAACATGTTTTGTCCATATAAAACTCTAAAAATATATATATAACTTAGACATCATCAATTGAGTCCAAAGTTCGTAAAAAAAAAACATGTAAACCACTAACGCTTAAATACACTAATGCACTGACGTTGTTGTCATAATTGAACATCTTTCTATTTATTAACATCATGGCTTATCTTAAGGGAAAAAACTGCATATTCATGACGGAAACCCGCAGTAACGCGCGGGCATTCGGGCAACCTTAACTCTAGTTCATTTCATCTATAATAACCCGAAATTTCTGACCTTAACGATTAATAACAACAACAAAAAATAAATAAAATAAAAAATAATAATAATAATAAAATCTTGATAAAAGTAAACAAAGATTAATAAAAATTGTAGTTCGATTAAACTAAAAACCCGAGGGACTTAATTGAATGTTAATACAATTCAGTTAATTTAAACAAAAATAAATGGGCTTAAATTATAAAATCACCTAAATCCAGCTAATTAAGCCCAAACCAATAGATCAGGGTTAAAGTTAAAGTCTTTGTAAACCATTAAACCTGCTAATATCTAATTTAGGCATAAAGCTGAAACCCTTGACAGATTTAACGTTCCAAACCCTAAACCCTAATCTGCCGTGCAAGTGTGCATCGTGAAGACCAGAACAGAAAAGCCGCAATCGTTCACGTTCCTCTTAGAGGCAACAAACTCATTTAAACTTCATGTTCATGTTGTTAATGTCTATGATGTAGTTAGAGTCGTAAAATGAGATTCAAAATCAAAGATTTAATAGTCTAACAAAAGGTTTAATGGCGAATAAAGCATGCCTGAGATAGGAGTGGCGGTGATGGTTTTTGTTCTGACCGGCGTCGCCACACCTGCGGCTGGCGAGAGATGAGCGAGCACTAACAGCGAGAGTGAGTGAGGCCGAGGGTGATGGCGGAGATAGAGCGTGGCGACGACGGCGGCGCTAAGTTTTAGGCCGCTGCCGTTGGTTTCGAGAGGGAGACGGAGGGAATGAGAGAGAGAGAGAGAGAGAGAGAGAGAGCGAGCGAGCGAGAGGGAGGGAGATGGAGGTCAAGAGTGGTGACTGGGGTTCGCCGGCGAAGGAACGGCGGCGGTCGCCGGCCGGAGTGGGAGACAGGGAACAGAGAGAGAGCGAAGAGATAGTGAACGTGTGTGTTGTGGCCGAGAATTTACACTGTATTCCACAAGAGGGAAAGAA
This sequence comes from Centrapalus pauciflorus, assembly GCA_020465985.1. NCBI lineage: Eukaryota > Viridiplantae > Streptophyta > Magnoliopsida > Asterales > Asteraceae > Centrapalus > Centrapalus pauciflorus. The sequence goes on from JAANYP010000956.1 coordinate 459,602, forward strand.
AATATAAGGAAGCATAATTGAAAAGCAACAATAATTCTTTTTTGGGCAAATTGCATGAAATAACAACATACCATCACTGATTTTCTTATTACAGCATTTTATTGTTTTTCATACCATTTATTGTATCCTACTTCTATATCTAGCCCTTTCTATGCAAGAGGTGACCTACCATGAAGGTAGCAGGTCACCGTCACCGTGACCGTCACCGACCACCGACTACCACCAACCACATCAAGCAACTCAACATCATTTTCAGTTCTTCTTTACACAAGCAAGTCAACATCACCACCCTTAGCCACCACTATCACCGTCTCAGACCACCATTAACCACCAACAAAGAAAATCCGGCCAAAAAACTCAATCAAGATCATTTAGTAGATAGAAACTCAAATCAAATCCATAAAACCCACTAGAAACACACTTCAACTTCTCAAAAAAGTGTATCAAACTTACCTTCGAGAAGTCGACAGTGGCTTAGGCTTCGTTCCAGAAGTCGACGGCCGCTTAGGCTTCGTTCTAGAAGTCGATAGTGGAGGACCCAGATCTTTCTCTCCCTCCGTCGCGCTCTCTCTCTCTCTCTTTGTAAGAAACCAGATCTCTCGCTGTCGCTCTCTCTTTGATATGGGAACCAACAGATCCGGAGACTGAGACGATGGTGGATGAAGGTCTCCTCCCCTTCGCCGGAGGTCCCTCCCCTCAATCTCTCTGTCGCTCTCTTTCTCTCTCTGTTGAAATGAAACCGGCTCAAACAAAACTAGTAACCGGTTGTATACCCAAATTGCCTTAAATGATAGGTAATGGTTAGTATGATCCAATTAATGGTACAAAATAAAGTAAAATGTTGTAATAAGAAAAAAGAGACAAGTATGTTGCTATTTCATGCAATTTGCCCTTCTTTTTTTGGATGGAAAGAAAAGAAAAGTGTTTTTTATGCTCTAAACCAAAATAAAAAAAAAATTAAGATTTTATCATTATATCTTTTTCTTTCTTCCTTTTTCTATTACTATTATTCAATATGTCAACATCAAGGTTACAACATATCAAAATCATATAGAACTTCAAGATTTTCCTGCTACAAAAAAAAAAAAAAAGATAAATTAAATAAACATACATTGTTAATCAAAATTTTTCCATGTCATAAACATTGGTTCTAATTAATGTAATGGCAAGGAATAATTCACATGATCCTGCAAATACTTTAAATACAAAATGCAGGTCTAGTTTTGTAAATGTTACTACATCTATGATATCTACTGGACACATACACATTTTGGTGATGTACACTAACAAAAATGTCTATCAATAAAAAGATATCTATCGTACGTTGAAGTAATAAACTCTTTCATCTGACAATATACGTCAACAAAACATACACGTCTAAGTTTTTTCACCGTACTCAAAATATAATGGCATGATCATTCACTTCCTTGTGTTCATCATTTTTGTCAATATAGACATGCGCATCGAAAGAGGACAACCAAACACTCCTTGTGCCTTTACTTGATTTTCAATCAAAAAAAGATATGCATCGTCTATCGTTTCTGTGCCTACACCCATAAGCTCCATAGATTTCACTAGCCGAGTAGACACGAGGCGGAAGCGGCGGCCGAGAACTTTCAAAAGCCTTGGGATTAAATAGACACAATCTAAGTATGCGATCAACAAAAAAAAGTATGTATAATAAAGAAGGTTAATAGAATTAATATATTTGTTCCTTCCCTGAGGGCATCAGCTACATTATCCACAGATTTCATTATCATAGCACCAAATGTATCATCTTTAAGTTTTCTTTTCTTGCCTTTTAATGTTGTTTCTTTCGTGGACTTCATATGAGATGACCGAGTGGTAAATTCTGGCTCAAAAGTGTTGAAGCTTTCTAGAATAATATCATTAGTAGACAACAATTGATCAACTTCATCAATTGTTTCTAGTCTTGGCTCATTGCTTGTTTTCGTTCAATTTCTCTGCTCTTTAGCGGTTTCAGCAGCAGTACCGGTCGCTCTATCCTTAGCTAACAACTCATTATAGTTAGCAACTTGATTTGTCTTCCATCTTACAGCTAGGAATGGCAACGGGGCGGGTTCGGGGCGGGGATTGGTCCCCCCGTCCCCGAAACCTAAAACACTCCCCATCCCCGTCCCATTCCCCGCGGGTTTGTTATCGGGGATTCTTATCGGGTCTCCGCGTGGCCGCGATCCCCATTGGGTACCCAATAAATCTCCATTAAGCGTTAGGGTCCCCGATTCCCCGTTTAATTACCCGAATCCAAATCCAAATCCAAATGTCCCAAGTGACAGGAAAAATCAAAATTAGAACCACATACAACTCTTGCATTAACATACATAACAATCAATGATACGAAAACATTAACATTAAAGTCTTAATCGTCTCAAACGATCATACAAATAACAGGACGAATATTTCAAGTGGAATAAAGTTTCTTGTTCATACAAATAACAAAGAGTGAAAAACAAACTAGTTGTCAATCATGAAATGTCTTCCATTCGGACCATTCTTCATTCCCCATTTGTAAAACATAAATCACGATTCACAACCTATAAAATATCAAACAAAAGCAATCATAATTAATATGCTACAAAATGAAGCAAAAACTCAAATTTCTAACTAATTCAATCGAAATGTCGATGATAAACATTGCAAAGAGCATTTCATACCAGAATTCTCCATGATGGAAGCCCAAGCTTTTGATTCTTTAATTCACGACTTTACTTTGCTACATAAATCAATGAATATTGCAAAAAGTAAAATAAAGAACTATTATATAAAGTAAGTTGATAATATTATTATAAAATTTAATTACCTCATCATCAACGTCTCTGTCATACTCAATAGTACGGCAATACGCAGTGGTCTCATCATCACATGCATCTGTAAATAAAAAAACTCAAAACCAAAATTATATAAATAAGCAATAAAAGTTATAAAAGTAAAATTACATAGATATATATAAATTACCTCTAATTTCGTTCAATAACCAACTTTGAGCACACATCAACGCCTCCAAAGTTTTTGGGTGAAGTCGACTACGATGTGGAGTAACCAATCTCCCACCAGTAGGCAACCGTAGAAATTGGAACGGCTGACACATCTCTCGCGATCCTTTTTAGTGTTGTGTACTTAAACCCATGTGACTTCCACCAAGCCAACAAATCAATCTCAGTAGCCATAGCAATTGTCTTTTCTTTCAAATAATTATCAAGCTCAGTCGTAACACCTACTTCCTCATGTTGATTAGCAATCGAAGCAAGACTTGATAAGAGATTTTTAAACTCAACTCTATGACCAACTGAAGACCCCGAAGTGATCGTTGAAGCAGCACTTTCACTATCATTTCTCGAAGAACTTGCATCAGAGTCATACTCTTTAAACAAATCATACACTAGTTCTTTTAACTTCTCAAATTCAGTAGCTGCACCTTCTTGACCATAAATTGAAGGAAATAACAATTCCACAAACTTCAATTTGTACCTTGGATTTAACACGGCTGCCATCCCTATGATACTATGTATAACAGACCAATACTTGTCAAACTTCGACAACATCTTCGAAGCCATTATCTTAATCATCTGATCAGTAGATTGTGTCCAACCAAGTAAAGAATATCTAATTTCACAAATCGATGGAAAAAAGACATTTGCGGTTGGAAACTTTGTACCAGGAAACATCTTAGTTACCTAATAAAAATAAAATTTCCAAAGTTACTTAACTTAAGCATCACTTGATAATTTCAAATTTTAAAAAAAAAAAGATGATGAATTACCTCATAAAATAACTGCAATTTATCACATACTTCCTTAGCAACATCCCAGTCTCGTTCCATTGGCAAACACTTGTATTGAGAATCTCGTAGCTTCAAACGCCTAAAAACATCCTTGTATGTTATCGCCACATTAAGCATAAAAAAAGTAGAGTTCCATCGAGTTTTACAATCAAGAATCAACTTCTTCGTGCAAGGTATTTCCAAGTGACGAGCTGCTTCCTCAAATTTTTGTAGTCTTTTCGGAGATGCTGTCCAAAATGTAACATTGTCTCTGATCTTTTCAATTCCGTCTCCAATAATAGTTAATCCTTCTTAAACGATCAGGTTTAGAATGTGGGCACAACACCTCATGTGAAACAACTTACCATTCATCATCAATGAACGCAAAGAAAGCTTGTCCAACAATAAATTGATGATTGCATCATTGGTAGAGCAATTATCAACCGTTAATGTTGACAACTTTCTATCAAGATCCCAATCACACAAACATTCGTACAATACATCAGCAAGAACTTCAGAAGTATGTGGACAAGGGACATAAATAAACCTAGTTCAACATTCGACATGTTAATAAACATCTAAATAACAATAATAAAGTAATATTGATTTAAAATTAATAAGAACAATTAATAAGATATAACACATAATTCGACTTTGCATATTCCAATTTTGATCGATGAAATGAGCAGTAACCACCATAAAACCTTTCTTTTGATTTCTTGCTGTCCACATGTGAGTAGTTATTGCTATCCTATTGTTGTTCTTTCCTAACAACTTCAATGTCTTTTCCTTCTCAAATTCATAAATCTTTAATGTGTCCCCTTTAACAGTGTTTCGGCAAGGAACCTTGAACAACGGCTGAACACCTCCCACAAACTTTCGAATTTTACAATGCTCTGCCATTGCAAGTGGATATTCATGCACGATGATCATCTCTGCAAGATCTTTTCTGGAAGCATCTGCACTAAACGTGTAGTTAGAAAGATATGATGTAGTATCATCCGCATTCTTTTGTTGTCCCACTAAGATATGTTGGCGTATATCACGAAATGATCCTCTTGGACAATGACTGAAATGATCGTGTAAATGCTTTGTACCATTTTTACTTTTGCACCCAACTTTTTCTTACAATAATTACACTCCGCTTTATCTTCCCCGTTCGCTTTCAACTTCTTGAAATGGTTCCAAACAACTGAACGTGTTTTCCTCTTGTTACCAACCGCATCAGGGTCATCATTTAAATCATCATTGGTTTCAGTTTCCATTGGTGATGCTCCAATGGGTACACTAGCAGGGTCATTAGAATCATTCACTCCTTGACCATCATTATCCCCAACATCGATAGGAGTGTTTGTTTTAGAATTATCACATTGAGTTTCCATGTATCCTAAAAATATTGCAAAAAGTAACATATTAAACTTTTATAGCGACTCCATTGTATAATCCGTAAACAAATTAATTAACAAATCCATTAATAAAACTCTACTTGCAAAAAGTAACACATTACACTTAGAAATAAATAACAATATGTCAATATCCATTAACTAGCTGCTTGTAACTTGTAAAAATCTATAAACAAATTAACTAACAAGTAGCAAATCCATAAATAGCTACTTTTAACTAAAACACTTTTAACTTGTAAATGATAATAATAGGAAGAAGTTGCTGAAACAGATTTGAAGTATTAAGCATAAAAAATTTAACAAATATAAATGATAAATCTAAAAACAAATTTGAAGTCACTATTGAGAAATCAAGATTCACTAACAATCAACAAAATATCATTTTTAACATCAAGATTTGACAAATAACAAATCATAAATATAAATGATAAATCTATAACTAGATTTGAAGTATTAAGCATAAAAAATTTTAAAAATATAAATGATAAATCTATAAACAGATTTGAAGTCACTGTTGAGAAATCAAGATTCAACAACAATCAACAAAACATCATTTCTAACATCAAGATTTAACAAATCACAAATATAAATGATAAATCTATAACCAGATTTGAAGTATTAAGCATAAAAAAATTAACAGATATAAATATAAATTTACCGTCGAGAGCCACCGCCAAGCTAGAGACAAACCGATGGTGATGATAGAGAGACAGCAGCGCCTGAGAGAGAAGACAGAGAGTCAGCGACTGAGAAGAGCCACCGCCGAGGAGGCGAGAATAGAGAGATAGTGGCGGACGGCGGTCGACGAGGAGGTGAGAATAGAGAGACTAATAATGTCATATTAAATTCAAAGATGTCCATACAAATACTAAATTGAAATAGCGGCATACAATATTTAACAACTAATTAAACATATTAATTTCATTGTTTGGGTACAACAAATAATTACTCCACATTTCGTTTGCAATTGAAGTTCTTATTTGTTCTCCTCTATCATCCATATCTCTTGAACCATGAGGTTCTTCTTCTTGTGTTGCGTTTAGTACCTCATGCAACACTTCATCTTCAAGGTCTCGATCTCGATCCTCGTCAAGTAAAAAGTTGTGTAAGATACAACATGCCAAAAATATGTCTGATTGTGTTTCACATGAGTAGAATGGTATCGTTGCACTTCTAATTATAAGAAAGCTTTTCTTTAGGATGCCAAATTTAGGATGCCAAATGCTTGGTCAATGGCATTTCGTAATGATGAGTGACGAAGGTTATACAATTCCTTTGGATTTTGAGGTGCACATGACGAGTACTCTTTCAAATGATATCTAACTCCTCTATAAGATGATAAAAGTGTACTTCTTTGAGGTAAGCCAGCATCAAAAAGATAATATTTACCTATATATAAACTAAAAGTAGCATAATAATATAAGACTATTCATATAACTAAATTTTTATCAAAATCTTACCGTCAGGAATGACTAACATATCTTCTCTAGTTAATGCATTTTTTATTATTCTCGAATATGATGTCGTACCTTCCAACCGCTTAGAATATACATAAACTTTAAATCAAAAGTACATGCTGCTAATATATTCATCGTTGGATATCCCTTACGGCCAGGATATCTTGGAGCATCTCTACTAGATACTGTCACACGAACATGAGTTCCATCAATGGCCCCTAAACAATCTTTAAAAAATGGATAAATCCATTTTTTTTCTTGAATTTCTTTAGGAACTTCATCACCAGCGGGTTGTTTAAAATACTGATCTTCTAATGATAATATTGCATTGAGAACTCTATGGAAAGCCCTACTTGTAGTTGAATTGGATCGACGATAAAACCATGAGACAAAACGGTTCCATAAGTCATTTCCTACAATATGCAAAATTCTCGCAACTTGCTCTTCAACTCGCATACGTCGAGTTGGTCGAAGACCACCCTCATGCTCTAACTTTTGACATAATATCATAAATGCATCCTCACTCATACAAAAAGTTCACGACATTTTCCACTTGTTGAGAGGTTTGATAGCATTTCTTCTCGAACTCTTTTTCTATGCAACAACAAATCTCGAGTTAAGAAACTAACTAATCTTTTAAAATGAAGTCTATGAAGTGTAATAAGAGCCACTAGTAAACAAACCACATAAATCGCAACCGATTGTTGATTTCTCATGAAAAGACGTCCCTTGTCCATTGTATATCTAGTCACATATAACAATAAATCGCAACTCATTATTCCATAAATTTCAAGATTCAAGAACAATACAAAGGATAGCAACATATATATGCAAGACAAGAAACCATCAGGCATCACTCACACACACACACAAAACGAGGCATGACCACTTACATTTCACAGCTACATACATAAAAATAATAGGCATCATGTGTTGTGCTTCACAGGTTGTACCCTACGCAGAACTAGTTGTATAGAAACCACACACATAATACAGGTGAGTTATGCTTTTCATGCATTGCACCTCATGCATATCTAGTTGTACGAAAGGAACCAAGCCCATACGCACATACGACATTTATTTTTGCATACTTCAAGCCTTTTCATGGTAAATTTCAAACTTCCATGACCAAATTAGAAGTTAATTTTTATTTTTGCAACCAAGTAACAAAAATAGAAGTTGATTACCCTACGAGAGTTGGTTGCTTATTAGAGCTATTTGGCCATTTCAGACTTCATGGGTCTGCTACTGTTATGAAGATCAAGAGAAGATGGAGAGAAACGAACCTGGTGGTGGGATTGTTGGAGAGGATACCCACAACGAGAACAGAAGTGAGCCTCTTGTTGTAGCAAACAACAATCAAACTATGTTGCAGAGGAGAGCTATGAGAAGAACTTTGTTGCAGAGGAGAGCCACAAAGGAGAAGCAAAAAAATGATAGAAATATTCTTCACAGATCTGCTAAAAGCATATAGTGAGGGGCAATTTGGTCACGTAAAAAAGATATCCCTCATTTCCCCATCTTTCTTCCCGATTTTGGGAGGGAAAAGCTGGAGCCAAAAATAAGCCATTTTCCCATCCTTTCCATTTCCTTTCTCTCCTCTGAATTTATAAGGAACATGAAAAAAACTCACTTTCCTCCTAAATCTTTACTTTCTCCCACTTAAATTGGTTTAAGGAACACAATGTTAGGGGGGAAAGGAAAGGGGGAGACCGGGTCACAAAGGATCCGACTCGCACCCAAAGGAAACCAATAATTCAATATGGGCAAAACACCACATGAAATTGTGGTATGGCATTAGGAAGTTCATTAACCATTTTTATGTATATTTGTATTTTATTATTTAGTGTATAGTTTCAATACGAATCTTCTTAATTTTCTCTTCATAAGTATGTACGTCCTATCTTTTGACATCGATGTTGGCCATAAAAGTTACTTAGTTTATACATATATGTTCCAAATATATATTTTAGGTCTATTAAAGATTTTAAACCAATTATTAATAAATAAAAATAATGATTTTTATAAGAATTAACTTATAAAACAGAAAATCAATTTATTTACTATTATATAAATTCATTTAATTATTTAGGTTACGGGTCGGGTCCATGACCCGGCTACCCACTCCTTTTCTCCCCCTTTTCTCGGCACCCACACACACCACACACGCACACATCCATGCTCACACACTCTCATCTTTCTCTCTCAACCCTCTGCTTTCTGTTTTCCTCTGGCCGGCGATCGTCGTTGCCGCCACCCACCGGTGCACCAACAACTACCCTTGTCCTCTCTGTAATCTATCTCCCTCATCCCTCACCTGCCTCCCTCGTTCTCGCACACAACGGCAGCAGACAACCCTAATGCCACTGCTGTCGTCGTCACAGCTCCATGACCCCCACCAATCGGCCTCACAAGTCATTCACACACACTCGCTCGATCTCTCGATTCACACACTCACCTCTTTCGCGGTCGCTGCTCACCAGGACCATTGCGGTCGCCCCTAGTGCGGCGCCACCAGTCACAAAACGCCACCGTCACCGCCGCTCAAATCAGGTTTGTTTTCCTATCTTGTATTTATATTTAAATCTTGTTTCGATTTCTTTGATATGCTTCACATATTTCACATACAAAACATCATATTTTCATAAATTAACAAGAATGTGATAGTTTAAGCAGAGTTCATTACCTCGATTTGTAGAAAATCGTGAGTGATTGCTCGATTTGCTTTGCTTCTGATAGTCTCAAACGACACTTTAAACGGCTGGTTAGGGTTTCACGTTTCTTTTTTTTCCGGAGTTTGCAATTTGATTAGGGTTTAGGGTTTTGAGAATAATGATTATAAATACAGATATAACCCTAATTATCTGGGTTGGGCTTACTAAGTAGCTAGTTTTAATTAAGTCCATCTTATTTTAATTAATTTATCTGAGTTATAAAAATTATTACTTTGGTCCCTTTGATTTTATTTAATTAAACAACCTATTGCTTATTAATGTTTAATAAACGTTATTAAGTTATTATTATTTGTATTTTTATTTATTAAATTGTTATTTATAATCCGGGTTATTATAACACTCAGCACTTAAATTGATTTCGTCCCCGAAATCACCAAAAGCAAAGGTCTTCCCATAACTTTATTAGGTTTATTATTATGTTTTAGATAGTTGTGTGTTTTTACATTTTATGTGCTTAAAATTTTTACAGTTTTTATAACTTACCCCACTTAAAAGGATTCTGTCCCCGGAATCAAACTAAAGAAACTATGAGATAACCAAATTACCGAAAACATGAGGATAACGCTCTCTGATCGACTCTTCGAGCTCCCATGTCGCCTTTTGCTCCGAATGGTTCCTCCACAGTACCTTAACGAACGGAATGGTCCTCTTACGCATCACGCGTTCCTCACAAGCTAAAATATGCTCTACTTCCTCTTCACAAGAAAGATCCTCCCTGATCTCACCAAACAGATATTGGACGTCATGTAACCGATGATAATTGTAGCCACGCAACACCGAAATGTGAAACACATCATGAACATGTGACAATGCAGGAGGCAATAACACTCGGTATGCCACTTCTCCCAGTCTCTCCAAAATTTCAAAAAGACCAATATACCTCGGGTTAAGTTTCCCTTTCAGCCCAAAACGACGAACTCCCTTCCAAGGTGAAACCTTTAGGAACACGTGCTCCCTCGGTTCGAATTCTACATATGCTTATCCGCATAACTCTTCTGACGCGAACGAGCCTATTTCATTCTTCGTTTTGCCTCTTCGACCTTCTCATTTGTCACCCTAACAAACTCAGGCCCTTCAATGACCTTTTCACCAACCTCGTTCCAACAAATCGGAGTTCTACACTTCCTCCCATACAACTTCAAAATGTGTCATACCAATGCTTGCATGCCAACTATTATTGTAAGCAAACTCCACCAAACACAAATACTCGTACCAATTACCATTCCAATCTAACACACAAGACATCAACATGTCTTCTAACGTTTGGATAGTCCTTTCTGACAGTCCATTTGACTCAGGGTGATAAGCAGTAGTAAACTTAAGTCGTGTACCCCATGTTTGCTGCAACCCCTTCCAAAACTGAGAATTAAAGCACAGATTTCTGTCTGACACAATAGATTCTGGAACCCCATGGAGCCTGGCAATCTCTGCCAACTTACTCGCAGAAATACTCTTATTAAGATGTTGAAAATGAGCCATTTTTGAAAGTTGGTCCACCACTACCCTTATGGCATCGTTCTTCTTCAGTGTCTTAGGCAAACCGGTGACAAAACCATCGTTATTTTGTCCCATTTCCAAACCGGTTTTTCGAGTGGTTGTTGGAGACCACTCAGTTGCTGATGCTCGATTTTGACTTGTTGGCTAGTGAGGCACCTCCCAACAAAATCATCGATGTCCTTCTTCATGCCATTCCACCAGAAATGTTTCTTCAGATCTCTATACATCTTTGTGGAACCAGGATGTATAGCGAAAGGTGAGTTATGAGCCTCTGTCAACAACCCCTCTCGAATATCTGTATTTCTAGGAACACATAGTCTGCTACCAGTCCACATCACACCAACGTCATCAACCCAGAAATCGTGCAACTTACCGCATTCTACATTCTCCTTGACACCCAACAACTCACCATCCTTACTCTGCGCCTCCTTAGTTCTCCCCACCACGTTAGGCTCCAATTTAAGATGAGCCAAACTTCCATCGGTCTTCCCCGCATGTAACTCTACCTCCAACCTCTCCAAACAGAGGCATAGCTAGTAGGGATGGCAACGGGCCGGTTTCAGGCCGGGGATCAGTCCCCCCGTCCCCGTCCCCGTTTAAGAAACCGCATACCATCCCCGTTTGAAAAACCGCGGGGATTTATACGGGGATCCCCGTCGGGGATTCGGTTTTCACCGCGGGGATTCGGTTTTCACCATTTAATGTAAACGGTTAATTAAACGGTTAATTTTCACCGCAAAAATCCCCATTTAATGAGAACGATTAAATCTTGTTTCGGCGACAATTAAAAGATGCATAAACTAGGATTAAATCTTATATATATATATATATATATATATATATATATATATATATATATATATATATATATATATATATATATATATAATAATCGGTTTTTTAAGCGGGCCTCTTAAATGGTTAATCGGGCCGGGTAATCGGTTATTTACCTAATACCGGCCCCGGCACCATCCCCGTTAAAATCCTAGTGGTTTTCCCCGAAACCGTCCCCGTCCCCGATTAGTGTCCCCGAACCCGGCCCGTTTACATCGGTTTTCGGTTTTCCCCGTCGGTTTCGGTTTTTTTTGCCATCCTATTAGCTAGTGTAGGAAGTGGGGGGTCGTGGCCCACCCTCACTTTCCCCTTCCTTTCACACACACACACACACACACACACACACACACACACACACATATATATATATATATATATATATATAATTATTTAACTCAAAGCAAAATAATTTTAATTAAATTTGTTTTATCATAACCTTTTCTTTATCTCAATGTTTGTCTATTTTTCACTAATTAGTTTAAACATCAAGCATAATATTTAAAGATATCATTTATTTTTTTCCCTGCAATCTACAAAATGTTTTATATTTTATTTTTACTCTCTATATCATTCATGTTAATGTTTTTATTTGGTGACACTTAAATTTAATTAAATTATAAATTTATAATATGACGGTATTTTAGTTTTTGTGGGTTCAAGTCTCGATTGAGAAATTAATGGTAGTATAGGAATAGGTGGTTGTGTAAGTTAGTCTTACAAAAAAATAAGTTAATTCAATTATTAATTAAATGTTGAGTCTACGTAAAATGTTAATTTGTTAATACTAGTAGTGTACCCGCGCAAAGCGGCGGCGACAAATAATAGTATCCTTTCGGTATCATGTTCGTTCATGAGTAAAAAAATAGAAAATTGAAGCTTTATTCATGCATTTGTTGCATCTTGAAGCCATTAAAAATGAAATGCATGATCAACCCATGACCATGGAGAAGCAATTATAACTTTAATAAATGATACCTTATAAAAAATAGATTGTATGGTAACATGTTTGTTCAATATCATGTCGTTTTTTAGTTTCTGGTTCTACGTAACTGCAATAAACATACAGTTGGCCATTACTTCGATGTATCTCTTTTCTTCTTTTTGTTATCTGAGTCGATGTACTTAAACAATAAATGCACCTATAAGAAGATCAATTTAGGGCCAGGACATGCAAGTTACCAACAAAACATCATAAACCGTCCAATTGAAGAAAAGACTATACTTGTTATTTTATGATATTAAATCTCAAAGCACAACTAATTTCTAAAACAAAATAATAGTAATGTGAAAAAGCATCATTTTGATAATATGGATATAATCAACAAGTGGGAAAGTACACAAATTTGTCTCTGCCTTATGCGCTGCAAATGCTGATGGCCTAAACCATGATGGAGGAAGCCAGCAACCCGAAGCAAGAAAAGTTGTCCCAGAAAAAAATATATCAATCAAGAGGTGTTTCCTTCGCAACCAAGAACCTAGACCCAAATTGAGCTTCAACAAAGAGTTAAAAACATCATATTGAAAGCTAGATTTTTAGAATTTTAGCCCCATGCTAAGCCTAAAAAGGGCTCAAAAATATGCGCTACAATTTATACAAGATAGAAACAAATAGAATTCAATCCAAAAGAACATCAAAACAAAACATAATGCAAACTAATATCCATCGGAAATGAGTTCTCAAGAACAATATGCATCTAATAATCACCAAAACAACAATTAATTTCATATACATGAAATATAGATCATATCCCCTTGGTTAAACAAATGGAAAATTCTCACAGATTTTGCTGCAAATCAAGAACAATTAAAAATCTCACTGAGACCATGATGTTAACTTCTTTATATAGTAGTATAGATAATATATAAAAATGAAATTTATTACAAAATTTTTTTGGTAATGCAAGTGGTAAGATAATATACACAAAAAGTATAAAAAAAATAAAAATTTCGTTACCAAAAAAAAATGTAGTAACTTAAGTGGTAATGTAATATACAAAAACTAACAAAAAATGAAATTTTATTACAAAAATAATGGTAATGTAAATGGTAACGGAATATAAAAAAAGTACCAAATTTGGTTTCATGACAAAAAAAGTTGCTAAAGTAAATAGTAACGTGAATACAAAAAGTAATTATGAATTTTAGAAATGGAAATTTCGTTACAAAAAGGTATGTAACGTAAGTGATATGTACAATATTTTTATCTTTAAAACAACATTAAAAAAGGTAAATGATAGTAATTATGAGAAATTTTTTGACATGACATATATAGATTTGGGTTATAAAAGATACAAAAAAATATCTTGAAAATGACAATAAAAAGGTTGAAAATGACAAGAAAAATGTTGGTAACGAAAGATTATGTACTTTTTGTTACTTTTTAAATTTTGTAATGTGATGAATTAAACAACCAATAAAATATACATGTAACGAAAATAGTGGATATTTTAGTTAGGTCACTTTAATTTGAATAAAACATAACAAATGAGTTGTGATATTGGCTATTTTAGTATTTATCTTTTTTATACAATATAGTTAGGAAAAAATTAAATTTTATCAAAATTTAGTTGATTATTTATTAGATTAATTATATTAGACTAAATTATATTATAATACATATAATTTGATTTAAATATAGATTAAAACAAATAAGAGGTGCTAACATGTGGCAATACCAAAAAGAAGTTGACAAGTGATATACTTGGTCATTTATACATGAATATTTTATATAGATCTCATGTACAAAACGATTATAGTTGGGATACGTTTCGTTAAAGATACAGGATGAATAACATCTAATTTAGAATTTTCGATTCTATCAACACAATGGTTTTTAGAGACATTAGTTTTATTAAAAACAAAACCAAAACAATGATAGAAAACAAAGTTACAAACCATCATTACATACTCATTACAAACTATCTTTCCAACTTCCTTGCACACTCGATTAAGAACCGACAAGAAGCCCCGTACCACCATGAATATACGCAACGGTTGAGCTTCATCTATGGACGAATTCCCATGGAAGTATTCGGTAGGTTCTTTCACCATTGAAAACAATAGTTGCTCTTCGGTTTCGATCTTGTCCATATCATGTTCAGCTCTCTTCAGAAACATATTCATCGAGTCTGAAAATCTTTTGTTTGATCCAGTTTTTTCATTAAAAGATGCCACTTTACGAAATCCATTGTTGCAACCTTCTTAACACTCGAAAGTTCCCCACCAAGGCTGGAAACAACTTCAAGACCACGCTTTGTGAACTTCTTAACACTCAGCGCCCGCAAGGAGGCATCCTTCTGCTCTGGTAGTCTCATGTACAACAAAATGCAATAGCATAGTTTTCCCATCGGTACCTTTCACATATACAAGCTTAAGAAGTGTGTCGAGCTTAAAGGAATGAGCATCCCCACGGTTTGTCCCTATATTCATTCGGTTCCCGGCCATTAGCACAGCTTCAAGCAACTTTATGAACATTCTGCTGTTCGCGAGCTCACGACAAGCCGTCTGTGAATTACAAGCAACAAACAAATGCTTTTAACAAAAAAAAGGGGTTATAAATCCATAGATGGAAAAGGTGATTGAATTACCTCAATGATTTCAAACGAATCCTTAAGATACTCAATCTCCGTATCAAAATTTGATAAATAAAGCATTGCATCAATCCTCTTGAATACGGATAACGGATTTAATAAACTTCTCAGCAGGACCAAGCTCGACAAGCAATGAATGGTCAAAACCTTTCAATCGAACTTCTTCCTCCATTGTTGGAGTCATCTTCAACAAACTCCCTAGTAGCTCTGAACCTAAGGTATCAACGTTACCTGTTTCGGAAAATCATACCATCGATCAACTCGCCAACGTATTTATGCATCATTAGCATCATATCCATCATGGCAAACACGTGGGCAAATTTGCAAACTTCAAAAATCAAGAAAGCAAGCAAGAAACATGACGAGCAAATAAAATGGCCAGATGTATAATAGTAATAATACCTTGTGAAATACTTTCTTTCACAGACTTCGTCAATGGTCAAGTTAAAAAGCCCTTAAAAGGATAGCAATGTTCCTGGACTTGTGTGACCCTGTTCTTTTGGGTTCATGTCTGCTGCAACCATGGGTTCCACCATCAGTTCATTGGTTCTGTGGTTCGGTGCCAGTTTTGATGAGTTCGCCATAAACAATGTCTCTATCATTTCCTCATTCAACCTACGTGTATTTTTTAATCCTAATTAAAAAATAGAAATTAAGGGACATAAATATAAAACTCCTACAAATCGAAAGAACTTACCTTTTTAATATATTCGTACCAAAAGAACAACCTACTTCTAACTTTCTTAATTATCGATGGATAAAAAAATGTTACTGTCAAATCACAGTTTTATTTTTAATTTTTATGATTGACATTGATTGTAAATAGTTATGATATAAAATTACTTCTAGCTTTGTACTTGTTATCTACTGCCTAAAAAATCTTAATAGGAAGATGAATGAATCTCATTGAGATGAGCTAAATTTCAACTGATCCCACACCATTGCTTTCTTTGAACATGCTCTTACTTTATCCCAATGAAAAGATTTAAACTTTGGCTTCAAAATCTCTTCTATTCTTTCTATATCACAAAACCAAGTTGGCGGAGGTGGCGGATGTGGAGTTGGCGGTGAACTAACCTTCTTGTGGCATTGAAAGGGCACCAGAGATTCTTTCAAATCAGAGAAAAAGTAATCATCCTGCAGGTTGTGTTGGTGAAGAAAATCTTGACGGGGTAAAGGCGGTAGTGGGTGTAGCTCCGGCGAACCCAACATGTTATAACTGAGGGTGGTGGAGGAGGCGGCGTTGGTGTTGGATATTTGAGGTTTGTGGCCGTGTAAGGGGCTAACGAGTGTACCAAGATTAAGAAACTCGGAGCTGGGAGTGGAGAAGTTGAGGGGGATAGTAGGAGGTGGGGGGGGGGGGGGGGGGGGGGGGGGGGGGGGGGGGTTTGTCGGACGTGGGAAGATTAGACGGAAACAACCGAAGACTGTCGAAGGTTGGTGGTTTTTTATTATGATTGCGGTGGTATAAAAGGGAGGCAAGAACAGCAGCTATAACATCGATAGAAAGAAGGGTTAGCGTGAGGGAAAGGGGAAAAAGTTTTTTTTTTGGAGAAATGGGTTTTAGAAGAAGAAGAAGGGATAATAATGGTAGAGACGTTGGCCGGAAAAGTGGGGAGAGAAGTGGAAGGGACGGTGGTGGTGGGTGGAGGGTTGTAGGAAGGGAAGAATCGGTGGTTGTGGTGGTGATGGATAGGAGCAGGCGGTGTTAGTGAAGAGAAAGGGTATTTAGGTTGAAGTTGAGGTTGTGGTTGTAGGGAAGGTGATGGAGGTTGGGGTGGAGAATCGGCTACCAGAAAGAATGGATGGTGGAGGAAATAAGATAGTGATGTTTATCTTTTCAAAGCATTGGGTAGTGGGAACAAATCAACTGTTTATATTTTCAAAGCATTGGGTAGTGGGAAACAAATCAGCAATCAAATATAAGACAGATTTGTTTAAATTCAAAATGCATGTAATAAAGACTTGTACATCATGCTTTGATTACTTGTAAGTCTTAAAATTCAAGAAGTTGCTTAATTAAGTTGTACCTTATGAATGATGAGTTGTGTTTAGTTAAATGCTTTATTAGTAGTAGTAAATGTTTATTGAAATACTGTATGAATGTAATAGAGCTTTGTATACAATTAAAATTTTCTAAATTAACAAATTTATCATAACAACCTTTAGTTTATTATACGTTAGTTTCCTTTAATTATATTAATATTTACTTGTAGGTCCCGAAAGGTTTCCCAAATATATAGCCTTAAGCTGTAGGGGGGGGGGGGGGGAATAAAGGTTTCCCAAATATAAGACAGATTTGTTTAAATTCAAAATGCATGTAATAAAGACTTGTACATCATGCTTTGATTACTTGTAAGTCTTAAAATTCAAGAAGTTGCTTAATTAAGTTGTACCTTATGCATGATGAGTTGTGTTTAGTTAAATGCTTTATTAGTAGTAGTAAATGTTTATTGAAATACTGTATGAACGTAATAGAGCTTTGTATACAATTAAAATTTTCTAAATTAACAAATTTATCATAACAACCTTTAGTTTATTATACGTTAGTTTCCTTTAATTATATTAATATTTACTTGTAGGTCCCGAAAGGTTTCCCAAGGATCTAAGAGAAGTTTCTTTATTGGACGAAAGGAAAAGTGGAAAGTCTTGTTGAAAAGACAAATTAACTTTTCTGCACATTCTGAAAGCAGACATGCCTTCATGTTGCAGAACTTTTGTCTTAAGGAATGTCAACTTTGCGTCTTTCTTCCTTTGTCAAGGCCTATTTTGATATAAGAAAAATGTCTGTCACCCTTTTTCAAATATCCTTTTGTCTTCATGTGACAGAACAGCATGGGCAGGCTGAGCAGTTCTATTTTCCACTTTGTCTTCGACTTTGTAAACTGATCTTTTAGCCAAAAACAATACATGAGGACTTGGAAACATATTCCATAAAGTGTTTAGCCAGTTCACAAAGAACAGGTTCTGTTCACAAAGTACAGAACACTTGTAAACTGCCCAAGCTGCTCACCAGTGTAGAGCAGCGTAGACAGTTTATGTCCAGCCTGTTCAGCAGACTGAACAGCTTGGACAAACTGTCTTTGTTGCAACATGTGCAACATATAGAACAGCTTTGGACTGATATTGCAAATCATTTTCAGGTTTCAATAAGGCATATAACAGGCCTTAAATTCAACCTTCAAATGCATCAACAAGTTTGATTAAGAATCTCCCCCTCAGATGCAGAACAGGTTTGACTGAGGCCTTTTTGTGCCTAACATTACTAATAGTTTGGCCACTGTCTCCAAATCCCTGATAATATGGGGTTGGGTAACTAGACATGCCACGCTCCCTGAACTATTCCTACTGAGGGCATCTGCAACCACGTTAGCTTTCCCCAGGTGGTATTGAATCTTGGCATCGTAGTCTTTTAACAACTCAAGCCATCTTCTCTGCCTCATGTTAAGCTCCTTTTGCGTGAAAATGTACTTCAAGTTCTTGTGATCATTGAAAATATCACAAGTCTCTCCATACAGGTAAGGTCTCCAAATTTTCAGCGCAAACACCACCGCAACTAATTCTAAGTCGTGCGTCGAGTATTTAACGTCGTACGACTTCAACTGCCTAGAGGCATATGCAATTACCTTCCCATTCTGCATAAGCACACAACCCAAACCTTTCTTCGAAGTGTCGCTGTAAATCTGAAATCCTCCGGTCTCCGACGGTACTGCAAGAATTGGAGCTGACAAAACATTTCTCTCGCTCATCTGACCACACAAACTTCATTCCTTTTCTGATAAGCTGAGTCAACGGTAAAGCTATAGATGAGAAACCTTCCACAACCCGACGATAGTACCCAGCTAAACCCACAAAACTTCTCACCTTAGTCACTGAAGTAGGTCTTGGCCAATTAGTGATAGCCTCAAACTTTGCTGGATCTACCTCAATCCCCTGAGTTGATATCACATGCCCTAGAAACGCCACTCGTTCTACCCAGAACTCACACTTCGAGTATTTAACGTACAACTTCTTTTCTCTGAGAATTCCCAACATCGTCCTCAAATGCTCCTCGTGATCTTCACTTGACTTAGAGTACACAAGGATATCATCAATAAACACCACCACCACCTGTTCATCAAATCCATAAATACAGTTGGAGCGTTGGATAAACCAAAAGGCATCACCATAAACTCATAATGATCGTATCTGGTGCGAAAAGCAGTGTTTGGATCGTCCTCTGACCGCACTCGCAACTGATGGTACCCCGACCTTAAATCAATCTTTGAGAAATGTTTTGCATCTTGAAGTTGATCAACATTGATACGAGAAAAGTGGGTATCTGTTCCTGATCGTGATCCGATTCAACTCTCGGTAGTCAATGCATAGCCCCATTGACCCATCCTTCTTATTTACAAAGAGAACCGTTGCACCCCCAGGTGACACACTCGGTCTAATAAGGCCGCTATCAAGAAGCTCTTGTAACTACTCCTAAAGCTCAAGCGGTGCCATACGATAAGGCACCTTGGAAATAGGTTCAGCACCCGGAACCAATTCAATCACAAACTCCAACTCCCTCTCCGGTGGCAAACCCAGCAACTCCTCTGGAAAAACATCGGCAAAATCGCCCACAACCGGTTGCTCGTCAATAGAAATCCTTTCCTCAACAGAAGCTAAGTACCCCTCACAACCTTTCGATATCAATCTCCTCGCCTCCATAGCTGAAATAATCAGAATGACCCCACTAGGTCGAAACCCCTGATAGACACACTTAGGATCTTCGAGATCCCCGAAAATAACACGCATAGACTGACAGTCGATAGTGACTCGATGCTCAGTCAACCAACCCATACCCAGGATAAGATCGAAATCACGCATAGACATAAGAAATAAACGAGCTGTAAAAACACGATTCTCGACACATAACGGACAATCTAGATACACACAATCAATAACCACATAATTCTCCATGGGAGTAGATATAGAAATAGAAGAATCTAGACTCGTAGCAACCAAACCAACACGCTGAGCAAATGGTGAAGAGATGATAAAGTGCGTAGAGCCCGTCTCAAATAACACATGATGTAACATCCTTAGATCTAAATTATTGTCATTTAGATTAATTAGTTGGATATTTTGTAATTTATATAATTAAGTTGGATTATGAAAGATGATTATGTATTTGGAAATTTAAAAAGTTGGTTGCTATTTTAAGAAATTAAGAAACTTTAGAATTTTGAATTATTATTATGGAGTATGATGATTTATAAATGTTAGTGATGATAAAACTAAGATAAAATCAGTATTTAGTGAAATCAGATAAGTTGAGGGGCTAAATGAGACAAAATCCGAAAATGAGAATAAAAGACTATTAGTCTTTCATTTCACTCACTTTCACCATTCTCATCTCCAAATACACATACAAATTCTCTGGAATCCCTACTGAAAATCGAAAATTTCTGAAGAAATTCATGGATTAAAGCTACATATTAACCGAATTCAAGTGGATAAAAGGTAAGAACATAGACCTTAAGTTTGAAGCTTTAGTTTGAGAGTTTAAAGTTCAAAAATCGGATTTAAATTCTGAGAATTTTTTATTGCATGTTTGTTATATCAGTTGGGAATCATCAATTGAAGTTTCCTGAAGGTTAAGAAACAAGAATCGTCAATTGAATCGTCCTAAGCGGTAAGAAATCTCAACTTTTGTGAGTTTTTGTGTTCTTGAGGTTTTTCCTCATTTTTGGTTCAATCTGGACGAATTTGGATGTTATTGATATGGAAAATAAACCAAAAACACTCAATAAATAATAATATATCAAACGTATGGATTGCATGTTGTTAAAATTGAGTGTTGGCAATTTTTACTTAGAAACCCGTAGCTGCGACCTGAACTTCTGTTGGTCGACTCGGCGAGTCACCAAGAATAGTTGAATAAATTTTCAAAAATGCATAAGTGTTGGATCCGAATTCGGTTGGGACCCGAACTCCGATGGACCCGAACTCGGATGGGTCAAAAGTAATTCGGATGGATCCGAAATCCGACCGAGGATCCGTAATTCGGACCTCGACTCGGCGAGTCACCTGGACCGACTCGGCGAGTCGGCTGCAGTACATGTGAAATTCGGATGGGGTTTTAAGGACCCAAATTTATGGTTAACTAATCACTCTTTTGGGATATTTTCGGTATTATATTAAGGCATATAATGAAGGGTTATTTGAGAATAATAGCACACTAAATGATGATTTTAAACATGAGTTTCGGATGACGGTTCCAAATGTTGTAACACTTTAAATTGTAAAATCATGATGGAATTTGTTACCGAACATGTGTGTGATATGTTTTCCTTATGGAAATGTAACAGGTCCCTTGTGGTATTGTTTAATCCATAGTGGGGTACTTTTTGATCCGGTTGAAAGCCCGAGGAGAAATAAAATAAACTAAAGTTAATTAACGCACCCACTGTGAGTACATATGATTTCGCATGTCTATATCTGTTTTATGTTAGTTGTTGCCTACTGAGACTTGTTGTTTCACTTTCATTTGGAATTCTACTAACTTGCGTAGATTTAGATGCACATTGTTGCTTGTTGCATGTCCGTTTTCTTTGTTGTGCATCTTTCGATGGAGCTACGGGTCGTATCTGTTATTCCGATTTTACTACGCTATATGACCCGGAGCTGATCCCTCCGAGGTTCTGGTAGGCAGTAAGTCATCCCCGATGTTATGTTTGTCTCAGATGGTTGGTTTTCTCATGCCAAGCGTTGTCTCGAAGGGGCTGCTGCTCTTGTGCCGTACTTTGTGTACGTAGAGAGTATACGACGTGTGTCGTCAGTGTTACTCTTGGGGGCTTCATTAAGATTTATAGAATGCGTAAATCTGTGTATTCACTAAGCTTTGCTTACCCCTCAGTTGTTCAATTTTTACAGGAAAGGGGAAATCCGCTGCGGGACCTTCTAGCTAGGTCAACTATTAAAGTTTTCGAAAATATCTACTACTCACCTTGGGAACTGAAAAATGGGGTTATTGTTGTAATACGTTTTGGATGTTGTAATAACTTTTGAGTATGCAGACTTAGACATGAAACCTTGTAGCACCGTATGGTGTTTCAAAACATTTGTATTTTTCATTTATGTACTTTAATGCTTCCGCAATTTTATTAAGTATTCAGATCATTATATAATCATGTGTTTGGTGATTAATCCTGGGTGTATTGTAATGGTGGTTATTGTGGCAAGGGTGTCACACATGAGCCTCTCGGACCGACAAGGAAAGTAGACTCGATATCGAACCTGGAGCGTCAGCAGCCTGATGCTCAGTGATGGCGAAAACTCTACCGACATTTCCCCTCTGATTTCCAGCCTAGTGATTATTACCTTGTTGCTGATTATTCCCCGAATTATTCTGCTGATTATTAGCACGCAGATTTCCCCTCGGATTTCCCTGCTGATTATTCTTTGGCCATGATGTGCAATTCCTAACCATGTGCCCCTGATGACCACGATTAAAACAAGCTCTGACATCTCGCAAACAAGGCCTTCCGGGATGAAATGTTCCACATCTGTTACACGCAATAATCATAGCCTCGTTATTATTCGTTTGCTCCCGTCCAGTAAGTCTGAACATATTAGGCGCCGACAACTGATTATTGGCTCCCTGCTGGAATCCCCTGTTCGTATTCTGGTTATTACCCTCATTCCAATTTGGCCTTTGACCCTGCCACTGAACTTGCTGACCAAAACGATGATGCTTCCTAGTATTATGTCGCTGACCTTGCTGGAACCTCCTATTCCCATTGAAGTTTTGTCTCGACTGAAACCTTACATTCCGGTCTGAACCCTATCCGGGGTTTTCCTCTCGATCCCTCTTTCGGTCTCCTCCCCTATTAGCACGAAAGTCTGACCTCTCCATTTCCACAGTCTTTGTTGCATCAGCCGCATCCGAAATCTTTTCGTATTTCCTGTCGACTATTTGCTGACGAATTTCATACCACAACCCCCATACGAATTTGTTCAACTGCTGCTTCGCGGTTCCAGACATAGCGCCAACTATACCTGCAACTCACACAAATTGCTCCATATAGGCAGTCACATCATCGTCATTCCCCCGATGGATGCTCGCATACTCTCTTTTGCATGCTTGGATATCGGCCACTGGGAAATACTGCTGGTAGAACATCTCCAAGAAATCTCTCCAGGCTAAGGATTCCAGGAACCCATCACCCTCTACTTCCTTCAAAGTCTTCCACCAGGAATGAGCGTCCCCTTCCAATTTATAGGTAGCTAGGCGTACCTTCTGGTTCTCCGTGCATTCCAGAGCTTCGAAAATCTTCTCCAGGTGAACTATCCAGTTCTTTGCATCAATCGGTTTCTTTCCCCCACGGAAAGAATCGGGCTTCTGCTTCTAAAACTTCCCCAAAAGCTTATAAGTAGGCGGTCCTTGAGCATTCTCTGGCGGATCTACAACCCCAGTGTCATTATTACCCTGATTATTATTACCCTGATTCTGGCCAGCTGCCAGGAACTGAGGCACGGCTTGGGCAACAGCAGCAACAACAGCCTGGTTTAGTGCAGTCATCTGAGCTGGAGTAAAGGACACATTTGCTTCCCCAGTGTCACTATCGTT
The DNA here is from genome assembly GCA_020465985.1 of Centrapalus pauciflorus. Taxonomy (NCBI): domain Eukaryota; kingdom Viridiplantae; phylum Streptophyta; class Magnoliopsida; order Asterales; family Asteraceae; genus Centrapalus; species Centrapalus pauciflorus. The sequence goes on from JAANYP010000956.1 coordinate 483,501, forward strand.
GCAGGTGTTTCTTCTTGGGACGCAAGTTGATCTACGAAGAGGCATCTATAGAGTTTCGAAAGAAATTGCAACGATCAACCTAAAGAACGAAAGAGTACAGAATTAACAAACAAAATCCTAACCCATGGTCTACCCAATCTCACAGGCCAAAGTCTATTGCTTACTAAGAAATCAGAAACCTGGCTCTGATACCATCTGTAACACCCCGACCCCGAGTGGATCGACAATGTTCTAATTAACTAACTCAATAACCAAAAGTAAATTATATTTATTATTAAACTGCCAAATTTAACAGAAATACCAATACTTTCAAAATACCAAATTAAAATAAAACTCAACGTCAACTAACGTTCATAATCACTATTTACTAAAGATGATGAAATGACTAAAATAAATCTAGGTCCTCATTGACGGTTACACTCTGCACACTTCTCATCTTCAACCCTGAGTACCCGCCGAAAGAAAGAACACAACATGAGCTAAACGCCCAGTACGGAGATCGAGTACAAGTGCAACGTATAGAAATTCAAAGACTTAGGAATGTTTTGAAAATAAGTTTCTTTAAAAGGAATATTTTGAAAATAGATTTTCTTTAAAAAAATATATCCACCTCTACACTAGATCATCAAGAAAGTAAAGGTTGAATCAATGAATTGTTGTGTAAGGTCTACACAACACGGATCTATCTAGACGCGGAACCGTCAACGAGTGCGGAATCCTCGTTAACGGGTTGACGGTAACAACTCTCACTAGGAACACGGAGACTATCAATTAGCTGTACGAACTACGACGGACGCACCTACGAATTGATTCTCTCCGAAACAACACTAAAACTGATGATAAACTCGAAATCGCCTTTTGCTTAATCTCTCTCGAATTCTGCAAAAAGTCTGATAATTATTCGAGTCTATCCCTAATTATAGAGGCTAATTCGAGTCTGCCATGGGCCAAACTCGAATCAGGCCCAAGGCCCATTCGAGTTTGTCCCCACTGACACTCTCGAATCTGCCTACTGAGGAACATTCGAATCTGCCTAGGAACACATTCGAATCTGTCGTAGATTCGAATGCCAATCCTTATAGAATTCGAATTTACTCTATCACCTATTTAACTTAGAATTGAAACTTATGTTTTTAACTTATGTTTGATTTTATCTTTGATCTTTATGTTTGAACTTCTTGTAATACGTTACATCAAGTTCAAACATACAATCAATAATAATTATCAAACATATATAAACATATATATCAAACACTTGCTCAACCACAATGTTGGATCACTTAGACTGCTATCGTCACACAGGGTGTACCAACAGACTCCCCCTTGACGATAGCTTCTAACAATTCACACATTCGATTAAGTACTTTGTTTATTATTTATTCAAACTGCTGCCAGCATACAAACCCTTCTCAATACACACTCTAACTACATTTTCATACTTCCTAGCCTCACTATCCATATGAGTGTCGCTTGATATCTTATGAGCATGCAGCACTTGAAGGTCATCTTTAGAAAGGTTTACCAGGTGAAGAGGATCGTAGACTCTAAGAATTACTTTTTCTTCAAAATCTTCCATCACAGCTTCTCCCGTTTCACTTTCCACATACCACCAGTTTAGGGTTTTCATGACGTCCTGTGGCATTGCTTGAGTGGAACCTTTCTCAGACATCTCACTGGTCTGTATTGTATTTTCATCCATGGACGCCCAGTCAGAGGATCAATTCGAGAATGATCCATTACCCGTTTACCTATCCTCGGATTAAGGCGTTCGAACTTTCTCGACCTTCCTTCTTTTCTTATGATCTTGGCAATTATTTCAGCGTAAGGGTCGTTGCCGATATTGATTAGCTCCTTCAAAGCTAACGCCTTTATCTCAATCTTCGGCAAGGAGTTGAATACTTTCAGAGTCCTTCTGAGGTACTGGAGACCATGTTTTCTTTTGATAATGAATAGCTGCAATTCCCGATCAAAGAACCAGCTCAATATACTTCCGGATAGCTCTCCAGTCCCCGGCACTCGCATCTTCTTCTTCAACTCTAACTCCTTTTGCTCTGCCCTGAACCATAGTTTTCTTTTCTCTTCATTTGTAAGCTCTCTGGCAGGCTCTTCCCTTGATGAATCAACATTTAAAGCAGCATTGACTACTTCTACGTTAATCACATTATTTCCGTCTATTACATAAGTATCTGTGATTGGGTTTTGCTGAACGATGATCTCATTGGCTTCATCATCTTCATCAGCACAAACTTCATCATCGGATTTCCAATCTGTTATATCTTCGGGTACAAATTCACCTTCTTCTAATTCCTCCATATCATCCTCAAAATCAAAGCCAAGGTCCATAGGGTCATCATCGAGATCCATAAGTGCTTCAATCATCTCATTTATCTCCGACTCTGTGGCTTTGGATGAACTGGCCTCTCCTTGTACAGCTCCTGATTGACTCGGCTCCCCCTGAGTCTCAGCATCCTGAGCAGCAGAAAAATCTACTGGCTCATTCTGTCTTTGCATGCTGGGATCATTGCCATTGTCATCTTCATCATTATCATCATCATCATCATCATCCCTGTGCAACTCTACTTGATCACGGCAGGATGTCTCCCCCTGAGCCTTTATATTTTTCATTAATTGCTCAATCAGGGAGCGCATCGATCTTATTTCAGCTGCTTGATCAGCTACAAAAGTTTTGAGCTCTAAGTTATCTTCCTGAACCTTATCAACAGTCTTCTTCAGCTCGGCATTCTCGATATCTAGATTTGCATTATGCTTTTGTACTTCACCGAGAGTCGTTGTCAGGCCAAAGATTTGAATCTGCTGGAAGTCAACTCTATCCTTTAGCTCCAGAAACCTTTGATTCTCTGCGTAGGTGGATGAGGTGGATGGAATGGATTGTATTGGAGTTGGAATGATTGGAGATGGAATATACTGTTCCACGGGTGGTGATGGTGGTGATATGGTAGTTTGAGGGGCCTGAGGCTGAGGAATGTCAGGCTGTGTAGCTGAAGCTGAGTTAGCTCCCTGCATAAAGCGATGACGCTTAGCCCTTTGCCTTGTCAATAATGGAGCAACTTCTTCTTCTTCAAAATCAGAGTCATCAGACTCCCGTGATGCTCGTCGCCGTGAAGCTTCTTCAGTCACTACTAACCTTGATCCATAGGTTCCCATTTGGACAGACGCATCTGCAGTGACGGACTCTGGAACTTCAACCTCTATCTCTTCCATATCTTCCGACTCAGTAGCTGACGATGACATGTCATTACCGGTTTGATCAGGTTGATATTCATCTACATCCCTAAGAACATCATTTTCTCCTTCTGGAGGCTCTAGCAATTGATCAACAAGCTCAGCTGTTATCTCTTCATTAGCATGAGGCCCAGAAGCCCAGATTTCCATCAATGTTTGTGCAATCTGCTCAGATTCGGGTGGTGCACTTGAAGGCCCTGCCTCTTGATGTTGACTGGTAGAAGGCCTACTTGCCTGAGTTTGACTCGCTGTAGATCTTTGGCGTCTCCTCTATTGCTGAGGGCGCGGTCGTTGCTGTTGTTGTTGTGGCTGTCGAAGCTGAACTTCCACTTCACCTGCCCAATTGCATCATCCGGTGCTACAAAGTTCCTGTCTATTACAGCTCCAAACAAAGGTCGCTCGACCGGAACTGCTAACCTTCCTCTATGAGCAGAGCAATCAGCAAAAATCCTTTTGTCGATAACCGCTACACTTTGAATCTCATTAAGCTGCGGCAAATTCGGTAAGAAGTGCCTGATGAGCATCATCACGAAGCGGGGGTACAGTAACAATCTTTGTCGTTCCGGCGCAGTGATTTGATGAACAAACTCTGAGAAAAATATTTCTGAAAAACTGAAGCGCCGATTATAAACCAATGCGATAATCCCTGACTGGATCTTCGATACAATATAATCAAAGCCCGCTTTCTTGGCCGCAAAGCACACCATGAACACGTGCGCCAGAAATCTCCATTGTCCAATGAGTCCACTTTTCATATAGGATGCCTTAGTAACATCCAAACTATAACCCATCCTCAGAAAGGCAGCCTGCCTAATACTTAAAGGAAAGTCTATAGGCTCATTTTCTTCCTCCTGAGTTCCCAGCTGCAGAACTTGACGTAGCATATCAGCAGAGAAGACCAACGGCTGTCCTGCTATCCTTGTCCTTAGGACTGTTGGGGTGACGGTACAATCAACTTGCAAATGTTCATAAAACTGACGTACATAGGGAATAATGATTTGGATGTTATGGGATAATGCGAACGAAATCCTAGACTCCACTAGGAAATCCATCATCTGTCGGAAGCCCTGCGCCTCAGGGATATGATGGTCAGGGGGAATGACCATATTATGCTTAGGCACAAACACTCTATCTGCCATGTCTGCACAATAGATAAAATATTAGAATTATTAAAAATGAATAAACTTGTTTAAATTCAAATTTGTTTTATTTTGAACTTGTTTAAGTACAAAATCCAACACATATGAATTTCTACAAGTTTAATTAAATTTAAATTGAATAATTCAAATAAAATGACAGATTCGAACAAACAGATTCGAAGTAACACTTTTTCGAGTTTGATGACATATTCGAATTTAATGACCTTCTCGAGTTTACTGACAAACTCGAGACTGGTCAGGAACAGATTCGAATTAGTCGGCCCAACTCATCACCAAAATCCATGATTTTAACCATTTTGGACTCAGAAAATCACATTCATTAGCCCTACTAGGTTCTAATCACAGATATTTGCATTTAATTTGACTCTTTACCGGTCCAAACTTTGTAATTTTGAAAAACAAGATTTCGACCAATAATCCTTCAAAAATCGGTGATTTTGGCTTAAATGGTGTATAAGACTACTTAAATCTTGTACAAACCAGTTGTTTATACCTAGATCTAGGAGTAGAATCGAACCCACAAGCAAGAAACTCGACAAATAGTTGTTTTTAGTGAAATCGGCAAACTCGAGCAAATAGATTCGAAATCGCTAGATAGATTCGAAGGAACAGATTCGAAAACAGATGGAGTAATGACCATTACTGTTAACCTATTTATACCACCTACCTTCGAGTCTAATGACAGATTCAAATCTACTGACAGATTCGAGATCAGCCAATTTCGAGTTTAACCTAAACTCGAATTACCCCTGAAACTTAGAAAATTTCGAAAATTTTGAAATAAAATCAACTTTTTCAACCTTTTCACCCTTATTGTGTAACGGAATAAACTATGCCAAATCTTTTACCCTAAGCACAAGATTTTCACGCAATGTTTATTTTATTCAACTATGAATGTACCCTCAGTAATTTTTGACATTTTTCCTAAAAATAAAAATAACATAAAAATAAAAATAAAAATAAAATAAAATAAGTAAAAGTAAAAAATAAAATTTTAAAATTTTGAACAAAAAATTTAATTTAGACTTAAACTACACTTATTAAAATTTACAACTTATGCTAAACACTTAACAAAATATTTTTGACGAGCATAGTCAAAGAAAGGTTCAATCAGATAGTGGTGTCAGATACTCACTTTCAGTACTTAAACATTCACACTTAGTAATTTTTGATTCCTTTGATTGTTTGTCGTGAAATACCCATTTAGCCGATTGTTGGTATTTACCCCTTTAAACATGCTACATTTCGGAATGTCCCTTGGCATTTTTATTTATCATGAAATTATCTTACGTGACTTAGACATAGACATACTTTTATGATCAAGGCATACAGACAAAGATTCTAACTTGTTGGTATTTGCAAACTTTCTTTAAAAGACAAACATCGGACACAGGTCTGTATTTTCATACAACAAAGTGTCTTAGTTTGACTTAAGATTTATTTTTAAAGCTAGCAAGACAGCGGTGACAGGTCTGTACCGACGTACAACAAAGCGACTTATCTTGCTAACCCGAATCAAAACAGAGGCAACAGGTCTGTACTTACGTACAACAAAGTTACATGTTTTTTACTCTCAATTTTGTATGATTTTTCTATTCTTTCCATTTTAAGATGTATTTGATGTTGCTATACATCCCCAGAAAGTTTGCATACCTCATTTAGACTCAAAGTTTGTATGTCTTGTACATAAAGATTAAGACCGATTGGTCATACATCTAAGTTAGCGACACGTTTGACTTTTTCTTGACTTTTTTATTAGCCTTGGGACTCCCTATATGTATTATGCCTACCAACACATCAAGCTAAAATAAAGTATAACACTTAGAATTTTAGGTGCATTATGTGTGAAAGCCTAAACACTTAGAGTTTGTAACGACTGTGCTAATTTTCGTCACTTTGAACCTATGCATCTAAGACTTAACTCATTTTCTGATATTCTCTTTTTTTGAATTTTTATGGTTTTCTCTCTTTTTTTCTTTTGTTTTTCATAAGAAATAGCAATAAAAGAAGATAACCTACTAACTTGCTAAAAATAGAAACTATCCTAATTTAGCAAATTTACTATAAAAAGAAAGAAATACTATAGCTATAAAAGGAAATAAACTTCTACGAAGGTCAAATTACTCTGGGTTGCGCATTCCATTTAGTTGAATTAAATACTCAAACTGTGACTTATCAAAGGCTTTGGTAAATAAATCAGCATTATTATCGTCCGTTGCCACTTTTACCAATTTGATTAAGTTCTTTTCAGCACAATCACGAATAAAATGATGCCTTATGTCTATGTGCTTTGTTTTACTGTGTTTAACTGGATTATTTGTGATAGCGATTGTAGATTGGTTATCTATCCTAATAGGAGTTTGAGTGTAAGCCAAACCGTAATCCCGCAATTGTTGTTGTATCCGCAGAACCTGTGAGCAGCAACTACCAGCAACAACATACTCGGCCTCGCACGTTGACACGGCTACCGACGTCTGTTTCTTGCATTGCCAGGAAACCAGTCTCCCTCCTAGGAATTGACAACCTCCAGTTGTTGATTTGCGCGTCAAGCTGCATCCTCCGTGGTCAGAATCCATGAACGCCTCCAACTCTAGATCTCCCTTCGCGTGATACCAAAGTCCCAGCTTCGGTTTCAACTTGAGGTATCGTAGAATCCGCTTCACAGCTTTCATGTGCATCTCCTTCGGATTAGCTTGAAACCTAGCACAAATACACACAGCAAACATGATGTCAGGTCTTGAAGCAGTTAAATACATAAGTGATCCAATCATGGCCCGATATAACGTCGGATCCACATCGGTATCACTTTCAGTACCTGGTCCGAGATTGTGATTCACTTGAATCGGCGTGCTGAAATGGGCAGTCAGTTTCGTTCCTTCCATCCCGAAGCGTTCCAATATGTCATAGACATACTTCGTCTGATGGATAAACATCCCTTCCTTCTTCTGGTCAACTTGTAACCCCAAAAAGAAATTTAACTCTCCCATTGCACTCATCTCGAATTTCGACTTCATCACCTTCTCGAAATCTTTGCACATTTTTTTGTCTGATGATCCAAAGATGATATCATCAACGTACACTTGTACCAAGATGAAGTGTTCTCCCTTCCTCTTAACGAACAGCGTACTATCTATCCTACCCCTTTCAAACCCGTTTTCTAATAAATGGTTGGATAGAGTCTCGTACCACGCCTTTGGTGCCTGATGCAATCCATATAGAGCCTTATCTAAACGATATACTCTATCTGGATATTTCGGATTTGTAAATCCGGGCGGCTGTTCTACATACACCAGCTCCTTCACTTTCCCATAGAGGAAAGCACTCTTAACATCTAGTTGATATACCTTAAATCCCTTGAAGGAAGCAAAAGCCAGAAACAACCTAATGGCTTCCAGCCTTGCTACTGGCGCAAACACCTCATTGTAATCGATTCCCTCCTCTTGGTTGAAACCCTTTACAACTAACCTAGCCTTGTTGCGAGTGACTATACCCCGATCGTCTCTTTTGCACTTAAAAACCCATTTGGTTCCTATGGCAATTTCCCCTCGAGGTAGTGGAACTAACTCCCACACTTCTAGTTTCCTAAACTGAGAGAGTTCTTCCTGCATCGCTTCAACCCAGGAGTTATCCTTTAGTGCCATTTGCACATTTTTAGGCTCTACTTGCGAGATGAAACAAGAATAGAGACAGGTAAGATATGCCTCGGAGTCATTTATCATCGACAACAACACAGTGTTGTTATTTAAACTACTCCTAGTCCTCACACCCTCGTTAGGATTTCCTATGATGCTTTCTATAGGATGGTTCTTGTTGATCCTAGAGGTCTCTATCTCGTCAATTCTTAGATTATCTCCTAAGTTAGATCCTATTTCACCTAATGGGGGAACATCTTCAGATTCCACATTTTCCTCCTCGTGGACAGTTTCCTCAGAGTTGGAATTTGTTGTCTGAGTTTGATTCTCAGTTGAAGGTGCTTCTGGATCAGCGACTTCTGGAGATCCATCTTTAGTCGAAGTAGGCTCGGATGTGGATTGAAATGTAGTCCTCGGAAAGGTATGACCTTCGTCATTCAGATGTAACGTCGCCATGTCCTTTTCGATTGTACCTGCATTATCATCCAAAGGAATGTTAAATGACTCAAATAATTTATCATAGTCAAATATCCATTCCGGACCTGTTTGGGGTTCATGTGTATAACTTGTGACTTCAATGTTATACACAATTTCCACTGTACCATTTGTTTTGTTAAAAACCCGTTTGTTTGGTGAGTTCGGCACATAACCTAGGAAGTATCCTTCGTCAGCCTTTTCACCAAACTTAGGTTGATTTTTGTACGCAATAAGGTGCATGGTACCCCAAACGGTTCGAAGCCAGTTAAATTAGGTGGCCGTTTATTCAAAATTTCATAAAAGGTTTTGTTCAAAGATTTGACAGTTAGGACCCGGTTTAAAATATGACATGCGGTATTCACTGCCTCCCCCCAAAACATGGTAGGAAGCTTTGAATCCGAAAGCATAGTCCTAGCTGCCTCAATCAATGTCCTGTTTTTACGTTCGGCCACCCCATTTTGTTGAGGCTCATATGGTGCACTAAATTGATGCACTATGCCCTTTGAGAGGCAATATACACCAATTACAGTGTTTTTGAATTCAGTTCCATTATCACTACGAAGCCTTTTAACCCGTGTTCCATAGGAATTCTCCACTTGGTCTAAGAACCTGATGAGCTTGGAAGTCGTCTCGTCCTTTGTACCTAGAAAGAAAACCCAAGAAAATCGTGAGTAATCGTCAGTGATAACTAAACAATACCAACTACCTCCTATACTCCTTTTGTTGATTGGTCCGAAGAGATCCATATGCAACAAATCGAATGTAGAGGTTATGGAATTCTGAGTCTTGGACTTGTGTGCCTTCTTATGTTGTTTGCCCTTCTTGCATGGTAGACACTTGTCCTCAAACTGAAAACTCTTCATAGGCACACCTTGCACCAATCCATTTTTCGTTATATAGTTCATTTTTCTTAGGTGCAAATGTGCCATGCGTCTGTGCCACAACACTGATTCCGTCTCCGAAGCTTTGGATAACAAACAGATTGGCCCCATCGAAGTCTCCGGCTTGTTCATATCAAGCATGTACAAGTCATTCTTCCTTGGTGCCCGCATCAATATCCACTCTTCAGGAATCTTGAACCCCGGTTTTAGCACTAACACTTCAGTGTCAGTGAACAACACTGAATTCTTCTTGTCACAGATTTGAGATACACTAATGAGATTGTGAACCAGTTTATCAATGTGATAAACTTGATCCAACTTGATCGTCCCATTAGTGACCACTCCGGTACACGTGATGTTTCCTCCTTTATTTCCCGCGAATGATACAAATCCCCGATTCCCACCCTTGAAGTCTGTAAGGAGACTTCTTTCCCCTGTCATGTGCCTGGAGCATCCACTGTCGACGAACCATTTGTTGTTTGGACCTGTGGTGATCTCCTGCACATGAAAGTAAATAGGTTAGTTATCACGGGGAACCCAAGCCATAACTGACTTGGTTATACCATTCTCGTCCACATACTTAAACTCTTTCAAATACCCATCTCGCCTTTCAGGTGACTTGGGTCGTTGAACAGGAGTTTGTTGTGGTGCCGAGTGATGTAAATTCACTCTCTGCCTTTGAGTAGGCATTTGTTGTGGAGCTCTTGAATAATTCCGATTATATTGCATTTCGGATTGTGATCCCTGAGCTCTAACCGGTGTGTGATGTCTAATAGGAGCGTGTGACCTAACTGGAGTGTATGCTCTGCTAGGTGTTGTGCTCCTATATTGTGGTTGAGGTCCAGACCTAGATTGATTTACGACTCGATTCGGCGAATTAGTCATAACCACTTCCTTTGGTCCAACCTTTACCGGTATTTGTTTCACAACTTGTTTTGGTGCGGCCTGCACAGTTTTCTCGGTACTCTGAGAGCTACTAGTGCTCGCCACACTTGTTGAGGGCTTAACTGGTGTTGGCTTCCCTGTCTTAGGTGTAACTTCAGTTTTCCTAAGCGGACAGTGAGAAGCAACATGCCCCTTTTCATGACATCTAAAGCAGGACATCTTGTCAATGGACTTCTTGTGTGTGCCCTTAGACTTAGGTGTCTCACTAGTGTCTTGGTCCTTTTGAACATCTATTGCAACTGGTTCATCAACCTGATCATTAAAATCAATTTTATGTTTTCCTGCAGGTGTTTCACTGGAGGAAGACACAAATTTGACTTTCTTAACCTTGACGGTTGTATCAGTCACCTTAGGTGTATTTTCTTTTATAGGCTCAGATATAGGTGCAGGTATATCCTCTAAGTCTACTGAGTTCTCAGTTTTCTCCTGAGGTTGAGGCACGTAGTTTGCATTAAAAGGAGGAGGAATCTCATGAAATCCTAGACCTACAGGCTTTTTAGATTGGCGTTGAGCATCTAAAACTTTCCCTAGGTTCAGACTTGAGTTCCTAAACTTTTCTAGCTTACTATTCGCCTCGGCTACCTTCACCTTAGTTTCAGCCAGCTCTACTTCTTTTGTCTTAGAATCTTTGGTCAAGGCCTCTACATGCTCGTACATTAGTTCTAATCTAACACACTGCTAACTCAGCTTGTCTTTTAGAACTATGACATCTTGTGCATCAGCTTTAAGCTTGTCCTTAAGATATTGCTTAATGTCATTCAGGCTAGCGTTATCAGATTTTAAAGTCTCATTTTGAGCAGTTATGTTTTTATGTGATTCTAAGACTAGATTCAACCTATCGTTAGAAGTAACACATAACATACATAATTCATGGAAAAGAGAGTAATTGAGACTAACCTTTGTGTGATCGGATTCCACGTTGGCCATTTGAGCGGCAAACTCCAGAAGCGTCTGATCATTCGTCTTCTCCACCCACATCGGACTGCTGTCCCTTGTGGTCTGCTCTTCCCCTTCACATCCATTCTCGGTGACTTCAGCCATGAAGGCTCTAGCATTAGATTCCGGATGTGAGCTCCAGTCGTAGGTACCATCCAGCTGTCTGTCTGATGTGACGTTTGATAATAGACCAGCTAGATTGGCTTGACCGGAAGATGAACTTGGAAGGTATCTCTGTTGAGACTGATTCTGAAACTGTCCATGATGCTGATTCTGCCCTTGGTAAGTATCTACCTTCGGTCTCTGACATTCTCTGGCGAAGTGTCCCAGACCTTGACAATTGTAGCATTTGACTTTGGACTTATCAAAGCCAATCCCCTTATTATTCATTGTCAAATTCCTCCCAGTCCGTTTGATGAATCTTTTAACCCGTTGGGTTACCATGGCCAGTTGCCATTTGAGATCCATCTCCTCAAGATCGTCAGGGTCTACCTGATCACAGTCTTCATCCCAGAGAGCAGGATCGTTTATTTTCCCCTGAACGCAGTTTCCATACGCGGCCACAAATGACGCAAGCAAGTTCAAATGTTCTTCGGCCGATTTAGCACTCATGGGCATCTTAGAGTAGCCCTGAGATGTTGATGCCTGTGTTGCTTGTTGCTGTTCTTCCGATCTTCCCAACCCTAAGAACGCTCTATTCAGTGTGTCATCAGTCTCTGCTGGTGACGACGTTTCTCCGGTGAAAAACGCTGTAGCAGTCTTCAGATCAGCTGTCGTTGAAGGTTTTGTTGATTTTCCAAAATACATTGCTGGATTTTGGACTTGTTCGTAATCCGTTTCGGCCTTCAGTAGCTCGAAATGATAAGCTCGCAACGTTCCCACTATATCCTCCAATGATTGGGTATAATACTTGTCTTCATTAAGCTTAATCATCGCCACATACATCGCCCACTTGGCTGGTAAGGCATCAAGAAGCTTATTGTTCTTCTCCGTGTCATTATACTCAATTCCGTGACTTTCAAGCTCTGTCAACAGATGATAAAAGTGGGTGATGGTGTCGTCCAGCTGTTCATCCTTCAAAGCCTTGAAAATAGCAAACTGCTGTTTCAACAACTCCATGCGCTTCCTTCGAACCCTCGGATTACCCTCACACCTCATTTCCAGCGACTCCCAAAGTTCCTTAGATGTCTTTTGAGTACGGAATGTGTGTAGTATATCCTGAGGCAAAGCCATTCGAATAATCGAGAAAGCTCTGTTCTCGGCTTCATATAGTTTCTTATCATCCTCTTTCATCATCTGATATGATAAGACTCTTTGACGGCCTTCGACTTCTGAGATAGGTGGAATGTATCCTTCGTCAATACATACCCACATGCGCATGTCATTGAAACGCACAAAATCGGCAAACCGATCTTTCCACCAATAATAGTCTTCCAGTTTCATCAGCTTGGGCGGAGTATTAGCCTTCCCGACCTCATGATCCATTTCTAGAAACTTTTGAAGATTTGACATCGTTTCAAGAGTAATTGAATTGAACTTAATAAATTTAATTCGAAACTAATTTAAGTTAATTCTTTCGACTTTAGGTAGATTCGAATATAATTGAATTTAAATTTATTTGGGATTAAATTCGATTAAGTTTTGTAATTCAATTAAATTCGAAATTGATGACAGATTCGAAAGTCCCCAAACTCGAAGGTCAAGGCAAACTCGAAAACTTAGCAGATTCGAATCCCTGTTCGACTATAGTTTAAACTCGAAGCAAACTCGAATCACAGCAAACTCGAGACTCCTAATCGACTTTAGCACAAACTCGAATTAAACTCGAAACACTCTATATCAAACTCGAAAGGAGCGGATTTTGGTTAGACTCGAGACTAAGTAAAACCCTAATTACTCCTAACAGATTCGAGCGCCGCAAACTCGAAAAACGGCTAATACTTCGATTTCTTAACGTTTTGTAGATTAAATCAATATTCTTACAACGAAAAATATTGATTTCGATCAAAAACGTGAAAAACACGAAGTATTTCCCGGATGACAGTTTGTTAAGCTCGAAAAACACAAAAAACACGAAAATGAGAGAATATCCGTCCAAAAACGTCAAGAAACCTAGGATGTATCTAGATGAACACGAAGAACACGAAGAACACCCCGTAGGCTCTGATACCACTTGTAAGGTTTACACAACACGGATCTATCTAGACGCGGAACCGTCAACGAGTGCGGAATCCTCGTTAACGGGTTGACGGTAACAACTCTCACTAGGAACACGGAGACTATCAATTAGCTGTACGAACTACGACGGACGCACCTACGAATTGATTCTCTCTGAAACAACACTAAAACTGATGATAAACTCGAAATCGCCTTTTGCTTAATCTCTCTCGAATTCTGCAAAAAGTCTGATAATTATTCGAGTCTATCCCTAATTATAGAGGCTAATTCGAGTCTGCCATGGGCCAAACTTGAATCAGGCCCAAGGCCCATTCGAGTTTGTCCCCACTGACACTCTCGAATCTGCCTACTGAGGAACATTCGAATCTGCCTAGGAACACATTCGAATCTGTCGTAGATTCGAATGCCAATCCTTATAGAATTCGAATTTACTCTATCACCTATTTAACTTAGAATTGAAACTTATGTTTTTAACTTATGTTTGATTTTATCTTTGATCTTTATGTTTGAACTTCTTGTAATACGTTACATCAAGTTCAAACATACAATCAATAATAATTATCAAACATATATAAACATATATATCAAACACTTGCTCAACCACAATGTTGGATCACTTAGACTGCTATCGTCACACAGGGTGTACCAACAGACTCCCCCTTGACGATAGCTTCTAACAATTCACACATTTGATTAAGTACTTTGTTTATTATTTATTCAAACTGCTGCCAGCATACAAACCCTTCTCAATACACACTCTAACTACATTTTCATACTTTCTAGCCTCACTATCCATATGAGTGTCGCTTGATATCTTATGAGCATGCAGCACTTGAAGGTCATCTTTAGAAAGGTTTACCAGGTGAAGGGGATCGTAGACTCTAAGAATTACTTTTTCTTCAAAATCTTCCATCACAGCTTCTCCCATTTCACTTTCCACATACCACCAGTTTAGGTTTTTCATGACGTCCTGTGGCATTGGCTTGAGTGGAACCTTTCTCAGACATCTCACTGGTCTGTATTGTATTTTCATCCATGGACGCCCAGTCAGAGGATCAATTCGAGAATGATCCATTACCCGTTTACCTATCCTCGGATTAAGGCGTTCGAACTTTCTCGACCTTCCTTCTTTTCTTATGATCTTGGCAATTATTTCAGCGTAAGGGTCGTTGCCGATATTGATTAGCTCCGTCCAAGCTAACGCCTTTATCTCAATCTTCGACAAGGAGTTGAATACTTTCAGAGTCCTTCTGAGGTACTGGAGACCATCTTTTCTTTTGATAATGAATAGCTGCAATTCCCGATCAAAGAACCAGCTCAATATACTTCCGGATAGCTCTCCAGTCCCCGGCACTCGCATCTTCTTCTTCAACTCTAACTCCTTTTGCTCTGCCCTGAACCATAGTTTTCTTTTCTCTTCATTTGTAAGCTCTCTGGCAGGCTCTTCCCTTGATGAATCAACATTTAAAGCAGCATTGACTACTTCTACGTTAATCACATTATTTCCGTCTATTACATAAGTATCTGTGATTGGGTTTTGCAGAACGATGATCTCATTGGCTTCATCATCTTCATCAGCACAAACTTCATCATCGGATTTCCAATCTGTTATATCTTCGGGTACAAATTCACCTTCTTCTAATTCCTCCATATCATCCTCAAAATCAAAGCCAAGGTCCATAGGGTCATCATCGAGATCCATAAGTGCTTCAATCATCTCATTTATCTCCGACTCTGTGGCTTTGGATGAACTGGCCTCTCCTTATACAGCTCCTGATTGACTCGGCTCCCCCTGAGTCTCAGCATCCTGAGCAGCAGAAAAATCTACTGGCTCATTCTGTCTTTGCGTGCTGGGATCATTGCCATTGTCATCTTCATCATTATCATCATCATCATCCCTGTGCAACTCTACTTGATCACGGCAGGATGTCTCCCCCTGAGCCTTTATATTTTTCATTAATTGCTCAATCAGGGAGCGCATCGATCTTATTTCAGCTGCTTGATCAGCTACAAAAGTTTTGAGCTCTAAGTTATCTTCCTGAACCTTATCAACAGTCTTCTTCAGCTCGGCATTCTCGATATCTAGATTTGCATTATGCTTTTGTACTTCACCGAGAGCCGTTGTCAGGCCAAAGATTTGAATCTGCTGGAAGTCAACTCTATCCTTTAGCTCCAGAAACCTTTGATTCTCTGCGTAGGTGGATGAGGTGGATGGAATGGATTGTATTGGAGTTGGAATGATTGGAGATGGAATATACTGTTCCACGGGTGGTGATGGTGGTGATATGGTAGTTTGAGGGGCCTGAGGCTGAGGAATGTCAGGCTGTGTAGCTGAAGCTGAGTTAGCTCCCTGCATAAAGCGATGACGCTTAGCCCTTTGCCTTGTCAATAATGGAGCAACTTCTTCTTCTTCAAAATCAGAGTCATCAGACTCCCGTGATGCTCGTCGCCGTGAAGCTTCTTCAGTCACTACTAACCTTGATCCATAGGTTCCCATTTGGACAGACGGTTCTGCAGTGACGGACTCTGGAACTTCAACCTCTATCTCTTCCATATCTTTCGACTCAGTAGCTGACGATGACATGTCATTACCGGTTTGATCAGGTTGATATTCATCTACATCCCTAAGAACATCATTTTCTCCTTCTGGAGGCTCTAGCAATTGATCAACAAGCTCAGCTATTATCTCTTCATTAGCATTAGGCCCAGAAGCCCAGATTTCCTCCAATGTTTGTGCAATCTGCTCAGATTCGGGTGGTGCACTTGAAGGCCCTGCCTCTTGATGTTGACTGGTAGAAGGCCTAATTGCCTGAGTTTGACTCGCTGTAGATCTTTGGCGTCTCCTCTATTGCTGAGGGCGTGGTCGTTGCTGTTGTTGTTGTGGCTGTCGAAGCTGAACTTCCACTTCACTTGCCTAATTGCATCATCCGGTGCTACAAAGTTCCTGTCTATTACAGCTCCAAACAAAGGTCGCTCGACCGGAACTGCTAACCTTCCTCTATGAGCAGAGCAATCAGCAAAAATCCTTTTGTCGATAACCGCTACACTTTGAATCTCATTAAGCTGCGGCAAATTCGGTAAGAAGTGCCTGATGAGCATCATCATGAAGCGGGGGTACAGTAACAATCTTTCTCGTTCCGGCGCAGTGATTTGATGAACAAACTCTGAGAAAAATATTTCTGAAAAACTGAAGCGCCGATTATAAACCAATGCGATAATCCCTGACTGGATCTTCGATACAATATAATCAAAGCCCGCTTTCTTGGCCGCAAAGCACACCATGAACACGTGCGCCAGAAATCTCCATTGTCCAATGAGTCCACTTTTCATATAGGATGCCTTAGTAACATCCAAACTATAACCCATCCTCAGAAAGGCAGCCTGCCTAATACTTAAAGGAAAGTCTATAGGCCCATTTTCTTCCTCCTGAGTTCCCAGCTGCAGAACTTGATGTAGCATATCAGCAGAGAAGACCAACGGAGTGCTGACACTAAAACTGATGATAAACTCGAAATCGCCTTTTGCTTAATCTCTCTCGAATTCTGCAAAAAGTCTGATAATTATTCGAGTCTATCCATAATTATAGAGGCTAATTCGAGTCTGCCATGGGCCAAACTCGAATCAGGCCCAAGGCCCATTCGAGTTTGTCCCCACTGACACTCTCGAAGCTGCCTACTGAGGAACATTCGAATCTGCCTAGGAACACATTCGAATCTGTCGTAGATTCGAATGCCAATCCTTATAGAATTCGAATTTACTCTATCACCTATTTAACTTAGAATTGAAACTTATGTTTTTAACTTATGTTTGATTTTATCTTTGATCTTTATGTTTGAACTTCTTGTAATACGTTATATCAAGTTCAAACATACAATCAGTAATAATTATCAAACATATATAAACATATATATCAAACACTTGCTCAACCACAATGTTGGATCACTTAGACTGCTATCGTCACACAGGGTGTACCAACATGTTGGGTTATGTTTACCGAGCGTCCTAATGTAATGTATAACAATCAATCTTATACACAAGACTACACTGAGTGTGCCATCTCAGTGCATCTGGTCGGAAGGAGTGTATGACATTACACTACACTTCCGCGAAACACATAATAGCCTAGGATGCATCCATACGCCTCCCTAAAATAGTTAAAAGCTCATCCCCGAGCTAACATAATCTCAATCAATCATGAATCATAATCTCAAACAAAAGAGAGATGTCGTAATCGATCACAGTGTTACGGAAGTGTCGTGCCATTGGTGCCGCAATGGCATGCCTGTGGTACCTCCACAGGTAGTTCACTCGGTAATTCTGTCTCTTGTCTACTGTCTAGGGTTCAAGCATAACAAAAAGGCCGAATAAACATCTCAAAGTTAATAATCATTTCAATACAAAAGGGCCACATTTCACAAAGCAATATCAACATTCACAATAAGCCATGAAATTAACTATTTTCAAAATATGTTTTTCACAAATGTTTACAAGCGTTTAAAAAATGATATTTGCTTTCGATAAGGAAACTGACACGAGATATAAAAAATTGGACTGTGACTGTCAAATATTAGAATACAAATCACACATTGAACACATTAAGAGTAACACTGAAAGAAGTACGGAATCCGTACCTTAAAAGCAGCTTAGTAAAACACAACGACAACTGAATCCGCTACGAATCGATCCGATCTATAAGAGCGAACTTAAATTAGAAATTCCATAGAAATTAGCTAGGTTGGTCTTCTAGCTACCCAATCCAACTATCTTATATAATACATACTTTAGTATTTAATAACTATTAAGTTCGGCTTGCAATTATTGTTTTGTTTATTCAACTTAAGAAATGTTTCATTAATCATTATTAATCAAATCAGTTTTCTAATAATTAATTGTATGATTTCTATAGACGTTAATCAGTATAATTTTAATGTGTTTACTTTAATCTCGAGTAATATGTAAATTAACTTCACTAGCAAGTGAACATTAATATTTAACAAGTTATTAATCATATAATTAACCAATTTAGGTTACGGTGTACTTAAATTCAATTAACAATTCTAGTGACTAATAATAACATATAAATGTTATTAATTATAAATATACATGTGAATAATAACATAATTCATTAATAAAATGTTAACCTAAAATTTGGTTCTAATTATATAATTATAATATTAAATGGTTAGTTTATTCATATTTGTTCCAATTATATATTTTAGGTTTATTAAAGATTTTAAACCAATTATTAATCAATAGAAATAATGATTTTTATAAGAATTAAATTATAAAACAGAAAATCAATTTATTTAATATTATATAAATTCATTTAATTATTTAGGTTACGGGTCGGGTCGGGTCCATGACCCGGATACCCATTCCTTTTCTCACCCTTTTCTCGGCACCCACACACACCACACACGCACACATACACGCTCTCTCTCTCTCTTCTTTCTCTCTCTACCCTCTGCTCTCTGTTTTCCTCCGGCTGGCGACCGCCGCTCACGCCACCCATCGGCGCACCAATAACCACCCTCGTCCTCTCTGAAATCTATCTCCCTCATCCCTCACCTGCCTCCCTCGTTCTCGCACACAACGGCAGCAGACAACCCTAATGCCACTGCTGCCGTCACAGCTCCATGACCCCCACCGATCGGCCTCACAAGTCATTCACACACACTCGCTCGATCTCTCGGTTCACACACTAACCTCTTTCATGGCCGCCGCTGACCAAGAGCATTGAGGTCGCCCCTGGTGTGGTGCCGCCAGTCACAAAACGCCACCCTCACCGCCGCTCAAACCCAAATATCATGTTTGTAATCCTATCTTGTATTTATATTTAAATCTGGTTTCGATTTCTTTGATATGCTTCACATATTTCATATACAAAACATCATATTTTCATAATTAACAAGAATGCGATAATTTAAGCAGAGTTCGTTACCTCGGTTTGAAGAAAATCATGAGTGATTGCTCGATTTGCTTCTAATAGTCTCAAACGACACTTTAAACGGGTGGTTAGGGTTTCACGTTTCTTTTTTTTCTGAGTTTGCAATTTGATTAGGGTTTAGGGTTTTGGGAATAATGATTATAAATACAAATATAACCCTATTTATCTGGGTTGGGCTTACTTAGTAGTTGGTTATAATTAAGCCCATATTATTTTAATTAATTTATCTGAATTATAAAAATTATTACTTTGGTCCCTTTGATTTTATTTAATCAAACAACCTACTGCTTATTAATGTTTAATAAACGTTATTAAGTTATTATTATTTGCATTATTTATTAAATGTTATTTAAAATTTTGCTTATTCTAACACTCGCCCCTTAAATTGATTTCGTCCCTGAAATCACCAAAAGCAAAGGTCTTTCGATAACTTTATTAGGTTTATTATTATGTTTAGATTAGTTGTGTGTTTTTAAATTTTATGTGCTTAAAATTTTTACGGTTATTATATAGCTGCTTCTGGAAGCGTCAGTTCGATTTCTACGTTCGTTAAATCCGTAGAAAATAACATATTCACTTCAATGTTTTTAAAATACAAGTATTAATCAATAAACAGTGACATAAAAAAAATTGAAATGAAACAATTACAAATTTAGTAAAATTGAGAAATACAGTTTCTACCAATTCAATCAACACAATACGATTAATAAGATCAATCAATGTAATCAAAACTAACCGAATGATTGGATTTAAGATCTTGATGATTACAATACATTGAAGTGTAAAATCCTTCGTACAGTGCAGCTGCTTCTCAAAAGTTAATGCGTACAAAATCTGACAGATCTCCTACACTCTAGAATGTCAACATGACTATTTATATACAATTACAAACTATAAGGAAATTACATATTAAGTCCCTAGACTTTAATCTTTCATCAACTAAACATATTCCAACAATCTCCCCCTTTGATGAAAGAAGCAAAGTCTTCATGTTGACAATCCAAGCTTCTGTTCAAATCTTCGAACACTTTTTCTATCTGACAGCCTCCATTCAATCTTAGAGATAAATTCAACCATGAGTTTTCTATCGTTAACTGACAGAGCACCTTTCTTTGTCTTCCTCTTCTGATCTGCTGCCAGTTTGCCTTTCAGACCAGTCAACACTTTAATCAATGTTCCGTCAGAAAACTTATTCAGTTCAACACTTCTCATGGCTCTCAATCTTTTATTTCTATCTTTGTACATGACAGCTGGATGTTTCACCATTATAACTTGAAATTCTTTAAGCTCACCAGCAAATTTAATATCTCTGTGAGGCGCAGTCATGTTTATCTTCCTCATCCCTCTCTCAACTCCAATCTGTAAATCTTGCACTGACATTAATACCAGTTTGGTATGCATAAAATGAAACAATGTCTTCAGCGCAAATCTACAATGTTCGTTCCTTTTATTCCTGCACAGTTCGTCAAAAAGATCTTCAATATCGACCAAGTGCATGTTGAACATGTCGGCTTCAGTGAATACATACGTGTTTCCATCGGACCTGGTAACAGTAAACTTCGGATAAAAAATCTTAACAAATCTTTCCTTTTCAATCATCACCAGATCTACTATCCTGAATTCACTCTTCACCTTCTCAACCTCTTGAGTCTTATTTCTTAAGAAACTGGCATAGTTGACCAGATTGGGCATGTTCGGCTCTAAAACTCGGAATAACTTGAGAAATGAACAGGGAGCTTGTTTCTTGCAAAAAATCCTTTTCTCCAAAATATCTTCAATATAAGACATCTTATTCCTTTTTCTGATGAATTCAGCAGATCTATTCTCTGGAAGCTCTAGCTTTTTCACCTTCTTCTTGCTTATCTCATCTTTATTCAACAAAGTCAACATATCTTGAATTTCTCTCTGCACCACTTGTTGAGCTTCAAATCTGAGTCTATGTTGTTTCTTAGACTCATCGGCAAGCACGTACTCGTTGAAGAATCTATCCATTACCTCAACCTCATTCAGTATGACCTTTTCTTGTGCAACACTGCTCTCAACTGGAAACTCTTCAAATTCCTCTTTAACTTGAATAACCACCTCAGGCTTTTCAACCGTTGGTGTCAAATCAGTATCCTTCAAAATCTCTTCAACTAACCCTTCCTCCTCCTCAATTCTTTCAGCTCTGAAATCAACATCAGTTAAGGCAATTATATCATCATCTTCTGATACTTCAATGTACTCCTCCCTCTCTTCTCCTATACCTTGAATACTTAAATCTTGATTTTTCTCTTGATTGTCTTCATCTGAATCAATATATTCGACAAAGTGATAGATATCAGACTGAATGTTCAAAGGAACTGGAACATCTTCATGAAGAATCAATCCCAGCTCTCTTTGTTCACCAGCTGAATCTTTTGAGCCTCCAGCCTCTTTCTCTTGAACTTCCGGTTCCTTTTCTGGATACGTAATCATTAATAACCCAGGCGTTGGTTCATCAAGCTTTCTCCTCTTCTCCCCCTCATGAGGAGCATCATCGGAGTCCTCATCATGCTCATCATGTTTCCTTTTGGATGAGGAAGCTTGAGCCTTACACGTCTCTTCTACTGCAGCTACTCTTTCAGACAAATTTCCTAAAGCCGTTACCACTGTATTCTCTAAACTGATCATGCGTTCTCTCATCTCGTCAAATTGATCAAAAACAAAATCTTTTAACTCTTCCTTCAACTCCTCTATTGCTTGTTTTGATTCATCTCTTTTAACCGACTCCTCCGCAACATCCTTTCCCTTCAAAAACTTCTGAATGTTAGACATTTGAGCCATGACCTCAGCCAGTTGATTAGATACATGCGTGTTGACTCCAGAAACAACTGCATTCAAGGCTGTTGACAGAGTTGATTCGGTCACAAACGGGGATAAACTCACTACTGGGTCACGAAGACTTCCAGTTGACACAACAGTTGAACTGGTAAACAGAACTTCTGTGTGGCCAGTGCTCAGAGTTGGTATTTGCGTTTCTCTGACTGGACTTCCACCCTCTTCAAGTGACGGAGCAACAAATGCTTCCATTACTAAGGGTGTTCCGGTGGGAACACGAAGTTCGGCCACACTGACTTCAACGAATGAAGTCGACTCAAGTGTCCTAATGTGTATAGGATCTAGACTCAGTGAATCAAATGAAGTCGTACACACGGGCAACTGTGTACTGGTTTCAATATCCATCAAGTCCAATTGACTTTCGGATAGATTGTGTGTTTCATCCCGGTGAGCAAATGAAACAATCTCCTGTTGAGAGGAGATTGAGTGGATAGGAGGGTGTGCAGTCGTCAGTGGGATACTGACTTGTTCAATGCTAACTCTCATAGGAGAGCTAACAGTGGATGTGGTTAATTCCCGGCTTTCTGGGCTTAAGGGCACCCTCACACTCTCTACAGCGATGTGCTCAACCTCAATCATCATTCCCCCTCCTTCATGATGATCTCCACCATCATCACCATCATCATCATCATCATCCCTCTCCCTCTTCTTCTTGAATATCAGATAGAGTTCTCTCAGAATCAGATTTCTCTTGTTCTTCCTCACCACCCCTCACACTTCCTTCACCCTCACTCTCAGAACGGCTAACCTGAACTTCAGCCCCTTGCTGAGGTTCCGCTATCCTTAAAGCTCCTGGGCTAAGAGAACCCGGTTCTTGGGTCTCTATGGGAGCATGATCTATTCTATATAACCTCACATTTTCACTCTCAGGATCTGCATACTTCAGTAAATATTCAGGAATCGGCATGATATTTGCATTAGGAGAGTCCGGCACTTCATGTAGACTCATCATAACATAGTCTGGGCATCGTTAAGAGTTGGCTCGCTTTGGAATATTTTCATTTGCCCTTAAGATCCCTCGAATAAGGATCTGTATAAATCTCTGAAGTGGCACAAATTTCCTTGCTCGATTTGTTGTTTTTGCAAGCACAACCTCCTTTAGATCCTCCCATATGCACTGAGCAAAGTCATAATGTTTATTGAATGCTATCCCATGAAAGATTCTCAAGCAGTGAATGCTGCATCTGTCAATCCCTGTATGCTTAGATGTCATACACCTATTGATGATCCCAAATAACGTATACCATTCGCCATTCAATCCATTTCTGTGAAACTTTGAGCTCTTCGGAAGTGGTTTTGAGTAGCCTAGGCAGATTAAATCATGAACCAGCTCTTCATCAGAAACAAAGTCTTCAAAATCTGCCAACTCAGGGAAATTCACAGTATCTATACGTCTTGGAAGAAACAAGTTATGACGCAGTCTTGCTAGGGTGATTTTCGTTTTGAACTGGTCAATTGTTACTTTGAAGTGGTGATTTCCGTCCGCGGGAACAAATTTGACAGTGTGCCAAAATTGTTGTAAGTACACTTGAGGAATAGACGGTTTGTATTGTAATAGATAACCTAGTGGATGACCTTTCAATATGTCCACTATGATAGGATGGCTTACTTTGATGACTTTGGTATCAAGACGATGATTATTGTCACGAAACGGAAGGCAATGTTTTGGTTTTACAAGTTGGTTATCAGGAATAATATGGGTTTGTGAGGAACGGGCTACAGAAGTTGATCGGACTGGGGTAGAGACGAGAGTATGGTTTGATGATGATTGAGCATCAGAGGAATTAGAATTTTGGGATTGTACAGGAGATGCCATTTGAATACCTGTAAAAATAAAATTTATGTTAGATTTACCAAGTACACAAAGTACAACCTTCAAAATGTAGAAAAACTTGTAACATTTTATCAGAAATTGCAATAACTTGTGATTTTCTGTTTAAAGCATCGGGATTCCTGACAATAATTGAAAAATTATTGAGAGAATTCCAAAGTCAATCGTTTAGAGACCAATGTTAGAAAAACACAAATTTGTAACAATTTCTTAAAAAATGTGACATTTTTTCTGAAAAACTTTAAAATTCTATACTTAGAAAAAAAAATTTCTGATGAATCTCGAATGAACCTATACAATTCTCGAATGACACTGTAATAATCTCGGGTGACACATGATACAACTCGAATAAGACTACACCCAACTCGAATGATGAGACTAGAAAACTCGACTAAGTCTACATACAACTCGAATGATATGTACATGAAACTCGACTAAGTCTATATACAACTCGAATGATGAGACTACAAACTCGAATGATACACTATGAAACTCGAATGAAGAGTCTAGGAAACTCGAATAATACTCTGAAAAACTCGAATGAAGTTTGATTCAACTCGAATGAGTCTTGAAGTTTCTCGAATGAAGGAACATGAAACTCGATTAAGTCACAACAAAACTCGAATGTTATATACATGAAACTCGAATGTAACATGTATTAAACTCGAATAGAAAATGAAATTCAACACCTAACTCGAATGACTAAGTCATATTCTCGATTAACACAGAGTCTCAACTCGATTATGCTTGAAACACATGTTCTGAAAAATTTTCTAAGTATTACATCCACATATTTCTCGAATGAATCATGATGCAACCCGAATTATGCTTAGATAAAACTCGAATGACAATGCATCACAACTCGAATGACACTGTCACTCAACTCGAATGACTCTTTAAAAACTCGAATGTAACTGTTGATCAACTCGAGTAACACTTTCAAGAAACTCGAATGAAGCTGTTGATCAACTCGAATGATACGTCAAATAAACTCGAATGAAGCTGTATTCGAGAAATGTCTTTTCATGTTTTTCGACAAGTCTAAAACACACTGAATTTGAGGAATTTAATTTCAAGAAGCATTTTCAGTGTTTTAACACTTGAACCCCCTTCGAAAATGAATTTTAAACACATTTGTTTTACTGAACTTTGAACAAAAACAACTTTAAAGTTGTTAAAAATTCAAATTTCAGAAAAATCAAAAATGCGAAACTGTTCGATTGAAAAATTGATGATTGTGTGTGTGTGAATTGAAAATGACTTATGAAACTTCAGATTCATAGTCATATTGTCATTGTGGACAACAACACACACTTAATTTCAGTTTCAAGAATCATTCAGATGATTCACCATTAACGGCCAAGAACTCAAAATAAAAAGACGAACACATATTCACATTTGAACAAATACTCTGAAAATATGCACAAACAAACTGAAAAAAATAAAGAAAAACAAACTTTTACTCACAATTTTGATGAAAGAAAACCGTCGGTTGGTGGGTTTTTGAGGTTTCTTCAAAGTTAAGAAAGCTTGTTGGAGAAGATGAAGTTGATTTTCCGAAAAAAATGATTTGAATTTGAAAATTCAAATTTATAGTCAAATTGAGCCGGCCCATTTGAATTTTTCAATGTTAAACAACCCGGCCCATGTTTAAATTTTCTCAATATTAACATTCGGCCCATCTTCTATTTTAAACCACATTAGCCCACATACCTATTTTTCAAAAAAAATTGTGACTAAACAAAAATTTGAAAAAAAAAAAAAATTTAAAAAAAAATCCATCAGCTCAAAAAAAAATTTGAAATGAACTTAAAAAAAAATATACTTGAGAAAAAAAAATTTCACATACACATCATAAAAAAAAATGAAAAACACACACAACAAAAAAATTAAAATTATTAACAAAATGCGTTTGCTCCCCCTTGAATTTTTGAAAGTTGCTCCCCCTCAACTTATGATTTCAGTTTGCAGCTCTGCTCCCCCTACAAAATAACAGATAATTTTTATCAGATTTATGCAAAATCAGATAAAATGTTTTTCTGCTCCCCCTGCACATGACATTCCAGATCTCGTTAAATTCTCAAGTATGTAAACCTTTTATGAATCCTGAATTTAACATCAGATAAAAATCACTTAAAAAATGAAAATTTTAAAATTAAAATTTTGAAACTACTGAATTATTAAATCTTAACGATTCAACATACCCAATTTGTATACCAAAAAATTAAATCGTTTTTCATCTAACGCTTTGGTAAACAAATCAGCTAGTTGATATTCAGTAGGTACAAAATATAATTTTATATTTCCATTTTCTACATGATCTTTAATGAAATGATACCGAATGTCGATGTGTTTTGTTTTAGAATGTTGCACCGGGTTTGATGCAATAGCGATTGCACTCTGAGAATCACAGTATATTGGAATCTTCTTTGGTGTAAACCCGTAGTCACGTAGTTGGCTTTTCATCCACAACACTTGTGAACAGCAAGAAGATACAGCCACGTATTCTGATTCAGCTGTTGACAATGAAACACAGTGTTGTTTCTTGGATGACCAACATACGGGTTTGTCACCTAAGAATTGTACTGCTCCTGACGTACTTTTTCTGTCCATCTTATCACCTGCGTGATCAGCGTCAGAAAAAGCAGTCAGATGAAATGAAGACTCCCTAGGGTACCACAAACCAAGATTTGGTGTACCTTTGAGATATCTTAAAATTCGTTTTGCAGCAGTTAAGTGTGATTCTTTTGGATTTGCCTGATATCTAGCACAAACACATGTAGCAAACATAATATCTGGTCTACTGGCTGTTAAATACATTAATGACCCAATTATACCTCGATAATGGGTTACATCTACAGGTTTCCCTGAGATGTCCGCATCGAGTTTTGATTTTGAATCCGGAGCCATGGGAGTTTTCATAGGAGTACTATTGACCATGTTAAATTTCTTTAACATGTCTTGGATATATTTTGACTGATTGATAAAAATACCATCAGCCAATTGTTTTACTTGTAAACCTAAGAAAAAATTAATTTCCCCCATCATGCTCATTTCAAATTTCTGGGACATTAAAAACGCGAATTTCTTACAAAATTCAGGATTTGTAGACCCAAATATTATATCATCTACATATATCTGTATTACTATAATATCTGGCCCCTGACGTTTTATAAACAGAGTTGTGTCAACTGCACCTTTTGTAAATCCACATTTCAACAGATATGTTGAAAGTGCATCATACCAAGCACGAGGTGCTTGTTTAAGGCCATACAGTGACTTATCCAAAATATATACATGATCAGGTTTCGAAGGATCAGTAAACCCTTCGGGCTGATATGTATATACTTCATCTGTTAGCTCCCCGTTTAAAAACGCAGTTTTGACATCCATTTGATATACTGTAAAATTTTTATGTGCGGCAAAAGCTAAAAACATCCTTATAGCTTCAATGCGTGCAACTGGTGCGAATGTTTCATCATAATCAATTCCCTCTTGTTGACTGTATCCTTTGGCCACGAGACGAGCTTTATTTCGAATAATGACGCCGTGTTCATCTTTCTTGTTCTTGAAGATCCACTTCGTGCCAATTATAGATTTGTCCTTTGGTCGCTCAACAAGTCGCCAGACCTTTAACCGTTCGAACTGGTTGAGTTCCTCTTGCATCGCCACAATCCAATCAGCATCCAGAAGGGCTTCTTTTACATTTTTAGGTTCAATCTTACTTAAAAAATTTGAAAATAAGCATTCATTTAATGTAGCCCTTCTGGTTTGGACTGATGACGATGGATCACCAATGATATTCTCTATTGGGTGATTTCTTGTCCACTTAACTGTATGTGGAAACGGTTCTATTGGGTCTTGGTTGGGATTGGAATCTACATATGGTTCGGGAGTGGTTGCAGTTTTTGTAGGTGGAATATCGGAGGTAGGAGCTTCTGACTGTTCTGAGGTAATAGGGGTTTCAGAAGTATGTGGAGGTTCAATTGGTTGTACAGTCTCAGTAGTTGACTGCACCTTTGCTGTTGAAGCTTCTCCAGTTTCTTCTGAACTTTGTTGTTGAGATAGATCTGAAACTAC
The DNA here is from genome assembly GCA_020465985.1 of Centrapalus pauciflorus. NCBI lineage: Eukaryota > Viridiplantae > Streptophyta > Magnoliopsida > Asterales > Asteraceae > Centrapalus > Centrapalus pauciflorus. Next base: position 511,670 of record JAANYP010000956.1, read on the forward strand.
GACTGGATCTTCAGTGATCCTGTCAGGCACCAAATTTTGAACATTAGATTTGGGAGTTTCAAAATAATCATCATAAAAGTTCTCAAACAACTTATTTAATTCATTTTGTTCAGCATTTTGTTTATTGGACTCCAACGAAGTCTGCATGTTAGGTCCGGGTTCTGAACTGGTGTGTTCAGAAGCCATCATCATTCCTTCGTCAAATTTAACATTTACGCTCTCGTTGACTATCTTGGTTCTCTTGTTGTATATTCGGAAAGCAACCGATTCCTTTGAATACCCGATGAAGATTCCTTCATCCGCCTTTTGATTAAACTTTCCCAGATTGTCTTTATCATTCAATATAAAGCATCTGCAACCAAAGACATGGAAAAATTTAACATTAGGTATTCTTTTATTGATCAGCTCATACAGAGTCTTTCCGAATCTTTTATTTATTATTGAACGGTTTTGTGTGAAACATGCTGTTGCAACCGCTTCTGCCCACAAGAACAATGGTAAATTGGAGTAGGCCAACATCGTCCTAGCTGCTTCCACTAGTGTCCGATTTCTTCTTTCAACGACACCGTTTTGTTGTGGAGTTCGAGCAGCTGAGAATTGATGTGTAATTCCAACTGAATTTAAGAACGAGTCCAATGATTTGTTCTTGAACTCTGTTCCATTGTCTGAGCGAATTGTCTGGATGGTGAGTTGCAACTTTACTTGTATTTTTCGGATGAAGTCGATGATAGATTCGGTGGCATCTGATTTGGATTTCAGGAAAAACACCCATGTGTATCGTGAGTAGTCATCAACTATCCCCAATACATATCTTTTCTTATTTATACTCTGTACTCGCATTGGTCCACACAAATCCATATGCAGTAACTCTAATGCTCTTGTGGATGAGTGTGCTGTTTTGGATTTGTGTGTGGCTTTTGTCATCTTTCCTTTTTCACATGCCGCGCATAGTTGCTCTTTTTGATATTTAAGCGCCGGCAGCCCTTTAACTAACCCTCCTTTTGCTAGGTTGGTCAGTTCATTGAAATTTAGATGCGAAAGACGACGATGCCAAAGCCATGCTGTTTTGGATGTTGCTTTTGACAATAAGCAGACATCTTTCTTCAGATTGATCGAGGCTAGATCAATAGAGTACAGATTTGTTTTCCTGGTTCCTGCAAGAATTTCTTTTCCTTCTGCTGATTTGATGCTGCACCGATTGGCTTTAAAGTTGACTTCTAATCCCTTATCACACAGTTGTCTAATACTGAATAGATTATGACCAAGACCGTCAACATAAAAGACCTTTTGTATTGTGATTTTGTCATATTTCAGACTTCCATATCCCTTGATCGGACAAAACTGATCGTTTCCAAATCTTACCGTCCCACAGAACTTTTCTACAAAGTCCGTGAGTGTGTCTCGTTGTCCGGTCATGTGTTTGGAGCATCCCGAATCAAGGTACCATACATGGTTTACCTATAAAACGTAATAGCACATGAGGTACCCACTTGTAGTTGGGTACTTTAGTTTTAGGTAAAACATGCATAGTATCTTTTGATTTGCTAACTGATATGGCTTTAGGCTTATCGTTTGTACAATTCTCGGTGGAATTGTTTTTGAAGTTTTTATCTGTGGATCCTTTTGCTTGTCATACACTGGGTCCTTTTTCTTTGGTTGCCATACAAGCTTATTATGTTTCACAGTTTCAGACTTACAAACATAAGAATTCAAAGCAATTAATTTCGATCTTGAAAACTTAACACAAGAATTATTAACAAGTTTATTATTATTACAGACAGAATGTTCAATTTTGTTGTTTCTATCTGTAACAATTTTTCCTTTCACGCGCCATTCTTGTTTTATAATCTTGTTTTTCTCTTCTCTTTGCTTCTTTCGCCATACTTGTTTTCTCGACCCGTTCACAACGTTATCTGACATAAAAGAAGTTTGAGAATTAGAAGATTTAGATGCTTGTTTTTTCTGTAACCTTTTCATACCTGTTGAAGATTTGACTTTATGTGCAAAAGAGTTCGTTGATGAGGATGATTCACCCTTTTCAAAGCTAGGAGACTTAACAAACAGTTTTGTTTTCTCCTTCTTTTGTTGCACTGATGGTGAATTTTCAGATGTTTTTAAAGAGTCTGTAGTCATTCTTTGCAGAATTTTAACAGATTCTTTATTACCAGTTGATAGTTTGTTAGTCAAAGGTTTGATAAATTCACCAATTTTACCAAATCTTTGATCTAATGAATTAATATCAGAGTGCATGAACAGATCAAATTCTTTTTCTGAATTTATAGAATCCAGAGAAATAGATGAATGTGGATCAGACACATTTATGTTTTTAGACTTATCTTGCAACTTTTGTTCTAATTTTAGTAATTCAGACTTGAGTGTTCCATTCTCTGTCTCAAAACTTTTAATTTTCAATTCTAAATCAGATTTTATCTGTTCTAAAATTGAATTTGGTAAATATAGTTTTTGAGACTGAGTTGGTACTTCAGACAAATCCTTTTCAGAATAAGTTTGAATGTACTCTTCTTTAGTATCAACAATGTTGCTGATTTCATTTATCTTGGTATAGTCAACATAATTTTGCATTTTGTCTGATCTTGACCTTTTGATTTCTTCACTGTATTCTACTTCTTCAGATGCTTTCAAGAATTTCATTTTTAATCCTAAATTCATGTATCTGACATCATATAATGTTGGTGAATTTGTTATAGCTTTTGTCAGATACTTAGGATTTTCCCAACCAATACCAGATTTAGAGTTATAAAACTCTGTATCTTTTGGTTGATTTAAATATATTGTTTGATCTGTTTGCCCTCTTTTAATAAATTCATCCTCCATCTTTTTTATTTTCTCATAAAGTTTAGTTCTTTCTTCAAATATGGCATGATATTTTACAGAAAAATTTGAGGCTTCTAATTCAGCTATTCGCAGACTTTCTTGTAAATCAGATATTTTGTGATTCAACTTGAGTATATTGCTTTGAAGTTCTTTTTCCTTATCTTGTAAGTCTGAGACAGCTCGTAAAGCTAAAGCTTTATCTTTGGAAAAATCTAGGACTAAATTGTGTTCATTTAGAAGTTTGTTTTCCAAAGAATGAACTTTTTTCTTTTCTGCTTTTAAGGATTTTTCAAACTTTTTAAGCATGAAAGCCATATTAGTTAGGTTTTCTTCTAATATGCATGATTCGTCAATATCAGAATCTGAAATAGAATTTACCTCCTGTCCTTCTGAATCCTCTGAGTTATCAGACTCTGAATCCTCCTCATTTTCAGCTTTGTTTTGGCCAGATGCCATAAATGCAACTTCTTCTTTTTCTTCCTCTTCATCAGAATCAGATTCTCTCTGCTCTTCATCCTCTTCATCTGTCAGTCCAACCCACACCTCATCTTCAGCTATCATAGCTGATTCACTGAGTTCAGATTCATTGAAGATTTCTGACTTTAAACAGATATGGGCATCTTCATCCAAAATGTCATCATCTTCGGATAACTGTAACCAATGATCATCCTCCGCCATAAGAGCTTTGCCTGACTCTTTCTCTTTAGCTAAGAGGGCCTTTCTCGTATAGTAGTCTGAATTTTTGACTACTGATGATCTGCATTCCCGGGCATAGTGACCTGGTTTTCCACAGTTATAGCATTTCTGTTCAGATTCCTTCTTGGTTGATTTATCTGACTTCTCATATTTGTCAGACTTTCGTGCACTACTTTCTCCAGCCTTCTCATACTTATCCTTCTTCTCAACTTTCCTTGAGCCTGTTTTGTAGCGCATTTTGTTGTTTGTTGGCTTCCTGTAAAATTTCTTCTGAAATGCCTTTGTAAGCAGTGCCATCTGTTTTTTCATCTCTTCAATCTCTGAATCTGCAGATGAATCTGATGATTCTGATTCTGATGATGTACTGCTGATTACCGCTCTTTTCTCCTTTTTGAGCTTGTATTTATACTTTTTCTCCGCCAGTAGAGCTAGTGGATCAGCAGTTTCTTTTTCCGCTTTCTTCTTTCCAGATATTTTCCTCAAAACAACTTCTTGATAGTTGTTGAGGTTTTCAAATATCATATGAAAATCCATCTCCTCTATGTCTTTCGTTTGTTGGATGATCATAGCGTATTTTTCCCACTCTGGATTTAGGACATTTAAGAATTTGACATTGATGTCCAGGTTGGACTTCGTCACTCCGTTTCTTTTGACCTCACTTACCAGATTTACAAATCTGAGATAAGTGTTTTCCAGAAGTTCACCTTCACGGGCTCTAAAGTTTTCAAAAGTCATTAAACTATTCCTAGCCCTATTTGTAGCAGCTCTGTCTGATCCCCGCATGATTTTGCACACTTCATCCCAGATGGATTTAGCAGTCTTTGTATTTGTGAGACTAGTGTATATATCATTGGGGATTGATATCAATAAAAGTTTTCTGGCAGTTTTGTCCCCTAATTTTCTCTTTTTCTGTGCCTCAGTCAGATTTGTGACCTCAACTGTCCTCGGTGGTATTGGGGGGTTGCCAGTTGGTACTCCTGGGATCGTTTCCATAAAAATTGCTGGTCCTTCAGTTAATGACTTCAGCATTTCTTCAGACAGATCATGGAAACTTATAAATTCCAGAAACCTTTCCCGCCATTGAACGTATTCACCCCTGTACAAGATTGGGGGTTTGGTTTCGGATCCCATAGCAAGTGCATCTTTAGACATGTTGATTGTTTGTTGGGAAACTTTGACCAAGATCAAATGAACTCCGAATGAGATTGAAAATTTGATCACACCTTGAAACACAGATTAGTACTGAAACACAATGACTTGTTAGTAGCAATAAGCAGTTTAAATCAAGCAGTGAATTGTGTTTGTATGTATGTGTGTGACAAACTTGAATGATTCTTGTGTTTATGAGTGAAACTTGAATGGATGTAGTGTAAGACTTAATTAAGTTTATGATAAAACTCGATT